>OY855904.1:17090995-17433495 GCA_963693305.1 Meandrina meandrites
TATCAAAACACATTGACTATCAAGAAGCCACTAATTCAGAACATCTAGAGTTGAAGTTAAGTCACTAAAGCCTGAGTCGTAAACTTTCCTTGATCATTAAATCGAGAATAAATATGTAACAAAGATTTTGGCAAGTCGGTTCTTCACAATAACGTTATCAATTAACTGAGTGCTAAACTAAACAGTCAAAACACGTAAAATTAATCAACAATTTTGATATTTTTTGAGATCATTATATGTAACAGTGCCTGTTTTTAAAACCTCAAAACTTCATTACTTTTTACAGTATATGTAAAAAAGGTCTCAAATAAGTAAACTATTGCTATATGAAATAAGAGGAGTTTTCGTGCCTTAGGCCATGCCATATGTCGACTCTAATGAGTACATCTGCTGTCTCCTTGAAGATACCACTCTCCCATACGGCTCAGAATAGCTACGATCATGATTCACAGGCGTCCAATCAAATTTCTCCAAGTCGTTCCAAACGTCAAGCTGCTCTGGCGACACAACAGCCAGAGGCGGGAGTTTGGCTGGCGCATGCGTCACCGGCGGCGAGTAAAACTCCTGCGTCTCTTGATTTCGCGCCTTTATCTGTGTCACGCGTTCTTTTACAGCTGCCTTGCGCTGATTGGCCTCCCGCGACAAATGCGCGTTCAGCTCAGCGCGCGCCATGGCAGTCTCTGCTTGACGTAACAGCTGCCTGTGCTCCATGTACCGGCGTACCAAAGCCTGTTGGTCTTGTGAAACTTCTTTTTCTTTTCGCACGGTGTCTTCAATTTCTTGCACTCGTTCGTCTCTCTGTGAGACTCGATCATGGCGCTGTAGCGCGTTCGAGATGGAAGTGTGCTGACAGTTGAAATCTGCGATGAACGCCAAATCCGCTCGTCTGGATTTAACCTGTTCCGCCGTGACAGCTCGTGCAGTAGACAGCCGTTCGTGTTCAATAACCTCCTTCGCTTGACGTTCTTTTAGTGCTTCGGCAGTCCTCACACCATCTCGAACCCTTCTCCTTAGCGATGCTTCTTTGTATTCCTGTTTGAATATCTTGACACGTTCTTTAGCTTGTTCCCGGTCTTCTCTCAACTGCGCAACAGTGACCGCTTTGGAAGACACAGCATCAGCACGCTCTCTTTCTCTGTAGGCATGTTGAACTGCCCGTAAGCACGCGAGGCCCATTGTACCGTGAGTGCGGATGAAAAGTCTTTGATCTGTGGTAACAGTTTGACGTTTTATGGCAACCTTTTTAGGCTCCGCCGCTGCCTTCTTTTCTATTTCCCTTGCCGCTTGTCTCACGTCTTTCCCAGCCTCACGTTTCGAAATCAGCATTTCCCGCAAAGGATCGACTGTTTCGATCTGAGCGCGAAATCCTGATAATCGAAATCTCAGCTTCTTCGGTTCATCCTCGGTTTCCTTCGGTTCACATTCGGTACGCGGGTACGTGTCAACAACTGGCCCGAGAAATACTTGCACGGCAGTGTACTTTCCAATGCGGTCTCGTTTCCTTCTTTTCTTCTCTTTCTCCTCCATTCTCTGCTCCTCCTTTTGAAGTTCCCTGCTTTTCACCCGGATGCTATTCCGTGTAGCCAACTTAATACGCATCGATTCGCGACTTTCCATCACACTTTTTCTTGACTTGACACCGACCAGACCCAGGTTTCTATGAATGGTCACGGCCTCCTCTTTAGCCCTGATGACGTCAGAAGTGCTGGTTTCAAGCTTCTTGAGGTTCAAGGAAATTCTAGTAGTGATCCTGAGAGGGAAAGTGTCTTTTCCTGTCAGTTCGGGATCTTCTACCGGTGAAGTGGTAACCCTTCCCTCAGTCCTCCTGTCGCTTTCCTCAATAATGCTGCCAATGGGCTCCACGGTAATGGTCACATTTCGACTTCGGGGTTGTCTTGCAATCGTCCCCACGGAAGCCCTTGGACTGGGTGGATAGGCGGGTTTCACGCCATGCAAATAGGCCTCGTAATCAAAACGAGTCAGAGACGAGTTGGAGCGGCTAGGGACTGGAGACGTGGGCGGTGGCAGGGTGCCTCCCTCGGTGTAGCCTTTGTAGTGACGGTAATAACGCTGTATAGAGACTGCAGCCCTGTCAAACAGTGAGAAAGGAATAACATAAAACAAGCCATAATGTAATGCATAGTATGCAAGGGTTGTGTGAAATGTGAAAAGAGAGCACAAAGTGCAACTTCAGGCCTGTAGCCATACTTTTCTGATAACCAAGGTATTGTAAAGTGCCAAAACTAGGGGTCAAACTTCAAAGTCTAGAAGCCCGGAAATGCCATTTTTAGGTGAAAAAGAAGAAACACTTCTTTCATAATCTTCTTACAGCAACATGAAAAAATTCAAGTGCCTCTGTTTGCCTCGTACTAGCTATGGCCCTGAACTTAGTTTAAAAAATCTTGCTTGACTACGCCCATCCCAGTTGACTGAGTTCATAGGATCCAGTTGAGAAAGTTGAAATATATTTCCATCTTCCTAAAAGCTAGAAGTATTTGAATTTGACACTGTTCAAGTGTCTCCCAACTTACAAAATATAACGCTTAAAATAAAGCTGCAGATCACTGCACTCACCATATTCTCATGTCCTGAATGAACTTGAATCTCATCCTGGTCAAATGTCCTCTGATATAACGCTGGATTATCAAAACAGGACAGTGTTTTGCCTGAATTATGTTCACTTCAGCTATAAGCCTGTTAACTTCCTTTATTGCTTCTTCGTATGTATTTTCCTAAAACAACAACAAAGTCCCCGTGTTAAATGTTGTCAAAACAGACAGACACCGTTTTTCTTCTTACTTTTACATTAGCCACGCAAACAGACACTGCTTGGAAATTTCTCAACCACCATATAATCCTGAGCACAGAACCTGCTCACAGGCTGAGGGTTATCCAATACTGTCGACCAGATTCCATTTGAAAAAGTGACAGTCCGAATCATTTGATGCCTCAAACGGACATTTTTATTCCCAATTTGACAAGTTGAGTTGTCAATTGGAAAATTGCATCTTATTGGTCCCTCAGTTCATAGCTCAAATGATTCATACATAGACAAAGCTGGTTTTCACTGACCATAGGCATAAGCATAATAAACAATAACAACAAAACAAAACCTTTCATGATGGGGATATGGATATTTTCTCGGACAACACAATGTTTGGTATCACAATGTATGAAATACTTGCCTTTGTGAGAGAGCAGGAAGAGTTAATATAAAAGCTTGGCTGGAGAGGTCCAAAGCGACCACCAAAGGATGAATCCTCTATGATCTCTTCATCAGAAATGACGTAATTGTCAAGAGATTTCAGTGACCACAAACTGTTAACCAAGTGATGTCTGTAGTTTGGCTTCAGGCTCAGTGGAGTGTCATACAAAGTTAGTATAGAAATGGTTGGGGATGCAGCCATGTAGTTTACATTATCAAGTTTAGAAATGCTGTTGTTGTGAAGAAAAACAACTTTGAGTTCGGTGAGTGATGCCCAAAACTTGTGACCTGGAAGTTTTGCAATCTAAGGAAAAAGCAGTCACATTTATTTTTTTAAGTAATGTGAAATATTGGGATAGCATAATTAAACACTCAAATCTACCAAAAACACTCTTGGTACAAAGGAGGAGAAATGCTACCATATAACCCTTTATAGTGGAGCACCAGCACGTGAAGTGCGTCAGGGAAGCACCATGAGTAAGGAATTTTGGTAAGCCCATCAAACTGAAACATTTGGTTGTGTCACGTGAGCGTTTGCCCATACAGACTCTGGGGGAGGGGGAGGGGGAGGGGAGTTGTAGGGCAATTGACACCTTGTTAACGTCCATTTCAGGGTTGTCACTAATTTTTCAAGTAACCAGGGAAAGTAAAAAAGTAGATGGGGCTGAAATTTTGTTGTTTGATGTATTTTTGGGGATAACCCTGCAATGGACATACATCCCATCCAGGGGAAGTAGCAATACTCCTAGTCGCTTCATGCTATGGTAACTGGGACAAGCTCTGGCCAGATGGGCCACTAGGCTCGTATGCAGGACTGTACCTATAACCAGTGATGCATCATGAAGAAAAAGCCTGGGTATCCAAGCCATCTTTACTTTGTCCCCCCCCCCCCCCCCCCCCCCCTTCGTTGGGGCAGGGGAGACTCAGAGGGGTTTCTTCTTCCATATATGGGCCATATAGGTAGTGCTGCAGGATAGGGTATGATTTTTAGGGGTTTTTTTTGCCCCTTTCGGCATTGTGTTCCTGGTGTGATCCCAGATAGGGTACCTAAATTCTATCAGCCAAAAATTGCTGTCTGTAAACACCCAGCCAAATGAAAACTGAACTATCCGTTCAAGTAAAAGAAAAGTGTTTTTATAAAGATTTGTTTTGCTGTGTGTGTTTAGCAAAGGGTATCAATTTTTGGTTTTCTTTATACTTAAATAGGGCCAGGGTTTAAAAACCTTTGTGGCACACACCTATCTCAAATTGACAGGAGAACCCCCCCCCCCCCCCCCCCCCCTTAAATTGGGACATTTCAACCAACTCAACCAAAATCAGTTGGGGTTGGAACAGTTGGTTGCAATAGAACGCAGTGGTAATGTTTAAAAAGCTGGATGAGGAGAGCTACTTCTTACATGGGGGACCTTTTTAAAGGTCCCCCAAGTAAAAGTATGGTGGTGGGGGGCTTATAACCCGCATTTTACAGCAATTCAAATTTGTGAAGTGTTTCCGACTGGATCAAAAATCACACAGAAATCAGAACCAAGGAACAACCAGTCAGACACAATACACAGATCTCTATAGAGCATATCAGAACGAAATCTCAGGCGTAACTTTCCCTCGTGGGGAAATTGAATTTGTGAGAAGAGACAGAAGAATTCTCTTTGACCACTCGAACAGAAGTATTACTGGTTTTCTTCGTAATGTCAGGATTAAACCCGAATCAATGAACAGAAACGAAATAAACTTATAAAAATAAGTTAAAGTTACCTGATTGTTATGTAAATCCAAGTAAACAAGATCTCTGCAAAAAGACAGGGAATCAAACGAAGAAATGTAGTTGGAATGCAGTACGCAGATTCGAAGTCTCGTACACAAGTCAATTGTCTGTACAGTATGAAGACATATCCTGCTCATATTCAGGTAGCTGATATCTCCAAGATCGCACTTTTCGCCGATGCTGTCCCAAATGTCATTCAATGTGGGAGCTCGTAAATAACCTCGCTCGTGGGCATTGCGAAGAACCTCTTCTTCCCTTTGCTTTTCAAACTTAGACTTTTGCCACGTTTTCAGTGGCGTTCCTCTACCGGGAGTCCTCGGAAAGTCCTTATTGGAGACATCAAAAACCATTTTGTAAGATGGAAACTATCACAATTTTGACATCATTCAGGCTATAAGCTCAGACTAAAATCTTTCACAACACCGGGAGGCCATGATGATATGGAACTGCGTAACTTAGCAACAGCTTGTCCAGCGCGTGATGCGCGCGCTGCCAAGCTCCTCCTACGTTGTTCCTTCAAATAAGCCGATGTGTATTATCCCCAGCCGTTTTACAGGGCATTTTTATTCCACCATTTCGCCATTTTACGATGTTAGATCAAGAACACGCAAATATGACACGTTATTACACTGTGCAGACAAGGGGCGCTTTCCATTGGACCAAAAAAAACAGGTTTAAATTTCCGGGAATTTTTAGTGGCGAATGGAACAACATTTTCTGGTTGACTACACCAGAATGGAAAAAAATCACATTAAATCTAAAATATTTCTTATTTTTCAAATTTTACTAATCCTTTGAGAAAAACTACCTCTTCCTTCTCGCCCGCGCCCCTCCTCTGGGGGGTAAGGAAGAGAAGACGGCTGACATTTCAGACTATCAGCCTGGGGTATGTTCTTAGCATGTTCTTAAAATTTTGGTAAATCTCAGCCTCGACGTCCTTATAAAAACGGTTCTTATATAAAAAGAGTGTATATGTTAAGCCGCTGATGTGATTTGGTGAATAAGGTATACAGTATTCATTTACCATCGGACCAACTGTTTAATTTATTTCGTAATTACTCGTGTAAGTTCTTCAGAAATGAATCTTAACCAGTGAACTTCAACATTTTGTTACAAAGCTGTAATATAGTACAAGCTACAAGGGCCATTTCTAATAAGGAAAGATGCCTTCACCAGGACAGGGGGGTTACTCAATAATTTTGGAAAAGTCACCCTGCTAGAGTTTTTCATTCAATCTAAAGGCCAATTGAAGATGGCAAAGCTGTCGAACTGCGTGTGGACATCTGAGATAACGCGCGTGGATCGTGGACCAGGGGCTTAGTTGTAGAGGCCGACTTCTTTTTACTATCCTTTCGATCCTGCGTGGGTACCTTAGCCTTCCCTGGGAACTGCTGTGCTCTAATTGGAGCTGCGCCACAGCCTGGTGCAAACTTTCCACCTCTCGTTTTTTTTCCTGGATGGCTTGTTCTCGTTTTAGTTGTTGCTGTTGCTCTAACATTGAAGCCAAAGCAGCCCTCTCTGTTTCCAAGGCGTCAAGTTCGGCTTTATCGTCGGAGGATGCCAGAACGTTGGAAGGGGTCGCCTGATCAAGTTCCAAATTTCGTTTTTCTGGCGAAAAATCCGCCGATCCGGAGTGCAAAACTGCGTAATTCACGCGAGGCATGTTTCGTAAAGTACGTGGAATAGACATAACTCCAGAAAAGGAAATTCTCCTGAAGAGACTGAAGAAGGAATTACTCGTGAAAGTTCTAAGCACTTAATAATATAACAACGTGAATACAAAGGCAACTCAACTGAATTTATCGGACGGTAATATATGTTAAACCTATGATTACTTGATACCCCTAAAAGATATGGATTGACCTAAAATGTAACCGCGATAGCGTGGGGGGGGGGGGGGGGGGGGGTCAATTAAGCATTTTGAGAGGATCCCAAAATAGGCCCAGTATGGCCCCCAGTATTTATTTACTACATCGGACCGACTGTTTACAGTGTATGTGACTGTTTCACATTGACAGCGCGGGCTCGTTTCCCAAAGACAGAGAGCGGAAGATTCCATTTGAAGGCAGTTTTCACCTTGACAACGCAATGATATGACCGCTCTTATTCCTATTTACATCAGCTGCTTTGAATAAGCTGAACCGAGAGTACCAGCTTGCCGAAACATGATCCTGTTATTCAAGTGGAAAATATATACCGGAACTGAAGTCTCGCGCTTCTGAAGTTGTTCATGCAGCCGCCATTCGAGTCTTTGTCATTGAAGTCTCTCGGGATCACTCACTCCAAACATTTTACATTCAGAAGAAAGACAGTTAGCAACGCTTTGTGTATTCAAGAAGATAAAAACGAAATATTACATAAAAGCTTATAAATACACGTCAGCTTGGGAGTAAAGGCCAAGGCACCATAAGAACTTCAGTGGAGAAAAACAATGGAACGGCATACTAAATCCACATGGCATGGCTACGTACGTTTAAGAAGACATAGAATAAGACTCTTTATATTACTGGTGCTGTTTTGGTGCATTTGTCATCTTGTTATTTTGAATTTCAATGGCAACCGCCGGACTAGCAAAACTTCTGAGAGCGAAGCTCTTCGACTGCATATATCAAATGTCGTTTCAACGGAAAAATATGAAAACACTTCCATTTCAGAACAAAAACAACCGTTGTCGAAGCATCACTCATTTGTTTTCACCAACGCGAAAAACGATGAAAACACGACAAGCACTCGTAGTCCACCTGAACCGAAACTGCCGCTGTCATGGCAAAATTCATTTGTTTTCATTCATTCGGACGGAAGATCCAGCGGCACAGCTGAAAGCTCTCAGTTCTTTATGGTTTTTCCTTATTCAAGCAAAGAGAACAATATTTCACAGGAGTTACTGGAAAATAAGCTCGCCCTCTGGAAGTTGAGCGAGTTTCTTAGTGCGATGAAAGAATTCGACGGTGCAACTTGTTTGCAGCCTAAAGCCGCCTTGACACACAGCAGAGAAAACGATCACGTGCCGCCACACGAAGAAATCAACAGCACAAGAAATACTTACCTGGATTCGTCATGGTGTCGGTTTATTAAAAGGGACTGGAGTGTTCACATTAGAAATACGGGCCAGTTACAAAATGTAGAAATACCAATGAAACCCTTCAGAACTGAATCTTTACCAGTGAACTTCAACATTTTGTTACAAAGCTGTAATATAGTACAAGGTCCATTTCTAATAAGGAAAGATGCCTTCACCAGGACAGGGGGGTTACTCAACGATTTTGGAAAAGTCACCCTACTAGAGTTTTTCATTCGATCTAAAGGCCAATTGAAGATGGCAAAGCTGTCGAACTGCGTGTGGACATCTGAGATAACGCGCGTGGATCGTGGATCCCTCGAAGGGTCACACAACGTTCCGGAATATGGCGCATTTGGGAATAAACACGGGATTCTTCGCATCGTTACGGAAAATCGAATTGAGTGGACAGCATGCGTTGCAAACTGGAAATTATGCCCTGAGAAACCGTACGTTAAACCACAAGATCTTCCCAGCATAGCGGCACCAATATGTTGTAGTACCGTTTTAGGTCAAATGCTGGCAGACGTTACATGGGCGTTGACTCGTCTTGGTGTAGAATATCGAATTATTTATGGTACATTATTAGGCGCTGTCAGGAGTCAAGCAATTATACCGTGGACTGCTGACGCCGATATCGCATTGACAAAGGCTGCGCTTGACAACTCTTCGACGTTTTCGGCTGTTCAAAAACTGCTTAGGAACAAATATCATGTAGGGAACTCTTTCATGGGGATGCCAAGGGCCCACATGCTTATGGGACCTTATATCGAGATTGACGCGACTCCCTTTTTTGACGGGCCTGATGATTTAGAAGGTAATTTGTTATTTAGCAACGACATTAAGGAAGCTGTGCGAGGCATGCTACCGGTGTCGCTAGACTGGAGAAGTCGTTGTTATGTCGATATTTACTGGTCTCCCGTGGTGTGGATGAACGGATCGTCCCTTGTCACTATAAACAATCAGCAATTTGTCACTGTCAAAGAGGTTGAGTACGAGTTAATAAACTGGTATGGTAAGGATTATAGGGAACCAGTTCTTAAAGGAAACTGGGTGGGTTTCTCAGACCAAGGGACTGCGTAGCATTGTCGATCGGTGGGATATGATGCCTAAAAGAACGCATTCCGAGAGCTTGTTTTAGTATAAAGGCGGTGGCAAACCAGGACACATTGTTGCTCATGATGTTTTTTTGGACGAGCAAACGGGGAAACATCTGTTGTGGACACAAAGTGTTTCTGAAAGAAATCAGAAGCATTTTTTGTCCCCAACAAATGTTGCACACGGGGGCAAACATTTGTGTCTGCAAAAATGTGTCCTCGCTTGCCACCTCCTTAACATATAGCCTGTTCCAGGCTTTTGGTTTGTTAGGGATTATCAATGTTATGGAAAATTAGCTCAGCCGACGATCTGAACCGAGCCTGCTCTATTCAATTTTATTTTAGTTCGTTAATAAGCGGTTTCCAGTTGAATTTTTGCAAGCCACGTTGAGGGCTTACTGGGAAGTCGTCTTTATTTAGTTTCGTTTTAGTCTACAAACTTTCTTGCTGAACTCATTCACTCTTCCTTCAGTTTGTAAGTTGACTTTAGTCAGCCTCCTTTCAATTGTACCTTGTATGATGCAACCTTGTACTTCGTTAATAAATAGAGTGCTCTTATTCTTGTAAAACCCTGAAGACTGACGAATAAACGTGTGAAGTCCAAGTTCTCTGAGTGTTCTGATTCAGAACATTGGTACTTTGGAAGCCCGTGACAAGTTCAGTCAATAGGTGTCTCGCCACCCTTTTTTTCCCAGTTTATCGTTTGGCAAAACGTCGATGGGAGTATCAGCGAGGGGCGAGCGGGCTTCCACCGACTTACCGTCGTTTTTTTTAGTTGCCGCTCTTCGCTCTGCTCCGGGTTGTTTGTTACCATTAAGGACGTTCGCGCTAATTGTTTATGCGCATCCTTACTGCGCACCTGTCGCAACGCTACGCCACGTCATGCATCGAGCGCGCGCGCTGAAGAAACTTTCCAACCACATATAGGGTGAGTAGCCGTTGCGATAACTTCGCTTGCAGTTTGCTAGCTTAAATGGTCGGTGACCGCTACTTTTTTTCTACGTTTTGTGAGAAAATGAAAAAAATCTATCGATTAAAAGGTTGACTTTTTTTTGCCCCACGCACCTTCGAATTCCGGTTTTTGATCTTTTCGTTTTGCCGTACAACCGGTTCAAATGCCTCTTCCAGGGCTAAGTTTTGCATAAAAGATGGCAAAACTTATTTACGCAACAGACGCACTTCTTCAAAATATCACCAAGATCGTTTGCCTCCGTTTTCTCATCATCGATAATTTAAACTACAAACCTTGAAAGCCGTGCGAAATTACGTGCGCCAATTTTTCAAAATCAGGGTAGTTTTCTACAGACTTTATCTCTGAAACGAAGTCGGTGACCCCCACTTTTTTTGTATTCCTGACACAAGTAACTCATTATCCGTCCTCAGTAAAAATTTTAGAAAAATCTATCGACTAGAAAATTTTCGCGCGAACGTCTTTAACAACTGTTACTAGAGGTGATTTGGTGGTGTTTCACTCCCGGGGGGGGGGGACTCCCATATGAAATGGACGGGGATGCTCGTCGTCTCGCTTAGGGGTGTAAATTTCGGATTTTGGTCTCGCTTAGGGTGTTCTGGGAAAAATGTCATTATTTTTAGCCGTCAAGGTCTCGTTTAGGGTTGCACGCGAAGAAATAACAAAAAAGAGAGAATTTTGATTCGTTATATTTACTCTTTTAGGGGTCTGCATAACGTTCGGCCGCACCCAGATTGGTCTCTTTTAGGGGTTAAATTCAAAATTTCCGACGAGCATCCCCGTCCATTTCATATGGGAGTCCCCCCCCGGGGTTTCACTCCCCCAAAATATTAAAATGTGAAGAAATATGGAAAAAAAAATAATACAAAACTTGTTCCCAAACTGGCGAGAACTGAATACTTATCGTTTCTGGAGTGTTTTCTCTCGACATCTAGTGATCTACCCCAACGTCGGCACCAGTTTATAATTCAATCAACTACTGACAAAATATCTTCAGTGTATGCTACTGTTGGTTATGTCGACACTAGCGTGACCTCATATATTCGCCTCTAGTTCGCTTACATTGTGTTAAGATTACCGTTATGTTATTACAGCTGAAAAATTTTTCAGTAAAATTTTTGTTTACGGGATTTCGCCCTCAACTAATACAGCATTCCCTCAAACGGTTGCCAGACTCTGCATAGTAAAGGCTTTTGTTCTGTTGTTATCAATTGATTTTGTAACGAACCATCAAGTATCAAAGTTGTTACTGTCTGATAAAAATAAAAGATTGTTTACCTTTTTTTAAATGTTTGTTGTTGTTCTCTCTGGATTTGTCGTTTTAGGATCTTTTAGCCATCAGCTCATGTTTATTCAGAAGTGTGACCCGATGTGATATCAGTTAGTACGACGATAGCTAGTAGAGAGAGAAAAAACTCTTTGGTGCGGAGAGTGAATGAATTTGCACGAGAGTTTCGATCAGGTGCATCGATTAAATCTGGAAAAGTAGTCTAAAGTAAAAGCTGTTACAGTGCGATTTGTTCCCTACATGGTAAATTGGCTAAACTGTACATTCACCATCTCTTTAACTCTGGGCGAATGGATGCAAACCATTGTAAGCTAATATTTATTCTGTAAACATCTTTATTTAATTGCGGGCGAGCAAAAGCGAGCCCGCAGCCTATTCTTGAGGTCAGCGGCACTTTCTTTAGCGGACTTGAAGCAAAATGTGGGCACATTTTTGGCATTCCTTTGTTCTTGCAACTGGAATGAATGGTATGTTAGCAAGCGGCGGAGCAAAGGCCATGGTGTTGAGTTCATGGTCCGTGGTCATTGTTCACGTGAATTTCGTGAGTAATGCAATTTTCCGAAGCACATGTCAGGGGCACCCAACGGAATATTTCGGTAAAATATCTGTTCGGATGGAAGGTCGCCTAAGAATTTCGAAATTTTTTCCCAGCGACGCTCTAGACTTCTCAAATTTTTTCGGAAAACCATAAAGTTTCCCTAGAATTTTCGGAATTGATGTGCTCACTTTTATCATGTCCCATAATTTTCGGACGGTTTTGTTTGTTCTCTAACATTTTCGTTTGGCTTAATTATTCCAAAAGCTGCTAAAAGTTTCGGTGAGCATTAGAGGTAATCAGGAATGTACGTGAACCTAATGAAAGATAAAGGCAATTGAGGTGATTGAGCTCGGCATTAGCCTACTTATCAGATTATTGGAGAAGTTATTTTTGTTTTTTGTGGTCTAATTAGCGGTCAAATTTAGGGCCACGACCGCGTACTCGATCCTGTCGTATAATTTACACCCCCTAACGTTTTCGGATGAATAGGTTTAACGCCTATAATATTCGGATAAACATTTATATTGCCTAGTATTTTCGCGAAATTTCGATAGGCACACGTATAACGAAAAACTTCCCCTAAAATTTTCTAGTGAAAATATGGTCTCTCAGTGTCCTCGAACTTTCGACAAGATCCATCAGGATAGCTAAAACTTTCGGATGACTCAAAAAAGGACCCTAGAATTTTCGAAACGACGAAAGTTCCCCTTAAATATCCGAACAGATAAATATTTTTTAGGGCATCTCCAAATTAACTAAAAAGCCTTCTAGAACATAGAGAAATCCATTTACGACACTTCTGACGTCTTTGGAAAGATTCGGTCGTTGGGTGCCCCTGACATGTCACGTCCGGCGTTTACTTGTTCGAGCAACGGGAGGCTAAACTGCAAACTTTGGGGCTAAAAATGAAAAGGAGAAACACCGGTCAATTTTTAAGTGGCTTTAAAATGGAAAATCATCGAATACAGAGTGCTAAAACCTTGCTGATGAAGGACTCATCTTCCTTTCACGGCCGCGAAGACATGGTGTCATGGCACTTCCAAATGCGTTTTGAATGCACATCACAGACTTGAACACAGACTTCAGCGGTTTCTAAAGACTTCTGAGAACAAAATGGTAATGTTCGTTATTGCTTCAAGTTTGGATGGAATTTTCAGAAGGATCGGTAAAGCCGTTGAGTGAATAATTCACTGCAGAAGCCGTTCGCAAAAATCAAAACTTTCGCTTTGGCTTGAACAAGTGAATAATTGTTGAATTGCACGGCTTTGAAATTTTCGATATTTTGACGCTTTTGAATACTTTTCTTGGGTTCTTCTTAACTGGAAATTAATATGAAACAAAGTTTCTTTCAAGTTTCTCCCATTTTCCATCTTTAGTCCGGAATTTTAGGTTTTTGAAACCGAACAGATTTTACACGCACGTAGGCGTGTTGTTATCTGACACCCATCTTTTATCGGGCCTTGCTTCAGTTGTTTATTTAGCGGCTTTGTTTTGAGTTGTATTTTTAGAAAGTTACTACAATGCGTCACAAAGTACAAAGGGGTATGTTTTTAACATTTAAAGGAAAGGAAAGCATTGATTGCGTTGCTAGTGTTCATTTTGTGCTAGGAACTCTGAAGTATTGTAAGCAATTTTTACGCTGTTTCATGCCGCCGTGATTTGTAAATACTTTCAATCTTCTCAAATTACCGCTTTTCTGCACCAAGAACGCGAGGAAATTAGCTGTAATCGAAGGCATCGAATAGTCTCTAATAAACTTTCATTACTTTAGTAATGAAGTAATAAAATGGATATTCCGGCATCGTAAAACTGTAACGCAAGCTAGCGAGAGGAAGACAAAAGGCCCTGGGAACGAATCCGGACAGACAGGCAGACGGACGTACATCCCAGATGCCGGCTTATTGCGGCGTTACACACTTCGTGTAAGCCGCGCAAAAATCATAGTAAGAGTAATAACATATTTTTTATAATAGTAATAATTAAAATTTCTAGGGCGAAAATTCGCATAAGAATACCATCAAACACATCTAAGAAGGAACTGAAATACGCAGCTGCATAAATCAACAGCAGGAAACTGCAGCCCCACGCGTCTTCCTCGCTATCCTCAATGTCTATTCCATCTTGTAACAAACATGGCCGCCCGCACTTCCCAACTATTGGTTACTGCTAGTTAATTTCCTTAAATTTATAACACCCGTCTGGATTAGCTCTTGCTAACTGCGTGTGGTCTTTGAAATATTATATCTGAATGAAACTGAAGTTAAAGCGATCACTTCCTTCTGGCACAGGCTCGCTATTTTCTTAAAATATTATAAAACAGATTTTAAAAGTGCGAGACCAAAGCGAGATTTCGAAAGTTCCTTCGAGACTCTTGGTAACGACTAAACGTTTCCTCAAGAAATTAGTAAATAGTCTATTTTTCTCCCCTCGTTTTCTCCTGGTCTATCAACATTGCTGTCCCGTTGAATTGCTGAGGAAAAGCCGGGAAGGGCGCCTGCAAGTTGACCAGTCGAATTTTATTGATTTACGCCTTCAGCATCTTTTCTAGCGTTCTGGTGTCTATGATAATAGAATGTGAATGTGGGAGTAGTCCTCGACCACCATTCCAAGGAAGTTTTGAAATTTTAACTGTTTCGTTTACTCCCGAAATAGTGTGCGCGGCTTCGCGCCCGTGCGTGATATTTTGCATTTTTTCTAACTGTTTCGTTGTGCTGGTTTCGAATGTTTCGCTAGCTGTAGTTGTGCATCATCATCACATCGTTATCAAAGACTCAATCGACGTTTGCGATCCAAAGACTCAATTTCAGTTCATAACGTCAGTAAATGACTTCGAAACCTACGAAATAATAATCAACAGTGTGAATCGAAAATAGCAACAATAGCAAAAGAAAAACCCAGCGAAGTATGAGACTTAACTTGAGACTGTATATCTGTCATTCTTCCGCTCCCTGGGATGGACATGGCCTCAATTCTGCAATGGTCGGCAATAACCAGCTGGTAGCCGATGGAGAACTGAGTATATTGAGTGTTGGGTGGTATAATATGTCATCAGGTGTCTCACTACTGTCTCACCACATCAACGGAGTGAAGAATAGTCAGTCCCCTCCCCATTGCAGGAACGTTCCGCGATCAGCCGCCATTTTGATTTCCAAGTCCGAGCGCGCCCTCCATTCTAGCCTGCGAGCAAGCTCTCCGCATTCATGCAACGGACTCCTACAACACTACATCTCTTCTGGCACTATGGTGTTTATGATAACAAGGTTTTAAATGTGGGAGCAGTCCAAGTCCACCATTCTAGGAAAGTTTGGACGTCTCCTCAAATATTAGTAAAAGCCGAGATGAAATTATGAAGTCGGCTTATATTTTCACGAGAAAAATTGGCCAATTAAATCCTGCAGTTAATTAGAAAGAAAGAAGTTACCTAGACTGAAATAGATGGGTAATGAACTATTGATTGCTTAATATCTCTGAAAGTAAATTCTAGCGAAACATTAGTTTCTAATTTTGTCGAGTGGGGCATGGGTCGGTGCTCCGCGTTCACCAATACCTCACTACCTCTTCTTTATAGCAGCACTTATCGTCGCAATTGCGCTTTGTTGGTGGACGTAAACTTAAAACATTTTGTTCCTAGTTCCACCAACAATGTACATGGACGCAACTTTCTGTTATTTAAGTTTACAGGCCAATCTGTCGACAAGAGACTTGAACAGAATGGGTGCCCTCGCTTTAGACTTTCTAAAAGTCGTTCGCTTCTCGTTTCCGGTTTGGTGCTTCACGCTCTGTGAGCTCGACTTGTAGGCAAGTCTACCCTCGCGCGACCATGCACAGAGTTTAGATACCTCTCCGGCCTTCGCCGGGGGAGGGAGGGGGGCGGTAGGCTATAGAAAACTCGCGAGAACTAACGTAGAATGGCTTTCATGTGGTTTTGTGGGAACATTTGTCCTTGCGACTTGTTCGTTTTGTTAAACTATTGTCCAATGGGATGAAGCGTTCAACCTAAAAAAAAAAACTTCACAACGCATCTTTAACTGATGGCTGGGCTTTTTAGTTTTTTGTTGTTTGAAGCTTGTGTCCGTGAGATTCTCCTCAAAGGCTACTCTGGCAGAATCATACTGGAGTGAGAAATTTACGGCCCGATCACAAGTCCATTGTATCTGTACACCACACAGGTAAAGGCAAAATATACCGTGATGTACAGGAATAAATTCATGTACCAGGCTAACCTTCATTCCTATTTGACTTTTATTATGAAAAGTTTTACATCTGGTAGAATTGATTTTATTCAACGTAACTATAGTATTTTCATTAGGATTTTAAATAACTTGTCTAGTTTAGGTTTCAACATTTGTAATAGAGGTGCCGGAATACAAAGAGGGGAGTATTTTAATAAAGTATTAGCACGGAGAAGGAGATTGAAAGCGCAGCTTGAAATCACGATTTTTAATCAGTGGGAGGAACGACCTGAGCTGCACGAATGACAAGTTGCAGGTGAATGGTCAAAACTAACACAGAAAGTCAGCGTCGTAGACTGAGTCATATGTACGTCCGATAACTCTATCATTCCGCTCTTTTTTCAATCAGGCGCTTTTACTTCGCAGTTCCTTCGTCCGAGAAACCCACCCAGTTTCCTTTAAGAACTGGTTCCCTATAATCCTTACCATACCAGTTTGTTAACTCGTAATCAACTTCTTTCACAGTGACAAATTGCTGATTGTTTATAGTGACAAGGGACGATCCGTTCATCCATGCCAAAGGAGACCAGTACAAATCAACATAACAACGACTTCTCCAGTCTAGTGACACTGGCAGCATGCCTTGCACAGCTTCTTTAATGTCGTTGCTAAATAACAAATTACCTTCTAAATCATCAGGCCCGTCAAAAAAGGGAGTCGTGTCAATCTCGATATAAGGTCCCATAAGCATGTGGGCCCTTGGCACATCCATGAAAGAGTTCCCTACATGATATTTGTTCCTAAGCAGTTTTTGAACAGCCGAAAACGTCGAAGCGTTGTCAATTGCAGACTTTTCCAGTGCGATATCGGCGTCAGCAGTCCACGGTATAATTGCTTGACTTCTGACAGCGCCTAATAATGTACCATAAATAATTCGATATTCTACACCAAGACGAGTCAACGCCCATGTAATGTCTGCCAGCATTTGACCTAACACGGCGCTACAACATATTGGTGCAGCTATGCTGGGAAGATCTTGTGGTTTAACGTACGGTTTCTCAGGGCATAATTTCCAGTTTGCAACGCATGCTGTCCACTCAATTCGATTTTCCGTAACGATGCGAAGAATCCCGTGTTCATTCCCAAATGCGCCATATTCCGGAACGTTGTGTGACCCTTCGAGAGATCCACGATCCACGCGCGTTATCTCAGGTGTCCACACGCAATTCGACAGCTTTGCCATCTTCAATTGGCCTTTAGACCGAATGAAAAACTCTAGTAGGGTGACTTTACCAAAATTTTTGAGTGACCCTTCTGTCCTGTCGAAGACATTTTTTCTTATTAGAAATGGCCCTTGTACTATATTACAATTTTGAAACAAAATCACTTCCTTGATGTTGGAGTCCACTGGTAAACTGGAGTCGTTTCGCAGCGACGATTCAGTTCCAAAGGATTTCATTTGTATTTCTTTATTTTGTAACTGGCCCGTATTTCTGATGTGAACACTCCAGTCCCTTTTAATAAACCGACACCATGACGAATCCAGGTAAGTATTTCTTGTGCTGTTGATTTCTTCGTGTCGCGGCACGCGATCGTTTTCTCTGCTGTGTGTCGAGGATTCAGGCTGCAAGCAAGTTGCACCGTCGAATTCATTCATCGCACTAAGAAACTCGCTCAACTTCCAGAGGGCGAGCTTATTTTCCAGTAACTCCTGTGAAATATTGTTCTCCTTTCTTGAATAAGGAAAAACAATAAAGAACTGAGCATTTTCATTTTCATGTTTCACGCAACACTCGCCATTCGAATAAATAAAACCGAATGAACCTAGCCATGTCAGCGACGGTTTTGTTTTACAATTAGAAGCTGTTGGAGTTGAAGCGGGAGTTGAAGTATCTTCTTGGATTTCCATGGAGGTGAAATATTGCGCTTGTGTAATCACAAGTGCGCCGTTCAATGGTTTCATACTGCGTGTTCCAGTAAAGTTCATAATCAGAAGGTGGCAAATACACGAACATAAAACCAGTAACATGACAAGTTTCAGTCTGTGCTGTCTAAAACATGCACAGCTAAATCTTTGCAATCTAGCCGTTCGTTTCCATTTTCCATAAGGGCGCTTCATTATGTGCCCAGAAACAATATTGACGTCGAACGGCAAGCGTGATAAATGTCATAACCTCGATCGATCGAAATTCTTTGTGTAATACGAGCCGCTATTACTGTTACCACACTAAAGAGTTGACAGCATTTTATATGCAAATTTTAACTAAATTATGCATACTGTCAGCGTCGTGAAGTCGTTTTGAATGTGCTTATCGCAAAGTCTCAAAGTTTTGACGTTCCCTTTTACATGCCTCTCTTTATGTCGAGAGCAGGGCAGTAAAACACACATATTTTCACAATACGAAATAAACGAAAGACTTAAATTTAATTCAACCATTTTAATAAGAACTTGGAACAAAAGAATGCAAATACTGTATGAAAGTCATAACACGTATGTTGCGTCTGAAAATCCGAACATTAAATTGCCAGCTGGACCCGGTTGAGCAGACGCACACAAAGAGCGTTCCATTCTCGTCCCCAGGGCCCACGAATGCCTCGTCCCGCGTGACGAGCGGAAGAGCGTTTGCAGAAGAGCTACGGTTGCTCGTAAGTTGATTGCCTGGATTGGGGCACACCCTGAATCTGGCTAGCGAACGTAGACGGATTTCCGGTTGTTGTAAAATGCCGTGTTCCCAGGTCATTTGTCTGCAAGGGCAAAATTCGATTTTTTTTTCAAGAAATCGGCCATGTTTTTCATAATGCTGCTAAATGAACGCGCTCCACTCGATACGCATCGCACGTGCTCGACTGCGCATCGAATGCTTTTTTCACGAAGCCCAAATTTCAGCCGCCTTCTTTGGTCCGGAGAGACAACGTTTTTCTCGGGAGTCAGCGTCCAGAGCAGACGGCTATAATTTGAGGCTACTCTTCGCGGACCTTTTCGTGTTTAAAAAAGTAGCGACTGCCTCGAAAAGGGAATTCAATCTATAATTCCCAGTCCTTTATTCGATTATCAGCAGGAATTTGTTCCAGCACCTCGAGTCTCGTTCCTAGACTTAATGAAATTCTTCTTGTTTCACCTATCTCGTCTGTACGCAAAGAGTAATACATATGTAGCGCAAAATCCACACGTCCAGTTCACAATATTGGTTGATATGCCAACATACAGAACACTCAAATGTTTTACTCATATTATTGTGTTTTACGCCGTTCGTTAACTAATATATAGCGACACAATGTTCAGTTCCGTTGGTCGATAATGTACTGAATAACTGCTTATCCTCAGCCAATCAAATTCAATAAAATCAGCAGGTGATCTCATCAACCAATTACAAACCAGTGAATTTATAAAATCCTTTCCTTGTTTTTCAGTAAATGTAAATTAAAGTACATCTTAATGAATTCTGATGCGTTTTCAGTCGTACGTTTTGAGAGACCAGAAAGACATTCATGTCACAGTTGAATGATTATTTCTCGGTGTGTTCTAAGCGGTTTTTTTGTTGTACGGGTTGGAGATATTTCTCAGTACGCTCTTGGTTTTAACGTTCCTATTAATTCGCCCTATATACGCCAAAGTGGAAAGAATGAGCGAACTTATATCCACGGCTCCATTGTACACAAAAGCTCGAGTTCACCTCACCAAGATAGGAAACATTTTATGCACTGGTAAAGGTTGTATCGGCTGTGACAGGAAATACCAGACTGGCGAACAGGATTTTTTCGAAATTCTCGGCGATGTCGATTCAGTGGATTTTAACAAACAAGAGCCTCGTTTTCTCTCAAGCCCAGGAGGATTTTCGTATAATCACGAGCAAAAACATAACCGTCGGCATGGCAGCACAACTTGTACGTGTGCAAAAAACAAGAAGGGAAAATTTCGTAGAAGAGTAAACCTTGCCGCAAAGGAACAAAATCTCATCACACGCACTGCGCCGGCAACAGGGACAGATTTTTCATCGCTTAAGAAGAAAATTAAACCAGCAGATTCGATTGTCATTCGCGATGACAAAGAAGCTAAGACGCGTTGTCATAGAGGAAGTGTGAAGACCGCTGCTCAATCGAAGCTGAAGACGCAAGATAAAAATAAAACGGTATCTTTTGCGACCCCTCTAGTCAGACAAGGGACATTTACTCTTGAAGAAGATGCTGGAAAATCAGGAAAAAGTCAAGAACGAAAAGATGTCCAAAAATCTAAACAAGTTACCGCCACTCTACAATGCCGCCGTTTTCACCCAAGACCGAAAACGTATCCCTTCCTTGCAGAATCGAAGACAAATTTCCTGAGAATGCTCCACAGCAGCAGTGTAGGGATATTCGACATTGAATCAATGCGGAACAAAAAATCGTCCAGGTGGGTTGAAGAGGCCTTAAAATCAGGCGCAAAAGAAGAGGAGCTATTCCCACAAATTCACAACAAGATCAACAAGGATAAACACAAAAAGAATATAAAAAACACTCACGAGGAAAGTAGCACACACAAAAAAAAGCGCGATAAGGCCAAGAAGTTCCCAAAAGAACGCTGTCCTAACGATCACTTTCCTCCAGTAGATGGCAGTTCTACTGTTTTTGTAATCGAACATCCACACGAAAAAACAAACGCAAAAGATGAAAGCCTACATAAGCTTGGTTTCAGGGCACAATGTGGCGAAAGAACTAAAAGCTTTCCTGACGTATCTATACTGGAAATTGCCGAGAGTCTTGATGGTTTTGTTCAGCTGGGAGCTATAAAACTTATTAGTCAAGAACACGCAGGTCGCTGGTGTATTTTGGTGAGCAGCCGAATTATTCGTGATTATCTTGTTCAAAGTGGCGTTTCGTTGCGTGGAAGGAGATTCGAACTGTTCGATTACACTTATGCTTGATGACAAAGTTTTGAATTCTCACGATCAGGTTTCAAAAAGAGAAAACGAAAACAAAAAGCACGCTCGAACGGTTTTGTGTTTTTGAAATCAGAGGAAAGCTCCTTCGCGACATGCGCAGCTAGCTACAACCTCCGATCAATGTATTCATAGGAATTCCAGTAACTACTTTTTTGTGTTCAGGTTTATTACTTGAATTGACAGAAAGCTTTCCAATGCAAAATAAAAACAAGAAACAAAATGATGGAACTGCTGTATTCATTTTCATTAGGATCCTGTGATTATTAATCTGAGTCCTCGAGCTGATCGTCACGGATCTACTGATAGACAGCATAGACAACTTGCTATACCCGTCTCCCACATTCGTTGTCTTGGCAGATCCAGGGATCTGGGCCAGGCTCCAAAGCCACTTCCATTTTTGCGAGAAAGTACTGTAGGTGCAGTCCTTGAAGATAACTTTTTTCATAGGTTCCCACTTTGTATGGAAGTCGCCTGGATCTACCACTAACCACGTTTTCAAGGGAGGCTCAAGGGAGCATGAGTACCAGCCTCTCAGTGGCAGTAGCTGTTTCATATTAACTGATAAAGAATTTTTTGAGTCGTAATTTGTTAGCACAATATTAAGGCCTACCTCGAATGGTGATTGCAATGTTCTAATTTTCATCTAGAGGCAGTAGCTGTCTTATTTCTGTCATTTCTTATCGCCTCACGTAAACAGCACTGATGATGAGTCACTCCTAACTTAGAGCTCGAAAACGGGTGAACAATACTTATTCCTAAACCCTGTGTTGTAAATAAGTTAGGGACGAGTTAGTTTGACCTGCGAGGTCTGAGACGAGTCTCGTGATTGAAACTTGAAAAACGTGTAAAAGCTAGGAATCGGAGAGAACGGAAAAGAGTCTATCTCTAGCTCTGTATTACGGAAAATATCTATCGGAATTATTTCTTCATTGTCATGTCTCGGAATCAGTCAAGGAACAAGAATAAAGAGTATGGATCGATACAACACCCTGTATTCGGTCTAATCTAACTTACGCTAGATTACAGATAACGCAGCCGAACAATGGACATTTTCACATTGGAGTCGCATAATTCATCTGAGATGCAGGAGCCATTACAGAATTTTACTCGCTTCTTGTGTGAAAACAGCCAATGGCGAGGACGCCTGACACTCGAAACGCCCAGCCCAGTAGCCCGTCATTGTTCGCGCTTGTTCACTTTATTTTGGTAGCATAACAACTTCTCTTCAAACTTGTCAAATTCTATGATCTATACAATGTCTAATTCATTGGTAAAATTAATCATGAAGCGAGACCCATGTAAATAAAACCACCTAGCAGTAAGTGCTCTGTGCCTGTATGATCTTGATGCTAAAATCTTCACTGAGAGTCTTGCACCTATCGGGGGTTGAAGCGGAATAATGAATATTGAATACTGGCTTAAAATTGTAAAGGGATATTGAATATTGGCTCAAAATTGGAAGGAATATTGAATATTCAATTTTTTTAATCAAGAATATTGAATACCTACAAAGAAAAAATAAGTAAAAACTGATTATCTAGCAAGTCTGTTGTTCCCTTTCTTTTTCTTTTGCTCCTCACCCTCTCTGGACATCCCCAAATGAGAATCGCAGGTGTTCTATATTTTCGATATTTGGCAGGCTTGCCACGCGGACTCTCTCTCCTCCGCAGAGGCCTCTGTTTTTTTTTTTCGTACGGACTGGGAAATGGGGAGAGGTGAAAAGTAAGCGCGAGCAGCCTGGAAATAGAAACGAAAGCGCGCGGGGGACACTGGGAAGGGAAAAGGAAAAGCGAGCTCCCGCCTTTTCGCTCTTCCCGTCGTCCCCCGCGCTCCCCTATTTTTCATTTTTTTTTTCGCCCCCTCCACTGAAGGAGCCTCTGCGGAGGAGAGAGACGCGGACTACTCCCCAAGGGAGATTTTTGCTTGTGACGTCACTTTCAACTTATCAATCGTAAAGTTAAAATGCTAGGCAAAAGTTTTTATTCACGAAGTTTGAAAGATATAGCTGGGCTAGAAAGCGTTCAGTTACGTTTGTAATTTTCTATACATTTGTCTATATTTTTCCGCAAATTGACGCGGTTCGCGGGAAAAGGCAAACACTACATTTATCTTTTATCCGTTTCTCACTTATTGGTTTAGAAGTGACTCTGGATAGACAAGTCGTTATGGTTACGCACAGTTGCTGTCTTTTTAGCGCCCTGTCTTTGTACATGCTTCAAAAGACTACGCTTCGCTTAAAGCGGTTATGATATTTTGTATTTTGTTAGGTGCATATAATTTCGACTTGATTGCACGGTCGAGTGATGTGTTAAGGAGATAAACACGTTTTCGAACAAGTTTGTACAACGGCCTACAATAGAACTTGTTATAAACATCGTGCAACACTTCATTGTTTTCAAGATTATATAGACTCATTGGTTGGGCCGCATTGTCGTCATTGTTTTTTTAAATAAAGCTTTTCACTGTCAAAACATGTTGCTTGGCTTAATTTTTTTTGGCCTACTATTTTGCTAGTCAGCAAATAAAGAAGCCACATGCGTCTTACACTTAAATCAAGGTGAAGGTGTAACTAGAGGGCACCATTAAAAAGCATGTAATAGGTGATGAACTAACACCTTCCAGAAGGATAGCAGCAGAACAATGTCCAGTGTCCTGTGCACAACTTGTAAATTGGAATAGAATATTTGAGCGCTCTCTTTTTGTGGGTCTGAAAATTGTATACCTGGGAACATCAACCTATTTAAAGGAATAATGAATATTGATCTCAAAATGGGCAAAGAATAATGAATACTTGTGAAAAATGGGCAGGGAATAACGAATATTTAAAGTGAAAATATTCCGCTTCAACCCCCGACACCTAGCATTTTTGTTTTTCGAGAGGAACAGTATAAATCAATACGTTTTCTTAAGTTATTAACAAAGTAAAGAAGTGTTTTGTTGGTTGTTTAAATTCCACAGGTGTGAAAAAATTTCATGCAACTGAGTTTGACACAAGTAGAGCAAGCTGAAAACCTGCTGAACAAGCACTCATCCGTATGGCTGATGAATTCTTCTTAATAGTAGAAGCATCAAACAAGTGTCAGAGAATTCTCAGTGACGTGTCTTTGGGAAAATTAGCCCTTTAAAAATACGATCTGATTTTTTTATTTTGCATTTTGTTATTCCAATATTTTTCAAAACCGTACAAAAACAGCGCATGAATACTTGCACGCCCTCGGACTGGAGACATCTTATCCAATTCATGAGCCCACATATTGCAAGATCTTCAGCGGTGTAACACACACGAGTGGTCATGAAAAATGGCCGAACACAGTACTCGGTGCATTTATAGTTGTTTTGTAGCTTGTTTTGTGCTTTTCCTTTCATTTAGACTTTCTTATGGCGTATTATATTCATCAGCCGATCACACAGTTCTTTTAGAAAACGATACAATATCGAATGTAATTCACAATAGCCAAACGGCATGGGTAGTCGAATTTTATTCCAGTTTTTGTGGACACTGTCACGCATTTGCTCCGACATGGAAAAAGTTGGCAAAAATGACGAAAGGTGAGTGACGACGAGTAAAATATATCCTCAAATAAAAGGTTAAAATGATGGGAAACGATTCACAAAGATCGAAGGGATAGCAAAGACACAGATAACTGAACGCGATCAATCTGCTCGGATGGATCGTCCTTTGTTTGGATCTGATATATATTTTTAATGACATCGCAAAGCGATCAGACTAAAAGGGAAGGCAACAGAGATTTCAACGATACTGTTTTGAGAAAGGATTACTCCTAACTAATTCCTTTTCTTTGACAAGGAAGGAAATAATTTGCTTTGTATCGGTCAATTCAAAGAATCTAATTTAGTCCACTAACGTCAGGTGCAGTGCCTTGTTCGCCTTACTTTGTTGTGATGAATTAATAATCAGGAACAGAAAAAAAAGAAATTCAATTCAACACAATTAGAGGCACGGTGTTTTAAAAACGGGATGTTCTTGATCTTTTTTCGTTAGTAGGGCAAACTAAGGTTTAACGCTGTTCAAAACGAGTATTAAACTGGGCCAAAATACAATATGCGGTATATTGGTTCGCCGTTCTCGCGGACTGACGAAGTAAGTAAATTATGCCATGTAAAAATAAACTAAAGGGGAGTTTTAATTTACATGGTAATTATACGAGTAAACAGCTGGTTTTGGGAATTTCATTCGTATGACACTGTATTTTATTCTGGGATTCTATACTTTTGAGTCGCAATTTTCCTATTTTTAAATTCATTTGAGAGGATGTTTTTGGAGTCCTGTTTTTAATTAAAACCAAATAATTTCACACGGAGGAACTTCAAGTGGCTATGGTTTTACTTATGCTATTCCTCTTGACTGTAGGCAATTTATATGCTCTTTGTCCAAATGCGAATTTTATGGTTTATAAGAAGCAATATTTATTTCTAAGTAAAGTTTGTTTTTTTGTGTTGAAAAGTAGAGAGGCTGTGAACAGTCTAGGATATCAGAAGTTCTTATTTTCTCCTGTTTTTCAACCTGCCTCCTATTTTCTTAGGGCCTCTTCATATGAGCCCGGTTGACGGGGCTGTCCCGGTTTCCGAGATCTCGACTCACTCCTATTTCCTTTGTAAAAATTTTGATGTGCTCATACATGTATGAGAAGGCGGGCCAGCCCAGTTACCGAGATCTCGGTTTTCAGAACCGAGATCTCGGTAACCGGGATGAAAATTTTCCCATATGAACACTTCAGTGCGGCTAGCGGGACAAAACTTTTTTGACAAATTAGCTTTTCTTTGGCAACAGGGCAGCTAAAATGATAGAAATTTTGCCTTGTATGCATTTCTACTTCAAAAGTATTCGAATTAGCTTTATTGGTAAAGTTACAAGAGTCGACAAAGTTATGATAGTCGTGAACAATACAAGTTTACGTGGTGCCATTTTGGTTTTGTTTCTTGAATTTTGCCCCGGTTACTGGGCTGAAATTCCCATAAGAACAGACGACAAAATTCATCCCAGTTACCGGGCTCATATGAAGAGGCCCTTAATAAGAAATTCTTTTTTTTTCCTTTTTTATAGGGTCTTTAACTTAGTGCAAGGAAACATTTTGAAATATTTGAGAAAAAAAATTATCATAAAAGTGATAAACTCAGCGATTTTTTTTAAATTGAACTGTACCAATGTAGAACCCTTCCCATTTTACATATCTTATACACATGTTTATTGACATTTGTGGGGCACATGTTCACCTAGTCAGTGTATTGGACTCCAGATTCAATAGTATGGAGTATTCAAATGCTGGTCGGATTACTGTGTTATGTTTTTGGGCTGGACACTTTGCTCTCACTGACAGTGTGTCTCTCTACCCAGGGCTGGGTTGTTCGAAAGCTGATTAACACTAACCCAGGATTAAAAGTTAATCAACAGTTCAATTTCTCTTGTATAAAAGAATTTTTATCGCCAATGTTTTGTGAAGTTTGAGATTAGCAGATAACCTCACTGAAAAGTTAAAATACTGAAATCAAAATTCACGCTAATCCTGGATTAGCTAAATCATGCTTTAAACAACCTGGTCCAGGAGTATAAATGGGTACCAGCAAGTTGTCAGTAAAACCTGACAAAAATGCTGTGGGATTCCAGTGATGGACTAGTATTCGATCCAAGAGGAATACTTCTAGTCACTTTATGCTATGGAAAGCAGAGTTATGCTATGACCTGATAAACCACCTAAGCTTGTAAAAAGACTCGAACCTGTGCTGTCACAGCATTGAAAACTATAAGCTTGGCTTCATTTCACTAGTTCCACTCCTAGATCCCCCACAACGATACCAGAGAGGTATTGATTCCTTTTTGAGTTTCAAATATTGCAAATGGTGAGAAATATTGAGAACAGAATTATTTAGAAAATCAAGAAAGCAGATATTTGAAATGAGAACTGTGAGGTTCTTCAAGGAATTTTTTCTTCTTAAATGTGACATGCTAACGACCTTTACTTAGTGACTGATCTTGGACCTGAAGGAATCCCCTGATGGAAACCTTTTGTTTCTCTGAACAATGAAACAGTATTTTTGTGAAGTTTTCGCTCATTTAAAAATGTGGGGCTCATTATAACTTTCAATTTTCTGTCTCAGATTGGAGGCACCTTATACATGTTGCTGCTATTGATTGTGCAGAGGAGCGTAACCTTGCCACATGCGTGCATTACCAAATACAAGGATATCCATCTGTAAAAGTGAGTGTGACTTGATGGTTCTGCTAGGCTGTTACTTTTACCTTATAGATATCAGCCCTTTGTACGATCTCATAGCTAATATATAATATATATTAATTTTTTTTTTCATAAAATAAATAATTAAGTTTTATATTTTCAGTTAGAGTGATTTTATTTAACCCGTGAAATAATATTTTGACTAACAATTAGTGCAATATAGTCAAACTATAATAGATTAAACAATGGAAAATTTAGTGTCTAATAGTATCTGAAAGTGTGATAACTATTTCACAGGCTTAGCAAAATCACTCTTTCTAGTCTTATAGAGGAAAATGGCAATCATTTTTACCTGGTCTAATGTAAACACAGGTGAAGAAGAATTTAAGAAGTCTGTGTGAACCTTACATGGTGCTTTCTTCAGTGTTTGCGTCAGGCTTTATCAGGAAGTGCCAATTGTTCTTTTTCTTAAACCATAAACTAGAGCCAACAAAATGTAATGATACATACTGTAATGATACCTATGCAAAATACCTACACAGCGACAACCATGTATTATACACCATGTATTGAAACAGTGGTGCCTTTTCCAGCTTGAAAATATGTGCTAGCTGTATGGGCCTGGTTGTTCAAAGGTTTGATAATGCCATCCACTGGATAAAATGTAAGTGTTGACAAAATGAACTGTGCTATCCAGTATCCAACGGTGGATAGCATTATCCAACCTTTGGACAACTGGGGCCTGATAGAGTCCCTTTAGTCCTCTGATAAAAAAATCCTTAGATCCCTGCAACAATAAAATACAAATAAAATACAATTAATACAATATTGGTACACATTTTAGCTTGTTTATTTCATAGGCTGCTAACACCTTAACTTGTAATCATGTGATCATGTGATTGTTTGCCAAGTGTACAGTCTAATCACTCCTTGTTTTTCTTTCTTGAACAGTTTTTTAATGCATCAGCTTCCACATCTAATCTAGGAGAAATATATCAAGGTATATTTGCTCCATGGAAAAGTAATTTCTATATAATTTGTAGATTTTTTATTATTGATCTGTGACCTCTAGGTTTCTATTGCCAACAATTTTATGTGCTGATAGTTGACAAGGGGCAAACCTCAAGTCAGCTATCAAAGTTGATAGAACCCAAGGGCAAACATTCTAGTGAACAGGGTTCATGCTACTCCTTGAAGTGCTTGAAAAGCCCTGAAATTTAATTTTATATTTCAAGGGTGCTTAAAAAACCCTTGAGTAGCCTGCGAGCAGGCTCCCAAAGAAATTGGAAAGTGAAGCGAACTGAGAAGGGCCGCCTTTTTCCCCTCCCCCACCCCCACCTTTCTCTTGCTGCTTTCTTTTCGCCCCATCCTCGACCGGAGAGCCTGTTCACAGGCTACCCTTGAGAAGAAAAGTTTTTGCTGAAAGTGCTTGAAAATAATGAAAACTCCTTGAATTTTTGTGCAGATGGGAAATAATATAGGAATGTATCAAAGTAATTCAAGGGTTGAGCACAAATTTCGAAATTGTGGACAGATTGCATGCTGGGTGGAACTCTGTGTCGTGCACATAGTAGTCTGGGATCAGTTTTTCCACCATGTGATCCGTTAGAAGCCATCTTGAATGTCTTGTAGTCACGGTTTGTGAGGACTGATGAAAACATTTCAAAACATAGTGTAAGACAAAATAAACATTCTTTGAATACTCCTTGTCCACAAACCAGCACAGACTATGAGTTAGACTACCCTTGGGCAGCCTATCAGATTGCAAGTTTGCCTAATAGTCAGTCTCTGGATTATGCTAATTATTTATAGTTGGTGGCTGTGTAGCCAATCAGATTGCAAGGTTGCCAATAGCTAACCACTGGATTATGTAATACCTTTAAAAATGAAAATGTGATCATAAACTCACGGGGCAGTTGAAATGTGGAACTTCATGTCAGAGGGACTGAATATCAATTATGTTTATATCCAATGTCATTGACTCAAATAGGAGAAAAGACTCTTCTAAATCTTCTCCATGAAATGGTTAAGGTAGCCGAACTGCAGAAAACTCTTGGCCTTGTTCGTTCAGATGTGGACTTAATACCCATAGGGTAAGTGGGTTGGCTGTCTGTGTTTTAATTATTTTATTATCTGCAAGTGGAAGTAATCTTTGTGGTTCTTTCCTTGGCTGTAAGTACTTCTTACAGTATCTAAGCATTGACTGATATTACCACTATTTTTTATTTTCTCTGTTTACAGGGATGGATTTGTAACCAATTTTCTGGAAGGCAGAACATCATATGATGAGCTAGCATTGATTTTTGAGGTACCAACTTCTTATATTGGCCGTGAGGTGAGTTTAAGTGGTGAAACTGATAACTTGAGACATGATTTGTTTCTGCTAATGTGCAGTTCCAGAAAAAATCCATACCCACCCCATGGGGGTGTGGGCTCTCAAAAGCCAAAATTTTAACAGGAAAGTATGGGGCTTAACTGGAATTTCCAGAGGGGTAGGGAGGATTCAAACCAAAAAACCTTTCGTGGGAGGGGTATGGATATTTTCTGGAACAACACAATCTAGAACAATGTTACTAACCATAGCATGATCATGTTATTTTTTTTGGGGGGGGGGGTGGGGGGGGAGAAGGATTTTTTAGGGGGGAGGGAGGAGAAGAAGGCTTATTAAGAAATCATCCTACCACTAAGAAAAGAAAAGTACATCAAATAGAACAGAGAGCTACTGCATTAATTAATAGCAATTGTATTATTATTACTGGTAATACCATTTTCTTGCAGCATGAGGCCTTTGATTTGAGATTAATTTTATGCAATCACATGCGTCCCAAGCTTACGTTGAGAGAATTAATCCTAATTAAATAGTAGCCAGAAATATTGGAAATTGCTTAAATAAAAATGGATTTTTTTCACTACGATTGCCTTCTTTGATGTGTCTTTCCTTGTTTCATGGATTTTTGACAATATTTAACTGATTTATTTGTGCAATAAATTATGTCTGATATATGTTATTAATTCTCTCATCATGAGCTTGGGATGCCTGTGATGCAACCTCTGCATTAAAATGCTAATGTACAAATTTGTAGTAAATTACAGATTTATGATCTAGCTTAGTAGCAGACTCTCTTGTCTGGGGTTCAGATGAGCAGTGAAGCCACAAGTCGTTCCCTGGTGACAAAGGCAGGCTTTTAACCACTTGTTTGAAACCCCAAGAGAGCCTGCTTGTGATTTTTACCAATAATTATGAGCTCAAGATTTTTACCATAACGTGAAAGTTGATGAGGCCAAAGTCGAATATTAAATCTAATTGTTTTAGTAGAATTTTAACTCATTCTCCTTCAAATATTGATTTCTGGTTACATGTTGTTAATTTAATCTCTACATATGAACTATGGTAATATTGAACTTTACGCTTTAGCAACTGAATTGACATTTAAAACATTCAGCTGTGTATGCATGCTCATCAGGTCTTTTGAAATTTGCTTAACAGTGGATGTCCTTCTTTTAGTCATTAATATCAAGTGATATTTCCAAACCTCTTCTGTCTGAAACTTCAGAGAAATGAAAAAATTATGCTATTCTATAGGCCACCTACAACCACTGCACACCAATGGCCAATAGTGTGTGAGAGCTCAGCCAATCAGATTGCAGCATTTGCATTAGTACACTTATTAGATTCTACAAATTAAAAGTTGATGTAGACGATAACAATGCTATTTCATTTTTCAGGTTATATTAGACATGATGAAATGCCCTCGTTTGGGAGTCAGAAGAGTCTTGAATCAAAATGTGAGTAGCAGTTGCCTATCAGATGGTTTTGTTTGTGTTTCCTTATTCAAGCTGTTAGAGCAGTTTTCAGTTGAGTGCATAAAACAAAAAGTAAAGTAATCATCCTAGCTAATCACGAAAGACACAATACAGTGAACTCATCAAATCTCAGAGTAATTACATGTAGCCAACACGACGTGGGGGAAAACATGCATGAGTGAGCCAAACCTGGTTTTGGATTAACAGTATTTTTGATTGGATTAGCAATTGGCATGATTTTTTTAAACCAATCACGAAGTATAGCAATGCAAAACCAAAGAAAATGCTAATTATTTTCGATACTCGAGAGAAAACAGCTCTGTCAAGAAACCAAGTTATTTGTTTGACAACTGCCGAGGAGTTTATCATTTTTACTCTTGTTTCACAGAAATTTTTGGTTGAAAAATATTCAGTAAAAAAGTTTCCATCTGTCATCGTTATCCACCGAAGAGGCACATTTCAAGAACTTTCACAGTAAGTTAATATTTGCTTGAATGTGATATTACAGTTGTTATTACCACAGTGGTGAGAGTGCTATATATAAGTGGACTTGTAATGTAGAATCCCAAGGTTTGACCCCCCTCCGCACACACTGGCATACCAGGGACGATAAATCGATGATCAGTGGCAACAACAATGGCAACAATGACTAATTTGATAGCCATGGGTTCAATTCCCATCAGTGACTCAGATTTTTCTTTGTCCCACGCTCATTACATGCTAAATATTTCATCTTTCACATTTCATTTTCCAAACCTACAATTTACCATCTCTCTTTATTTATCATCATACAGGATGCTATCAACACTGCTGATCGTAGCAGTATGCAGGAAGCATGCCACATATGAACCTAATAAAATGCCCTTGCTCATCATGAGTTCTCATAGCTCAGTGGATAGCATACCCGCCCCGATGTTTGGGGGGTCATGGGTTCAATCCCCGTCGGGGACTCAGAATTTTCTTTGTCCCACACTCGTGACATGCTGAATATTTCATCTTTCACATTTCATTCTCTGAGCTTAAAATTTGCCATCCTTCTTTATTTATCAGAGGTACTTGACTTTACCCTTTTTACTCTATCCTGAAATAATCCTGTCCTTTGGAGGTTGAGATACAGTCTGCTGGTGAAATAGAAAACAAATACTTACTGTATGGATTTGTAAATTCTTTATCAGTGATGAAAAGACCCATGCTAGTTTCAAGAGAGCTCTAGAAGAACATTGTGTTGGAGCCAGGCCTCTTATACAACTTCCTGAGGTAGCTGAAGCTATGAAACTGTACAAGAGGCTGCATGGGGAAGAGGACAAGAGAAAGCAAGAAGCTGGAAGCAGGTAGGAATCGGTGTTATTACTTAGCATTGACTGATTAGCTAACAATCAATCAATCAATCAATCAATCAATCAATCAATCAATCAATCAATCAATCAATCAATCATACAGTCAGTCAGTCAGTCAGTCAGTCAGTCTGTCTAGTCAGTCAGTCAGTCAGTCAGTCAGTCAGTCAGTCAGTCAGTCAGTCAGTCAGTCAGTCTCTTTGAAGTTTAGTCATTTAATTCTTACAGTGGGAATACAAGAACTATGAGCAATTTATAATACTTTGAAAGAGAAAGTAGTTAAATAAAGTTAATTATAAACAAAAAATAGCCTTTTTGCTCCATCACAGCCCATTTGTTTACAGTTTCTTCAGTTCAAGCTGTCATTTGATGTTTTTCTGCCGAAATTTACATGTCCAAGATAAATTCAAGTGTTTAAAGTTTCCTGATTCACACTATAAGACATTTTATACTTACAATTTGCCATTTTACTGTTTCCCTGCTGCTTCAAAACAGCTCTGAGGTGTATATGCAAGACTTAGAAAGTGGTTTATCCTTCATGCTCAACAATGAAGTGGGGAGCAAGCTGATGATTCAAGGCTCAGAGTACTTGGCACTCAGAAACTTCATAGGGATGCTGGCAAAGGTAAAAAAACCTTCAGTGTAGACATACAATGTAAGATTATATAATTACCTTGTTGGTCCAAATCAAAATTGTTGCCTTTTTTGGAGTCAGTTAATTTGGTACATGAACAAGTGAAAATAACCTTTTGTAAGAATGATGATAATAATAATAATAATAATAATAATAATAATAATAATAATAATAATAATAATAATAATAATAATAATAATTTTAATAATAATAATTTTTTTGTTTTAAATTTTTTTTCTTAATAATAATAAGTAATCTTTATTGACAACATCTGTGATAATTCTCTGTGGCGCAAAACTATTTACAATTAACGGTTCTATAATACAGTCGTTAAGTGAAAACAAAATATGTTGTATGGAAATATAAGAAAGCGATCACTATCAATAATAGTAATAGTAATAATAAGAATAAGAATAACAATATTTATTTAATAATATAACAAATTCAACTTATCCTTGTTATATTGCTGAGAAATATAACCGTTCAGCTCTGATGAGGAGCTGAAACTTAATTAACTCTTGAATGTACTTAATAAAGAACTGTTAAATTAGAAGCTCATGACATGGAACAGTGCTTAATCATTTGATCCATAGAGCAGTGTAAACAATTTTTTTCCTGTTCACTATGTATTGCTCATAAGAATGGTTTAAAATCAGCTTTGGTGACAGGACTGAGTGCGAGGTGCAGTGGCCTAGAGGCTGGGCCAAACAGGGATGTGCATCCCTGAGATTTGATAAATATCAGGCATTTTGCAAGCAAAAACTGTAACAAGTCTGTCACAGGTCAAGACTCTCAAGAAAATCTGAGCAAGTTCAAGTGAGAGTAGCCACGAGTTGGTGAGAGTCCATGACAGCAAATAACAGTCAAAGTCAATAGTCCATAACAGTCAAATAACAGAAGGAGTTTGAAATGTGTGGCTCCAGAAAATATCCATACTCCCCCCACAGAAGGGATTGGAAATTCCAGGGTGGAGGGGGGGGGGTCTTCTTAAAGCAATGTACAAAGCTAACTCGGAATTTCTGTGGGGGGGGGGGGGGGGTCATAAGGCAAATCCCTTCTGTGGGAGGGTATGGATATTTTCTGGAACCACACAATCTCAGCTAAGAAGAGTAAATTTGCCCGACTTTCTACCAGGGAGAAGGTGTTTTTCTTTAAGATCTAACTTTTATTTGTTGAACATTTTTTCTAGTGCTTCCCAGGAAGGCCCTCACTTGGCCAGGTTTTAAACAATTTACATGCCAGGTTACCTCTAACGCGAACACACATATTCAGAAAGGAATATATGCAATATGTTGAGCGATCCCAGGTACGTTCTTTAGTTTTTGGGCTTTGTTTTACCTCTCTTGGGCTGACCTTAGCGCCTGTGGAGAATTTTGGCATGAATTGTGTTAAATCCCACTGGTTAGCACGGGTTCTTGTTGCTCCATGCTCGATCACGCACAATCCACAAGGGAAACAAAGACAGAATGCTTGCAATTTAAATGTCAGAATACCTTAATGTGCGAGCAGTCTTCTTAATTATATTTGTGGTCCATGGTATACGTGCTCACTTACCATGGCCTGTAAACCAATCAAAACTTAGGAATTGCAATATACCATGGCTAGTTTTTAATAATTTTCGTTTTCCAATTCGTTCTCTGGCACATGCTCATACAATGTATTTGCTCGCTGGAATTACGCCACATTTCCTGCTAAACCCAATGGACTGCCTGGAAAACATTATCATGTTTCGTATTGTATTTATTATTATTATTATTATTATTATTATTATTATTATTATTATTATTGTTGTTGTTGTTGTTGTTTGGAAGACAGACATGCATATTCAAGGAATTTGAAATACACGTATCTGGATAAACAAACGTATCTGCTGAACCACGCCACAGCTACAGTAAACATTTACAAGAGACTCTGCTTTCATATATTAATACTACCTTATTATAGGAAATTAAACGCTCTTGTTAATTAAGGTTTTGGAAATTAACGCGATTTAAATTAACGCGAAGTGAAGGCAAAATTTCGTTCAAATAAAGGAAATTAACGCGAAAGGGCTGCTAAACTTTCAAGATAAAGGAAGTTAATGCGACCACACAAAGAAACGGAACTTGTAAAGACAACAGGAACAAATTTATTGTAACACACTGTTAACAAGTTAACAAAATCCAAAACCCAATTGAATCTCGCTACTTCGAGCGTTCTTTTCAACGCCAACGATAAAATAATGCTAAAAAAATTCAAATTAACCCCCTTAATTAATGACGCGGAAATTAACGCTCCACTAAATTAAGGGCGCGGAAATTAACGCTCACAAAAATTAACGCGACTTAAATTAACGCGAATTTTCCAAATTCGCGTTAATATCATAAAGCGTTAATTTCCTATAATATGGTATACATAGAGTGATTGAAAAGTGTTCCTTTTTATATTACTATTTTTTTCCTATTTTTAGGATCATGTCAAGTCGAAAAGTGGATCGCCTCTCCATCCCCTTCCTAAGGAGATAAAATGGGTCGGTTGTGCTGGCAGTAAAGAGCGCTACCGCGGCTATCCGTGTAGTTTGTGGACTTTATTCCACACACTGACAGTCAACTGTGGCTCCAGGCATCAAGTATCAGGACTAGATGTTCTTACACGCATCCGAGAATTCATACGCTACTTCTTTAGCTGCGAGGAATGCAAGAAACACTTCACGGAAATGTCCGCCAATCTCAAGAACGAAGTCGGTTCTCACAACGAGGCGATCCTGTGGCTGTGGCGAAGTCACAACAAAGTCAACAAACGGCTGGCCGGAGATCACAGTGAAGATCCGAAACACCCAAAGATCCAGTTTCCATCCAAAGACCTGTGCGAGGAGTGTCGATATGCCGATTCCAAGGATGGCGAGGTTCAGTGGAACGAAGCTGTAGTGCTGGAATTTTTGAAGAACCATTACGGCCTGGACAACATTAGGATCAAGAAACCGGCTGCACGGTCCGCTCCAGAACTTGAGGACACCGATATTGTAAGCAAACAGTCCAAGCGTCATTTTATCAGTCATCTTAGTTTGATCGGTTTGAGCTCGGTGGACGCCAGCATGTGTTTGATTCTATACTCCGCGATAGCTATGGCTGTCATTGCCTTGTATATCTATTTCATCCGACGGCGACGGAGGACCGTCAAGCTGCGCGTTCACACTCCGTAACAAATTGCAAGTTCACCGTACGATGAACTTGCGGCGGGTGCTTCCAACAGTTTTAAGGCTTTTGTTGCCGGCTTACCTGTAAACAGGACCAATATTTATTTATATGCCTGAATCAGGCAGGAGCAATCCATCAATTGAATCCAATTGAATTCTGTTACTTCATGAAGTAATTACTCTTAAGGTCACTCGTGAATAAGAATATGTATTTTTAAAATTTAATCGTAAAATCATGATAAATAGAAAAAAAATTCCCATTCATCTGAAGAGAAATTTTGTGGGTCTGTTCACACTTGACGTGGTTGGCGTGCTTAAAACTTAATGTATGTCGTGTTGTTCAACAGCTGTTTACTAGCTAAACAAAAACAGAATACTGATGAGGTTGTTCGTAGAATAATTTTTAACCGGCTTAAACGTCAAGTGAAAAGCTCCCAATTTGAACCAATGGACAGCCATGAATATTACGTATTAGTATCACCCAACTAGTGGACTAATACAAATCCTACATTTTGATTGGCTACGCTACTAGAGGACTGTTAGTAATAGTCATCGAGTAGCGAAATTCGTGACGCTTTCTTTCGCTTTATTCCCAAATAAATCTTTCTTCAACTTGCATTTGCTAACTTTATTATTGCTTTTTCTGTCCGACTAGTTGGGTGATACTAAAACAATTAGACCCTTCGCCGTCAAGGGCCACGGGTCAATAGCCCATGAGGCTTTGCGGGCTACGGGTCTAATTGTTAAACATTGCTGTAGAATTTAGCAGCACAAATGCACAAGAAATAGTTTGAAAGACATGTCAAAAACTTTGCAAAAAACAAAAACAAAATAGTTATTTATTTTTACCTCAGATAAAACCTCAAAATAATGTCTGCAAGTATTTTAAGAACATATGTTGTGATGAATATTTCCAATGTAAATAGTGATATTATATAGCTGTATACATTTCTAGAGTAGCATCCACTCAGTCTAGATTGAGGCCTCTTGTCATGGTGGCAGGTCTTCCTCTTAAAATTAAATAAAGCTCAATAGTAAAGGATAATTAATAGCACTACACGCAGGTAGTGAGGCAAACAAAACTCTAATTTTAACTAAGCTCATGTTTTTGAAAAACGGCAACTGTGATTTTAGTTTTTTCAGGAAATTTGATGATTTGTGAACAACAACAAGACTGCTTGCATTGCGGATTTTATTTGTATACTTACAGACGAAATTACCGACGCCTCTGAAAGGACCTGCAATAAATGAAATGAAGCAATGCGTAATGGCTATTTTTCTTGAGGGGTCTTAGGATTGTGTTTTGCTCATTTTGTTATCATAAAAACCCACTAGTTTTTAGCTTTCGATTACGATAAGGAGGTAAAGACCGAGTTTAGACATCAACTCTTGTTACGAATTTAATGCAAACTATTTTTTGAGATAGTTTGTGTTAGATACGCAGCATTAGAACATGATGTTTGAACTTAGGACGTTTGAACTTACGGCGCTTTCCATTTGAAATGGGCCTTTTGCATGAGATTTTCCCACAAATCCACCATAACAATGTATAATATTTATGTATTGACTGATTTGACAGGACAAATTTGACTAACAACGGAATTCGTTTCTCGGATATACCGGTCTGGCCGGCCAGTTCTGACAAATGGAAAGCGCCCTTTTTATCTCACTCCAGCAGCAGTTGATTGATTGACTAACTTTATGACATCTTTGTTACTGACTCCGGCTCACACTGACTGTTGGTTTGTTCATTTTCCAGGAGTTTGCCGACTACTTTGTACGACAGTTACAAACACAAAAATACAAGACAGAGGAAAGTGAACACGACATGCATTTAGACAGTAACCCGACAGAAACAGACGTTGACCCATACACGGAAATTGTCTGAAAGCATGAGTAAAACACAAGACACGCTTGCAGAAACTCACTTGCAGCAGCGAGTGGACTGGAACTAGACAGACCCATAGTGCACTGTGGGAAATTAGCGCCGGCGCTACACAACATAGCACATCAAACTGTCGTTATACTTAGTACTCTGTCTTCTTCACGTTACACACGACAGTTAGGGCAAAGCGGTTTTACCCAAGAATATTTGGGCATGTGAAATTTCCGCGTCCGATAGAACATTTTTGTAATTCATTACTGCCTGTCTGCGAACTTTTATCACACAGGGGTCGCCTGGTGTTAATACTTGCACTTGCCTTGGGATGTATTTCAGTCGGAGGAACAACTGCCGGTTTTGGCAAATCTTTGTTGCAACAATCGTAAAGCCTCCAATTGTTACCTACCATCCAATCAAAAACTAGGGCGAAAGAGGTCGAAAGCGTTACGTTAGCGTGACGTAATAAGAGCTCGTCATGCTGCTTAGCAACTTCAGCGATGAACCGCGGGAACAGTCATTACTCGCCCTTTGGTGGTTCTTGTTCCTCCGACTGTATTTAAAATTTGTTGTCGAACACTTTTTTTGTACACCAGATGATCTCCCTTCATTCTATAACTCTGTCAGCAATAATGAGTTTCGATCGGTTTGTTATGATTTTTTTTTTAGTTGAGGGTTGGGAAGAGGTGTGAGGTGAAAGGTGGGGGGAGGGGAGGGGCAAAGTCACATTGCGTTGTTCATATGTATCTTATTAACCATTAAGAGAGCGGAGCGACTGCTATACAGAGAAGGCTTGTCCCAGCATTGCCCCGAGAGGGCTCGGTTCGGAGTTTTATCAGTTTCACTACTTAAACTTGAAAAAGAGCTGTAAAAATTGACCTCATTCATTGCTTAGGGTATGGCTGATTTTAGTTATTGAAGCTAAGGCCCTCTGCCACAGCTGTTGCGAGATACAATGGTTTAACAAATGTTACCAAGAATGTCGATTAACAGAGCACTTGAAGAGAGTGTTTATGCTGACTACAAGAGCAAACTTGGATCTAACATTAAGTTAATGAATCACTGAATGTGTTGAATGTTCATGCTATGAATTTGTTACAAATGACAAAGGTTTTTTTGAATAGTGTTTTAAATTTAAGACGGAATCCGCCAGGACTTCGAGTAGTTATTAGACAAAATTATGTACCAAAATTATTTACACCTTATTGCAAGCTTTTGTGTTACTGCTTCAAATATCTAATGAAAACAAATCTTTTCTAACAACAACAAACATCAAAAACAAATTGAAGTTCCACTCAATTCAACTGAACGATTTAACCTGATGGCTACATGAGAGATTATGCCTATAGCGTGTGAACTATGAAATTCAGACTCAGACTCTGATAAGAAATTGCTGTTGGTGTTTTCACGGATGATGGCTCTTACTTGGTGTAGAAGACACAGTTCACCTATAACAATAGAGAACAAAAGGACAAAAGAACGAGGAATACAATAAAAACAATAGGTTTGAGAGGCAGTGTTCTATTGTGACGTGTCCTGTGTCTTCTACACCAAGTAGGAGCCCGGATGATTGCTTACATCTTAAACTTTTATTAAGGAGAGAAAATAACGCAATAGGATTTAAATTATTCTGGTATTCGATTTTTGTCCAACTTAATTAAATATTGCTCGAATTCCTGATGGACTCCGTCTTAGCACTTCTTGTTTTAATACCTGCTGTAAATAACCTCCGATATCTTTCGCTTTCCATTTCCATTCTTCATTTTTTAACCTTCCTTCCTTCAAATCTCTCCTGAACTTTTAGCTTCTTGCTTTAGCATTCTCTGTTTTGTTTGTAAATGCGCAACTGTTGTTAATTTGATATTGAGTAAAACTTTAGAAGCCATCATGAGAAGCTGGTGTGTCTTACTCAAAAAACTAACGTTAACGTCAGAAATCCCATGAGCATCCACTGCTTAGCATAAGGGTTTTTGTCATGCTATGAGGCTGAAGCAGAGTTGAATCAAAGAATTAGAATGACAGTGGTCATTCTCACTCGTTCTTTGCCATCAAAGACCGCTTTGTGGCGGATCCAGGGGAGGGGCCCGGGCCCCCACCTTATTTTTTCGGAAATAGCGCATTTTCTTTGAAGTGCCGGAATTATCTTCGCAGAATTCAATATTCATAGTCAACCGGGCCCCCTCCTTAGCTGAAGATCTGGATCCGCCACTGAAGTCTACAAGTCGGATGTGTCCTCAGCTTCTACGTTCGCAATGTGAGTGATCAACTGAACGGATCGAGTTTAGGTGATCAGGCAATCGGCAAAAGATGTACCACCGTAAAGTTAGGGTTGGTTTAAACTGATCATATGCAAATTTCCTTCAAGTTGAAACTTAACGCTTAATTCGTTTTGTGGGGTGGTGTTAGAAATGCGAAACTAGTCAGTATCGTCCTTCATAGTTTCTACCTTTTTCCGTTTGCACGTGGCGTTCATATTTCATTTGCGTATGATAATTCAGGTCAGTTTTTTGTAGTTTTGCATGTATCACATGTTAGTCCAGTTCCGTTGAAGTTTTATTTTTAGTGGCAAAGGGAAAACCGTTTGTCAAATGAGTTCTAGTTGACTTTATGCCGCAGAGAAGTTATAAAACAAGGATTTCGGAATTTGTATGCGCTCATTCAAGAGATAAAGCTGAGAATTTCGCGTTCAGTGGGTTTGCTTTGAGTACATATAGCGATCGGCTATTGGGGGTACTTGCAGAATAGGAACAGAAAACATCAAGAACCTTTTAAAAATACATAACGACAGTTGGTCACATTTAATTATTTACATCAAAAGAAACGTTACAGAAGCTGTTTTGTATGTTACAATGTTACCCTAATTTTGGCCTTCATGAAACAAAGGACAGTCCGAACAACTAATAACACTAAGCCTACTGTCACTTAACAACCATAAACATAGAAAGAAAATTTTGTTTTCTAGTTCTACAGCTACGACCCTTGCATTATCTACACTAATTATGTATAAAAGAATAATGCATGCTTTGGCTACAAAAAATATCCCGGGGGAGCTCTCCTATGAAAGCGAAGGGGTTAAAATTTGGCAATTGGTACCTCTAAAGGTGCTAAATATAAAATGACCGCTGTTAGAGTTATCATGGTATTGAGCCAAAAATGACAGGAACTATGTGCGACTCCGCTGATTTTTATTACCTTTTAGGGGTGAAAAGTAATTTGGGCCTCGCCCACTAGTCGACAGATTCTGGTAACTTCTATGGGTGCTTTTTCAAAACTTCTGACGAGCACCCTGGCTTTTTTATAGGGGAGTCCCTCCCGGGAAAAATATAGTTATTGGAAGTAAGATTATTTACGCAATATAAATGATTTAGTACAGTTTCTTTAGAAGCCTAGGAATCACTGTTCGTGGTGTCCCAGCATTGTTTACAGCTTCAAACGTTGTGCTCGCTGGAAATACAAAAATGAAACATTCATGTCAGTGCTACCTACAATTGAAGGCTGTCTTCATCAGTATTTGCTCTTAATTTAACAAACACTTTTTTTTACTTATTGCAAGGAGGTAATAGCTTTAAGATCTTTCTGTAAGCTACATGTAGTACCATAGGGTTGGTGTAACTTCTCAATGGCTTGATCTCAGACTGATTTAAAAACACTCAGGAAGACAAAGGGGTATTTTCAACCCAAAAACTTAAAAAGCCCACGTTTGACCTTCCCCTTCTTCATCTTAGTTTAAAGGTGAAGAAAGACTGACAGCTGAATCAATATACTTACCAAATGATTTGACTTGCTCACTAATGAAGCTTTCACACACTGATTTGTACTCTTTGTTGGCATTTATGGCTTGAGCAACCGCATCAACCTGTAAACAAATACAAAACATGTTTGCACGTACAAAGAAAGACTTATTTGGTTATTACATGCAGAGAAAGAGCAGAATACTCTGAGGCTTAAAAGCATCTGGAACCCATCATGACCTTCTTGATACCAGGGCTTCATCATTCAACCAGGGAGTTTATTTCCTACTTGTCAAACCACAAGAATGAGTTAAAATGTGAATGTAGAGACCCCTGTTATCTTGTTGTTGGCTTTTTTTACTGAGACATCTGTTCCAGAGATTTCTTGTGACCTAGACCTACTTTTATGTAGGGAGGGGGTACTGGGGTGGGGGGTAGAAGGGGTTGCTGAGGGAATGGAAACAGTGAGGTAAATCTACGTCAGATACATAATAGTGGCTTCCAGTCTTGGCTTCCAAACCAAAAGACCATCGCTGAAATCACATTGACTTGAAATGTCTCTTCCAGCCAACAATTCAGTGTATGAAATCAACAGTGTTGTAATCCAATTTTCCTTAACTTTTCTTCAAAATGTCAATTTTTACTGACTCAAATTAAAATTCCCTGACTTTTCCCTAACCTTAAAGAATTTTATTTTTCCCTAACCTGTGGCAACCCTACATATACCATTTATTGATAAATTTCTATAATGGCAAGTAATTTAATACATTTTAGTGCCTTTTCTGCTGCATGTATGAGATCTGGCATGCCATTATGCAATCTCACATGAATTTAAATCTTCTCTTTGCTACTTTTCTTTTAATTATGATGTTATTGCAATTAGGTGTATAAACAGGAGTCAAAAACAAAACAGACAAACAAACAAACAAACAAAAACAGATGGATGCCAATCTATACTGCTGGCTGTTTGTTTTATACCTGTAACGCTGTTTTGTGTTTCATCTCATGAAGTCTGTCCATTAAACCTTTCAGTGATGGCTTCCCAGAAAGTAGTTGGTGCTGTTCAAGGGAGAGGAAGTCTGGGCACTGATCTGTGGCTTTCGCATCTTCTTCTTGTTGGTTTTCTCTGTAGAACATTACAAACAAGTGACGACATGTTGCATGTTTTCCCTATTTCTATACATAGTAATCAGACTTTTTGTTGGCACATGGAACAAGTATGCCAATCAATAAAACCAAGTGTCTTACTAGACTAAGAGTAATAGGTTAAACAAAAGGGGACTAACAGTAGGCTTGGCAACACTAGAACCATCCTCAGCAAGTTCTGATCAACAGCTTTGAAGCAACTTATAAAGCCCAGACACAGTATGACATTGGGAGCAACAAAATTTTTGGCTGATGTCCATCCCTGATTCTCCTTCAACATTCTACTTTGGAATTGTTCCTCCAAACAATTTCAAGGGATAGGCACAGGAAACAATGTTGCAGGTCTCATGTGTTTGACTTTCAAGACCTACAAAATTTAATATTGATCATCTTGTGAATAGGAAGGATAGCAAAACAGCCCCATTTTTTTTGCATTATTAAGCTTGGCTTCCATAAAAAAATGATCTGCAGAGATTTTGTTTTCCTTTTTACCTCTCTTTCTTTTCCCCATGGTCTTGATGGCATGACAGCAATTTTTCCCACTTTTCATTTTCTGTTTTTAGCCTGGCAAAAGTAACATATGGTACACAGTATAGAAATAGTTCATAGTGTGTTAGGTAAAGGGCATTAATTAAGAAAAGCAGAATTACAAAATTGTAACCCTTCTCATGTCACAGACATCAGTATTCGAAATTACCTGACCTTTCCCTGTTAAAAATACACTTTTCCGCACCCCAAAAAAACCAAAATGTCAGATTAAATAATCGGCCTCCACCCTCTGCTTCCAAACACAACTTGACCAAATGGCTGGTCATGTTAGAGGAGGTTTGACTGTATTTTAAGTCATTTGTTGATTTACATCTAAATAGTGTTAAACTCTTTGTATTTACTCTGTGAGGAGTTGCATCATGTAAATTGATGTTGAAAGATGTGTACCTTTCAGTAACAGCTAGGCGGGATGCTGCTTTGACTTCCAGCTCCTCATTCCTAGGGTTGGCTATTTGCCTGGTGTGGATAAAAAAAAATGAAATTAAAACATATCTCTTTCCACTTTTGTCACCCTTTTCACATAACAGCGTTGACTGCTAAGAGATAATCTGCAGTTTCAACTAAAAGGATTTTGCTTGCATTAACGTTTTATTGCAGTTTTCAATGACATGCGAACTCTGAAATTCAAACCTCAACCAACAGTTTATGTTTTTCGCTGCCGTCAATCATCTAAGTGGACCTCTCAGGAAACAGAAGTTTACTTCAGCCTGGGCCAAAGGTCATGTCTGTTTGTTGTGATTGGTATATTTTGATCCATTATGTTTGTTTCTGTTTTTCAAGATTCATTGGCTGTCGTCATAATTGTGATTGGTGGCAGCGAAAAATGCAATCGGTAGTTGGGTTTTGAACTTCAGAGTTCACATGTTATTGAAAGGTGCAATAATTCCACTTACTTGACTTTGTTGTCAGGAGGTTTAAATGCTTCATCAACAATATCACTGTCTGATATCAGTGTTCGTAAATGGCTGAAGACTTCTTTAGCTTAGAAAATCAACACAGAATAAAAGTTAACAAGGAGCACATTCTATTCTACTGCAAGATTGCTGCTATATTGTACTTTCCTACATGGCAAGCTATACATGTTGTTTATCCTTGACTGCAGTCAAATGTCTGCGCACAAGGCTGTTATTTTTCATTTCAGGGAAAATCATTCACAATGATGTGGAGGCATCAGCAAGGAAATGAAAAATAGCTGTTGAGTGCAAATATATTTTCAGTTTTCTGAAATATATGAGTTTCTTTACTTTTTAAATGCTCCATCAACCGTACAAAATTGCTTTGACAATGGAGTTAAGGGTCAGCATTTTCCTGCTTTCAAACACTTAGAACTTTTTTTATTAAAGTTCCAAAAAATTTAGTCAATCAGCAGGATACTGGTAAATTATTGAACTTTGTACAGAGAAAATGACAACCTTACATCTGACCATGGTAGATGTAGAGGTTACTACAAGCATATTTAGCCACAGTACTCTTGGGTGAAGAAAAGCATTCTTGGTGAGAGTCAGTGATATTTTATTCTTGATTCCTTTCTTGGAACACAACACAATGATCTAGCTAACACACAAACCTGGACTGCTAGATCTGGAGTCCAGTAAGGCTACCATGCCTTTCACTGGGAAGGGTTAAGTTTTTAAAAATTTTGCCATCACATGCTTAAACATTAACACATTAAAGTCACATACTGGAGTTTGAAATCCAAAACAGAGAAAAGTTAGAACTACACACTATTGACTGTAGGAGTGAGAAGGTTATGCTGTGACCTGTTTGAAGTGCTAGGTAATCTTGTTTTTAAACTTGAATACGCTTATTGATACTAAGTACCTTCTGCAGTGAAGTTGGCTATTCCATCAACACTGTACTGAGATGAATTATTTTCCAGTTTCTCCAGGGCACCCTGATGTAGAAAAATTAAAAAAATATGTATGACAACATGCAATTTTATTAATTTAACTGTGAGACACTTTATTACCAATAAGGAAGCACAAAGAAAACAAGCAAGGTACCAGAGAAAGATACTACCACATTTATTTGAACTTTCCTCAGGAGAATTTGATTCAAAACAAGACTTAATTGCCTGAGATGATCAAGCCAAGTATATTCTTCATTCTTATGAACCACTTCCTCTTACTGATTGCTACATATACAATGTGAAATAACTTGCTTGTGCACTGAGGACTGACTCGCTAAGGAGCAACCATATAATATCATTACGATCATATTTTGTGGTTCAATTTTATCTTTGGTTCAAAGTTTATTTTCCTTTGTTTTTGGGTATGGTAATCCTCGATAATGAGTTTAAAACAAAGGAAAATAAAATTGAACCAAGGTTAAAATTGAATACTTGATAACTTGCTAAGTTCAAGTTTGCAACGACTATCCTACACAGGTATTGGTTTATATTTATTTACATAAGTTTCTACTCAGTTTAAAACAAGAGAAAAAATGATAGGACACCATATATACTTGTTCATAAGAATATGACAATTTTCCTCTAAGAATGCATGCTAATTACATATGGAATTATACACAGTAAGGATGTGCAATGTAATTAGATCTGGGGAATGACCAATTTAATCCCAGATCTGCCCTGAGAAACCATGCACAAAAGTGAATTTTTAGTGTGTTTACCTTAAGACAAGCATCAAATAACTTTCTAAGTCTTGCTTCAGGTGGCAAATCAGTGGGAATTTCTTTGTAAAGCTCTGGCATATAAAAATGCAATTAATTAAATCCAAACTGAGCTGCTAGAATTGGGGCTATGAGTTGAATAGTTTAGTATTAAGGAAATAGATATCTTAGGCTTGAAAAGATTGGAGTTCACTGGTGTGAGATTAGAGCTTCCCAACAAATTCCCTCACGATACTTCCGCTTTAAAGATTGATGTTTGTTTACCAGCATCAGAACAGTACTGGTATTGAATTATACAATAAATACGGGTATACTATGAAATACTAACCAGATTTTCCAGAGGGAGCAGACGAGAACACAAGAGACTTTCGTTCTTTTCTTCCTCTGACAAAGCTGGATCTTCTTTTCTTTCTTGCACTCTTTGTTGTACTTTCTTTCTTTTGAGTAACCTGAAATAACCATGCAAATGTATTAAAGATTAGCAACGTTCACCTTACAAAAAAGTTATTAAATAAAGATTTATTTTAAAATGACGAATTTCAGCATTCTACCTTTCGGTATCTGCTTTGTCGCGAGAACTTGAATCCACTTGCCTGTAGGCCTAAATCCTAAAAAATTTAAGAAAATTATGCAAAATTTTAATACCATTCAAACAAATTTTGTTATCTGTGACTGTCATTATTCTTGCCTATCATGGGAACTACTCTTTCAAAACCAAACAACTATGAATAACAAGAAAAGATGGTAAAATGGCTTTAACTCATTACAAAGACAGCATGCAAAAATATGCAAGTTTTTTCAATAACAGTCACATTTTTAACCCCAAACAACATTACAGAGTTTACAGGATGTACTTACACTACTTAACCTGTATGACATTTTTATTACAATCAGAGCCTAACGCCCTATTTCCCAGCTAGGAAAAAGGAACTGATGATGATAATCATGATGATGATGATGTACTTACGTTGCAGTTAATTTTTTTTAATTTCTAATTTTAATTAGTTATGTTTTTATTAACTTGTTGATTTTTTTAACTACTTTGTACAAGTTATTTTTAAACTCTTTTCTAAGTAAATAATTTGTGGCCAGCTTGCTACTTGTTTAGTTAGGATGAAGGTTAAGGTTAGCTGTTTGTTTTGGGTATGGTGAGCATTAACTAAGGTTAGCATTCATGTTCCTAAGGCAAGTACAACACCCAAATAGGCCATTTCTGAGTTACCTATTGCCTCTGTTTCAAAATGAGTCTACAGGTGAAACCATTCATATGAAAACATGTTCCACCTTCACGTCCATTTTCATGCAAATCAAAGTCATTTTCATCTGAATGGTTTTGCACAAAGACTCGTTTTAAAACTGAGGCAAAAGGCCACTCAGAAATGGCCTATAGGCTATTAGCAAAGATGAGGCAAGTTATTGTTCGAGGTTGTCACAGAGATCCAAGGGTATGAATCAACTTTTGGCATCTGTCTCAATTAATTTTAACATACGCAAGTAAAAGGTTGTTTTGATCGCCAACTTCAATAACCCTAAACTGTTAGGTATAACATTATTGTTTAATGTACAGTGTAATAACCCTTTGGCATGGCAACTACATACTATTAGATATTTTTAAATACCATGTGTGTGCCATGTTTTAATATAGTTTAAGGAGTAGATGAATCCCTCTCAGTCCCTTCCAAAGACTGAGACATATCTTACCTCTGGTATCTCTTCGACTGCTTTGGACCTTTTCCTGTTATCAAAGAAACTTCAGTAAGGAAACTCATCAAATACCGACTTTTCTCATTTCTATAATGACTAAGAAATTAAACTGACCGTATAGCAAATAATTTTTTTTGTCAGGATTCTTTCATTAGTTAATACACCTTTTACAAACATCTCAGCAGTTGTAGCAAGTGCAAGAAACAGTGGTCTAATCCAGAGCTCTTGGGTTCGAACCCCACAGATTTCATATAAATTGATACACTTATATATTGGGGTAGGGGAATTGAAATTTGATCACCAAATGCCCAGGGGTTGCCTGGCAAGGCAGGGATATTGAAGTTTCAATATGATCAGTACATTACAGAGGTAGAGTTTATATGAATTGTTGTCTTTTTCAGACCAGGTGAACTGTCCGTAACAGAGAGGAGGGGGGTGAATATGTTTGCGGATCGACAGATTTGGCCTAAAAAAAGGCACGGATTGCGGATTTTTGTGATACATTGAGCGGATTCGCAGATTTTGAAATTACAGCGGATCGCGGATTAGCTGAGAATATTGGCCCGTATTCCGGACTCTTCATGTCAGAAAGTGTGGATTGTGGTTACTAAACGAAGTTCAGATCACTTTTCGGTCTTCGTCAGTCTATTGGCGGGATTGTCGCAAGAAGAAGCAATGAAACGAAACTTCTTTAAAAATTGGCATAAAAACACATCTATCGTCTGTTCCAGTGTAACTATACCACTCAAAGCTTTCGAAAAGTGCAGATTCGGATTTGAATGAAAATGGGCGGATTGACGGATTTGGCCAAAAAATAGCAGGGATCGGCGGATTTGCGTACCCCTATTCACCCCCCTCAGAGAGGTGTACGTAAGGAGGGGTTTATTTGATAGCAGGTCCACATCAGCTTAATTAGTTGCCTTTTTTTAACATGTAATACCAAATAAAGTAGCTAGGTATGTCTGTAATGTTCGACTGTACAAGAAAAAGGAATAAGATCTTGTCTTACCACCTCATGGAAATCTTTAATATAAGACTTACACTTGAGTTTCCTGTGCTACCAAGCATAAGTTTATGCTTGAGTGATAAGATTGATGAAGATTGATAAGTTTAATTTATGCTTGTTATTGTCTATCTGTATCAACTAAAGGGAATGAAAGGTTACTTGCATTTGGTGGGTTCCTTCACGTAGATTAAAACACATCTAGTAAGGTGGTATCCCACTTTAGAAAAGCCTGTGCAAGCGAACAGATTAAAATCTTACCTCGCCGCAGATCTTGTTGCAGACGCCATCTTGAATTTAGCGCGCAAAGCTGTGTTGCGTGCGCAGGTTTGCAATCGATTTCCGCCTGTGAGGACTGGGAGCGGGTTTAGTTTCCGGGTCGACATCGGTCGACATACGAAGAAGGTGTTTGGAATCTGCGCTTATAAGCCCGTTTGTTTGCGTTTTTTATGCAAACCTTGAGCTTAACAGTTGAATGAATCCAATGGCGTAGTTTTGTGTGGGTTCTGATCTAGCTATGTGAATGGTTCGTGCTCGTTATTCATATTAGAAGATGGCATTTGCGGGTAGACGACCCGAGTCGAAGGTGCGATTGCTGTAAGCCAGCTATGGGCCAACAGCAAGTTAAAGCTCTAGCGGACCGAACCAAATCTGGAAGAGGGATTAAATCATCTGTGAAGACTAAAGATGTTGAAAAATCTGAATTTCATATTGCACCAGGTATGAGAAACTGGCCATAACGTATTGCTTTCAATTCCAAATCGGATGTAGTTGATATCTGATAATTAAGCCACACACTAATGTGGTAATGTGCTGAGTTTGAATACATGTAGTTTGTAGTGGAATTTGGTCAAATATTTCCTGATTGCATACCAGTAAGGTTAAGACGGATCGTGTTGTTGAATTACGAGCAAACAACGCTTAATCTCCGAAGGAAATCTGTTTTTGATCTTTTGAGATCAATGTGCAGAAAAAGAAATTAAAACTGGAATACATTCGAGAAATGTACAGCAGCGTTTTAATTTCGCACGTACATTACAATTTCAATTGGTTAACCGAGCTGTATGTGTTAACTATATTTCTGAGGAACTTAATCTATACAAATCCTTAGCTTGAAATTGTATTAATTCAAGAAACACATTTCGTCGATCGGGATGTAGATAATTTGCATCCGTAATTTTCTGACCTTATGGAGCGATCATCATGCTTCATGTTGTGAAAACAAGACATGAAAATAAAGCAGCAGATTAGTTAATGTAGAATGAGGAGCTTAGTCAAAAGTCACAACTTTAGCCAGCGGTAATTGTTGTATTTGTAATCATCGTTGTTTTGTGTTTTCCGGAATGAAACGCATATTCTTCAGGAAAGTTAATACCCTCTTCATATTCATTGAATGCAATATCGTCGTTGCCGTCTATATTTAGTACCAACATATTGTTATTTTCACTTAAATGTAGAGATATGGAGCCAGCAAGGTTTTCTGTTGTGTCATGCTTAGCTATACATATTCCCATCATTCAAAATTTGTGAGACATGAATGAAGATTGAAATCCTCTTGGATTTAGCATGTCATCAGTGTTGGCCAAATAAACTTAAAACACTTGTATATTAAGTATCCTGAATGAGACGGATAGGTACACACAAGTGCCATACCATAGAATTCCGGTTATGAGCCCTGGGCTTCAGTATACAAATTCTTTAGGGGTTTGGGGTGGGCTTATATCAGGGGGTGGGGGTGGGGGTGGGGGGTTATATTAAGTGAAGTGCAATAAGAAATGTTTCAAAACGAGCCACAGCAGTGTTGATCAAAATACATTTTTTAAGTCAAAAAAGTCATAACAAAGCAACATTTAGCCCTGTTACAGTTTGCAGCAGAGGGAGGCTTATATCTGGAAGGGCTTGTTACTGAATGTTCAACCAAAACTCTTCAAATTGACATAATGTGATAAATAACATGAAAATGAGTGCGTAACTTGCTGATATGCATATAATGGGGAAACTAACCCAGTTCCCTTCGCACTACTACCTTAAAAGTCAATTAAGCTCCCTGTTAATTTTGTGTTTGTTTTACTATCAAAGACCTTTCAAGACGGCCTTTACCAGAAACACCATTGGAGCAGCTTCCTGGGGAATGGAACTCTAAAGACGATCTTCTAACTGATACAGACAATCAAGATAAATCAATTTTTGTTGCAATTCACGACTTCCAAGCTGCTGGCAGTAATCAACTGACTATTCATGCAGGAGAAGAAGTAGCTGTTTTGCGTTACAATGACACCCAAGAGTGGTGTGAAGGACAGGCGAGAAATGGAAACATTGGCTGGCTGCCAAGTAGCTATGTTAAACCAGTAAACAGCCTTGAAAAACATTCTTGGTATCACGGAACTATAGCACGTAATGTTGCAGAATACCTGCTCAGCAGTGGAATTAATGGCAGTTTTCTGGTTCGTGAAAGTGAAAGTAGTCCTGGACAGTTATCTATCTCATTGCGGTTTGATTCACGGGTGTATCATTATAGAGTCAGCAATGCTCCTGATGGCAAAATGTACGTCTCCAATGAAAACAGATTTTGCACAATTGCGGAGCTAATTCACCATCATTCTGTGCATGCGGATGGACTTGTAACAACACTTCATTATCCTGCTCCAAAGGCTGACAAACCAGCAGTATACAGCTTTTCTCCCGAGCCAGATGAATGGGAGATACCGAGAACAGAAATTGCTATGAAACATCGACTGGGTGGGGGACAGTATGGGGAGGTTTATGAGGGAATATGGAAGAAGTATGACAGGCCAGTGGCTGTGAAGACGTTAAGGGTAGGTTAACTTTGTGCTACACATTAGAATCCAACAAGAATATTTCTGTGTTGTCGTCACAGTTGGTCATGATTGATTAATGCATGTGGGCTTGGCTGTTCAAGGTAGCATTAAACTAATCCAGGATTAATATTATAACGAGGCCCTGCCAGGGGGGTGTCCCAGGTCGCTTGTCGGAATTTTAAAATGTCTTGTGTCAGCGTTTTGTCAAGTCTACACAACGCTGTCGGAAATTTAGCGAGATAAATTTGGCTTCGTCAGTCGTTTGTCGCTATTTCGTTTGAGCGCTGTCGCTACTTTTTGGCCCATGTCGCTTGTCGGAATTTACCCTGGCAGGGCCTCTATAACTGCATCCTCAGTTTCATAAGACAAATAGTTTTCAGTGATCATTTCTGTCCACTTTTTCTGTCTTACCTTGAGCAATGTCAAACTTTAACTTTCGTGAAAATGAACAGTGAAGAACACTTAGTAACATCTATTTACTGGATTAGTGTTAACAAGAAGTTTTTCTAACTTAAAACCATGCTGTTAAAATGTAACTGCATTTTGCTCAAATCACTAATTTACTGGTTGATGCTTAAACAACTTTTGGTGAATAAACATCCCTGGCTGCATGATCGGAAGTCCTGCTGACGTTTTGGCTGAGCAGAAGTTTGGGTCTGGTCGTTGACAAAATGAAAATTAAACCAAGGGTAGAGCAAGGACCGCGCTTGGCCTAGGGCCAGCACAGTTAATTAACTTTGAACAACATCAAATTTACCATGCTGTAATTCCCATTAGGTAGTGATAGTTGCCTATGTTAGAACATTTACAATTCTCATCACATACACTGGACAAATAATCATAACTAGAGATTTAATAGAATATTGGCACAGATGAACAATGAACAATCTAATAAACAGATGAGTAGATGGACAGATCAGCAAACTAATGAATGAACAAAGGGATAAAATAATACATAAATGGGATTTGCCAAGTCACATTTTTTTAATTTATTATAAGTGAAGGTTAGTGATGCATGCCCTTTGAAAATGAGAATATTTTTTGTCAGTAAATAACTGAAGGAATAATTATTGGTGGGTTACAATTAGCAGGGTCATTAATGTACTAAATTATTTATTAATAGTGTATTGTATTTCTAGGAAGAAACAATGGAGGTGGATGAATTCTTAAAAGAGGCTTCTGTCATGAAGGAAATCAAGCATCCACGACTAGTGCAGCTCTTAGGTGTTTGTACACGGGAGCCACCCTTCTACATCATCACAGAGTTCATGCCTAATGGCAACTTGTTGGACTATTTACGGAGTTCCGCCAGCAAGGGCTTGAATGCCATCACACTGATGTACATGGCAACTCAAGTGGCCCATGCCATGTCTTACTTAGAATCAATGAACTTTATCCACAGGTTAGAATTTTTTATAACTAATAAGTAATCTTTCATTTTCTTTAAACAATGACTTTGTTTAATAACTTTCGTGCATTCAATTCAAAGGGATCTTGCTGCCAGGAACTGTCTTGTAGGGGAGAACAACCTTGTGAAGGTGGCCGACTTTGGTTTGTCAAGGCTTGTGACGTATGACATCTACACTGCCCATGAAGGTGCAAAGTTTCCAATCAAGTGGACTGCACCCGAAGCACTGGCCTACAACACATTTTCAATCAAGTCCGATGTGTGGGGTATGTTATACCCATACATTAATAATAAAAAATTATCATCTCTCAAGACTTAACAGTTGCATTCAGTCTGTGTTATTCTTTGTAAGCATTTTGAACTGCTTACCACTTTACATTTTGCTTGAAAACAGTACCATGATGACACCGAAACCTGGCATCATTGTAATTTCAGAATAGTCATTATAGTTACATTATATTTAAACACAGTGTCACAGGGGTGAAAATTATTTTGATATATTATTTCCCTTTATGTTGCTCTTTCGCTTAACAGCATTTGGAATACTCTTGTGGGAGCTTGCAACATATGGAATGTCGCCTTATCCAGGAATTGATCTGTCTCAAGTGTATGAAATGTTGGAGTCAGGATACAGAATGCCCTGCCCAGATGGCTGCCCTCAGGAAGTTTATGACATGATGAAGAGATGTGAGTTAATTTTCTTGATGGCCCATGTGCATGTACAGCTGTATTAAAGGTCTCATCGCATTTCCAAACACCAGGAAGAGAGTTAAAAATGTGATGTGCAGCACAGTATTTTTGACAAACCTGGGGGCTTTTGGCAATGTGATGAAACTCTTTGATACATGTTTAAACTACAGCAATGGAGTAAATGGAGAAACAAAATAATTTGTAAAAATCAATGCTACCGTAGTTAAGATTTCCAAACTACCATCATGGTTGTGTGTGTTTTTTTTGTTTAACTTTATGAGTTATTAATGTAATTAGTTTGAGAAAGGCTGGATAACACTATCCACCAGACAGTGATTTATTCAGTGGATAGTGTTATCCAGCCATAGAATAACTGTTGTGGTTCAATTTTATCCTTGGTTCAAATTTTATTTTCCTTTGTTTTGAAGGTATGGTAATGTATGATAATGAGTTTAAAACGAAGGAAAATGAAATTTGAGCCAAGGATTAAGTTGAACCACAACATAACCAGCTGAGCTAGTACTGAAGAATTTTTATAGTGCTTGTGTGAAGATTTGGAGCATTTTATTGTATTTACAAATTTCTAGATTAACTGATTGGTTAACACTCAGTAGAGAACAGTCTGTTGTCTTTAATAATATTATTTTGCCACAGAACTGTGCATTTAAAGTAACATAAACTATAAAGCATTCTCAGAAAAATCTTTGTTCATGAACCATTGGTATCTGGTGGTGAATTGTTACTTACTGTAGTTGTTTGTGCCTTTGTTTCTGGTTATGATAATGAACATGAGACAATGAAAAATCAAAATCCAAAAAAAAAATTAAACCAAAGATAGATTTAAACTACAACATCTATATTAATTGACTATGAAAAAATCAACTTCTAGGCTGGAGCTGGGAAGCACAAGATAGGCCAACATTTTCTGAGATTCACAGGTGGCTTAATAGTGTCTTCTCAACCAGTAGTGTGGATGAAGGTATGAAGGGACTAGTTTCTAAAGAAATTGTCAACTTGAAGTTCATAAGGGTAAATTAACTGCTGGCATTTCAAGTCTTGGCCCTTCACCAACAAAAAATAAACAAGAGTTAAACTTAATGCTTGAAATGTCGGCTTTTCAAATGAAGGTAATTGTGGAATGTCTATTTTTGGGGTTTCCCCCATTTGAATATCCTATTTGAAGCAAAAAGTTAGATATATTACTGTGGTTTTTTGTTGCTTTGTAAAACTAAAAAAATAATGTTTTCTTCTCTGTGATCAAATTTAGATTTTCTTCATAAAACAACAATTGCCAAGGTTTTTTGACTCTATGTGGCTTCCTACAAACCACTTTTTTTCAATTTGTCACTTATTTTTTATATAAATTTACGTGCATTGTGTTCCAAGAAATATCCACACCCACCCAAAGGATGATCATTGGAAATCCCCAGGGGGAGAGGGTTATTTTGAAAGGAAACTTCAATTTCCCTTGAAGGTTTGAGTTATCAGGATTCAACTGTATACTAACCACATAGATCCATCAAGCATCTATGGATGGTGTTTGAATAGTGTTTTCAAAATGGCAGCTCTATGATTAAAGACGATGCCCAGCCAGTCATTTGCACTCTACTAACTAGTTGCCAAATTGGTGAATTGCTCTAAGCATTAAGTCGCCTTTTGTTTCACTTGCCATGTTGACCAAAAAGGTGGCAGCCAGCTGGAGTGAGACATTTTTAAAAAAAGTGTTATTTCAGAAAATATCCATATCCCTCCCATGGAAAGTTTTTCAATTTGAAACTCTCCCCTCCCCCACTCCCCCTGAAATACCCTCACTCCCCCTGAAATAAAAAAGTGTTCAAGTCATATTTGGGGGTTTTAGTTTTGAGGGTAAAATTAGGAGAAGGGTTCAAGTTATCAGGATTCAACTGTAATTTTTTTAAAATGTTGCATGTCCTATTGAATAAAATATTTCAACAACTTAATTAACTTAACTGTTAAATTGTTAGTGGCAACAGTTTTGTTTGTGATGTGATTAATTTTTCAGAAGTGGAAAAAGCTTTGGAGAAGCAAAAAACAAAAAAGGATAAAGGAAAGAAAAGCAAGAAGAAAGGTGAAACTAATGACTCTTTGTCAGTTGAAGGAGACGAAAGCACAAGCAAAAAGAAGAAAGATGACTCTTACAAAACAAAGTCAAAAACTTCCACCTTGAAAAAATTTGCCAATTCGCTTAATCCATCAGGGCCTCCTCCAGAACCACCAGCAAGGCCGACACCTAAAGAACAAAGTGTAGATGAAGAAGCTGAAAAACATCCCTCACATCCTTCAGTGCCAGATGTGCCTGCTATGTCTAATTTGATGAAAGAATTGGGACAAAAGTCTGCAACTCTTAAAAAGCGACCTGATAAAGGAAACATTTCAAGTGATGCACAGCAAAAAGAAGATCCACCTTCTCGATTTACTTCAGAAAACCTCCATAAACGTCCCCCAGCACCTTTACCTGTAAATCATCAACAACAACAGGAACCAGAACAGTCACGTCGTCCTCTCTCACCCCCAAAGCAAGAAAATGGAACAAAGCATTTACCACCAGTGCCTTCTCAAGCTCCTCGAAAATCCTCAGCCCCTCCGAGTCAAAACAAGCCACTTCCAGTACCACCCCATCAGGCTGTGCAGAAGTCTCTATCAAATCCACCACCTCCGCCTCCTGCTCATACTAAACAAGACTCAGGCATGACAGCTCAGGAAGAGAAACTCAAAGAACAGGAACAACAGGATAGGCAATTGGCAAAGAAATCCAAACCAGCAAAGGCTGTGGGAAGACCAAGTCCTCCGCAAACCAAGTCCTCAGACAGTATGAATCCGGATGGGACTAAACCTAAAAGTCCTGTACCACGACCTCGAAACAGGCCACCACCTCCCCCACCACCTGGGCCACTAAAAGACACTGGAAAGTCTACTTCAAATTCAAGTTTATCTTCAGGTGATGCAAATTTTTCAGAATCATGTGATGGACTGGGCATGGGCCCATCTCCCAGACCCCGCCCAGTGCCACGCCCTAGGCAGAGAGGAGAGCAGCAGTCAGCTAGTGTTGATCAGGAGCAGGGAGGATCCTCAGAAAGAGTGATGTCACCAGTTGGAAAAGAATCTAACAATTCCAGACAACCTTCTATCAAGTCAAGACCAACTCATCCCCCTCCCTCAATTCCAGGCATGGCTAAAAAACCTGGCAGCAGCAATTCTGTGACTTCAAGCAACCAGAATGTCAATACACCAGGAAAAAAGCCAACTTCACCTGGTCCAAGACCAACTCCAACTAAACCAAAACCTCCATTAAAACCAAACAAAGCTAGGAAACCCAAAATTACCCCTCCCAGTTTAGAACCAGACCCTAGTCTCCCACCCCAAGTAAATGAAATATTACAACTTTCTCATCAGGGGCAGACTAAGGTCAAGGAAATTCTTTCTTTAACTGATGCTCGAGTAATGGATGATTCACAGAACAATCTTCTCGAGGTTATTGATGAACTTAAAAGAATATCCCGTGAAGTACTGGAGACATCTTCAAGCTTGACAGACTCACTTGGACCCCAGGCACGGTTCAGAGTTCGTCGGACTGTAACAGATCTTGAGAGCAAACACAATGACATGGAGGGGGTGTTTGAAACTGCAGGAACAAATCCTAATGCGGTCGATATGGAGAGAATTGGAAAGGTTGTGAACAGTTTTTCTGGTGCATTAGACAGTGTGTGCACTACTGTTAGAGCTACTGCATCTTGACATCTTTATATTTCATCTGCATCTTGGATATCCTGTTATGTGTACCTTCGCTAAGTGCTGTAAATCTTCTAGAAGTACGTAAGGTTACCCAGTCATTTGATACACATTGTATATCAGCTTTTTGTCATTAATAGAGTGAGTGAGAGATGTCTGTGTTGGTTTTTCAAGTTATAAGGAAATTAATATTATAATTTAAGCACATTTCTATATTACTGTCACATGATCAAGTTTACTCAAATTTAAATAGAACTAGTAATCATGTGATACAGTAGCTGTGCGCATTTGACACATGACTTGCTGTCTTGCAATTATGTTGAATCTAGGGAACAAAATCAATGGTCAGGGCTGTAGGCAGGGGGATGCGATGGGTGCATCCGCACCCCCTCACGCCCTGCAGAGGTCCACTTAATCTGAGAGGGAGGGTTAGAATGATGCTCAGAATGCAGGAAAAGTGGACTTCACCAACTTGATTTTTCAAAATTTCCCAGGGAATTATCCCCCGGATCCCCCCTAGATGCTCATGCTTCCAGTACTTGCACCCACCCAAGCAAAATCGTGTCTACAGCTCTGATGGTGCTATAGAATTAAGGTGCCGTCCATTCACAAATGTTCTCTGTTGGAAATTTAGAAAATATTGATTATAACTGAAATTTTCACTTTGGATTTTTAAGCATTTGTCAGAAAATATGCATTCAATTCTTTTACATGTAAAAACTATTTGGGATAGCCTTGATTCAGAATTTTTAGACCACTCATTGCCCATATTATTTAGTGATTTTAAAAACAAAGCACTGACATGGCATTGGTGGTGGTGTGTTATAGCACTCAGAAATTGTTTTTGTGTCCCCTGGTAAGCACTTGTAATGCTTTATATGGTCTTATTGGTAACCTTTGAAGGTGTGGTGGGGACAACAGAGGGCTGATTGATTTCAATGCTCACTCAATTACCCAAAATTTAATATTGAACCTTTGTATTTAAACACGTCTGTTATCTCACTTTGTGACCTCTACATCTGCTAACTCTCATACCTTAATTGGGTGTGAGTGAAACACCTATGGGTCAAACACTTCAAGCTCACACCATCTCTTGTTCACAGACCAATTTCTCATGCCAGTTATGCCACTTCTAAAAAATATGACTATAATATGAATCAATCAATGCAAGAAAAGTCAGGTACAGGTAAGTGACTGTAATCCCCCCCCCCCCCCTCCCCCCTTGAATTCTCCAATTTAAATAGGAGTGAAACTTCTGATGTTTTCAGACATGGTTTGATCATCAAGGGTCGTCTGGAAATTCTGGCTAAAATTCAGGATTAAATTCTCACTTCTTTTACTCAGAAAGAGTGGGCAGGTGTAGACTTCAGAAAATGAAATTTAGTCAAATAGTAATTTTTACTCTAATTCAGGAATTAGGCACACAGGCATGAGTTAAGGCCTTACTTTATTTAAGTAGTTTTGACTTTGTTGACAAGTCTTCATTATCAAGTTGTTCAAGAGCAAAAGCAAAAGAAACATTTGAGAAGATTATATTTTGTAAATAGCTACATTTCACCTTTTTACCAAAGTTGTTCCAACTTAATTATTAGAATACAGAGCTCATCAGAATAATACAGTTTTCATCATTTGTGATAGCATCCATTAGTTTGTACTGCAGACATGCTTCACCAAAGTAAACTCCAGTAAACCATCTGTCCTGCAAACAGTCTGTGGTGTTGCTAAATGTACGTAGAATGGCAGAAACAAGATTATGTTGATTACACTTGTTTCTCTAGGATTTCCTTAAGGTGGCTTCTAATGGTTTAAACATTTTCACTCTTTAGCACTCAATCTTGTTGAGGTTTCACCAATGGACAAACTAAGGTCATTACTACACCATGATTGGTTGCCATGGCAATGTCAAAATAGGTCATAGACACCCTTTTTAACATTTTGAGATTAACAACCTAAAACCAAATACTTGGTGAAAGTTTTTTTTTTCATTTTTACATATTTGTCTGATCTATTGACCAAATCTGTTGACGAAGTTCATTGCTTTGTTATTTTTTCATAAATTTATGGTGGCACTGGACCCTACCAACATATTTTTTTTAAAAAAAATTGCTTACGTGTTCTTTTAGCCAATTGAACAAAAATGTATCAAAAATAAAAACTTTTACCAAGTAGTTTCTAACTTAGGGTATATTTTAATCTTTTTTCATGTTGCCATGGCAACAAGTTTTGATGTAATTTGAATCAGACCCTGTTGATAAAAGCTCTACTAGTTAACAGTGAAAAAAAAAAATTGGCTGCATCATCAGGCAAGTTCTAATAGTATACCAAAGACAGGAAGGTGTTAACTATTGAGAGCTACCTTAATGCATGGGAAAATACACTACTGTGTACTTGTTTAGCAGGAACATTTGTGGAGTTTTCTCTGGGTGTGTACAAGTGCTGCTGTGAGGCTGATCAAAACAGTTGAGCCTTCTCATCCCTGAAGCTCAACATATTAATTCTTGTCCTGATTACCACCCAGTGGTTTCTTTGTTTAATTTATTATCTCAATTGATTCTGAGAGGTTAGAATTACTTCATGACAATATAAATCTCTTAGTTTTCTTTATAATTGTCAATCAGTGGCAATGTACATAATTTGTATTTAATTTATACTGATCATAAAGGGGAAAAATATTTCGAGCATTCATAAGAGTTAACTTTCAAGCAGTCTTATCATTGAAATATTTTGGACATTTTGTTTTAAATTTCTCCTTATGATCAGAGACAATTTGACAACAAGTTGAGCGAGGGGTGTCAACTCTAAGAATGGCTGTTTCGGGAGAAAAACAAAATTCTTGCAGGAATCTGAAGATTTCGCCTGGAATCGGGAGAATCAAATTTAATGAAGTTACAATTTTGGGAAGTTTGAGATTTTTTGGGAATGCCTCCCAAAAATCCGGGGATGATTTCCAGATTTATGGGATGACTTTTAGTACACATGGTTCTGCTCAAACAGCATATGTTAGAGCTGTCACCCCCCCCTAGTTGAATCAAGTTGTTCGAACATTAAAAGCTTGCAGAATATTGATTTTCAAGCATAATTGTAAAACCATTTTTGCATCAACATTTAATGTGGAGTATTGAAGCAAGTCATTTAGTGAACTTAAAAGTTATAAAAAGCAACTGCTATTAAATAATTTTTGGTACAACTGTTAATACTAAAAATACTAATATCTGCAAATCAAATATTTGAAATGTATACCTTTTTTCAGCATGTGAACACTCATATTTTTCTCTTTATATTTCTTTTGTTAGACTTAATTTGCATCAAAATGTTGAAGAAAAGATATTCTGCATTTATTTTTGAGAATTATTGAAAATTTGTTACCAGACAAGTATTATTATAGTTAGTAGTATTGCAATCAGGACTCTGAACAAGTTGTCATCAATAAAGACTTTCAAAAAGTTCATAAAATGAAAGCATTTTTTGTCAGCAAGCAGACTGTGTTAACACACTCTGACTTTAATATTATTAGTACAGTGGAACCCCTTGAATACGGACACCAAGAGGACAATGCCAAAGTGTCTGTATTAAGTGGGCCCTCGTATAAAAAGTTTGGACACATTTTATTGATACAAAGACTAAGGCATAAGGCAGACACTTTTATGGCATCAAAACGTTTTAATTGTACTGTAACGGTAACAAGTTTAAGCCACGGAAACCTTACAGTCATTTATCAGTCATACTCTCGGACTAAAATTAAATTTACAGTACTGGCCCCAGTTGTTCAAAAGGTGAATAATGCTATCCACTGGATAAATCACTATCCAATGGATAGTGTAGTTTGTTTTGCCAACACTAATCTGCTGGATAGTGATTTATCCAGTGGATAGCATTATTCACCCGTTGAACAACTGGGGCCAGTTCTTGAAATCATTTGAAAAAGTATGTGACTTTACTTTATACAAGGAAAAAAAGCCGTACTGTAAGGTAAAATTTAGCCACACTTCCCTACCCAGGAAAAGAGCCTCTGCTAACAGGGAATAGCCACACCTGCTTTGCTATCAACTCAAAAATTAAAACATTTCAAAAGCCATAAACAAAATCACACAAAAAGCACTGGGATCAAAACACTTCTCTTTTATTCCACCTTATGTGAAATTTAATGCAATGGGTTTTGAAGAACATGCATTGTTAACAAAGTAAGATATTAAAATGGTTATTCATTACTTTTGTTGATTTTGAAATGAACAAACACAAACCTTGCTACATAAACATATAAATTCTCCTCACTTTTCTTTATATATTTCTTGTCTTAGTTGTTTGACTAACAAGAGTGTACACCAAGAACACCTGCTCTTGATTATCAGTTTCTTAATTCTCATGACCTGGATGGCTGATTTTGTATTTATAACAGAAGGAGAAAAACATGTTGATTACTTTTAGGATTAAAATGGTCAGTAAAGCTCATGTTTTAATTTGAGCTTACTATGGTTAAGCAAAGGTTGTGTAATAATGGGCTCATGATGGTCTGACAGTAAAACTCTTAATACAAACTTCCTACATGTCTCGACTCTGAGCACACTTTTACTACTGACCCCAATATAATGCAAGGAATACCAATGATTCCAATCATGCTTCCAAGGGATATACAGATATGCATACCTGTGCTAGATGTGCATAAAACAGGAACTAACTTACTAAAATGCAGTCCGCAAATTTTTGTAACCTATTTACAACAGGGAAAGAGCCACAAAGGTAGACAAACTTCATCCTGTTGAATGTAAGACTAGAAGATTGGTAGATAATTGGGCATGTTTAGAAACCTTCCACAAACTGCCTGATGATGTCAGGGGCAGCTGAGTCAAACCCAGCCATGTCAAGCATTCCTCTGTCTTCAGGATCAGCCAATGTAAAGCCATTAGAGGTCATTGCACAGACAATGAGCTTAGCATCGATACCAGAGTGTGCTCTGTACTGTCTGAGGGCCTCCCTCGGATGCACTGGTCCAGCCCATGTTTCACAGTCGGTGTAAACAATGAACACATCCACCTTGAGGTTCTTTTCTTTGGCGTAGATCATGGGTTGAGCGCAGTCAGTTCCCCCCATTGGTACCTACAGTGCGAGTTTAAGAACTATCAGTATTGGCACACTCAGCGCAATAGCACAGGGGTGTAGAAATGTCACAACCACAAAAAAAATACATAAGAATCCTGATTTCTTGAACCTCCAGGGGAAATGAATATTGGTTTGACAAATGGGGAGGTTTGAGAAATCAGGGTTAAAATACAGAGGAGTACTATCCAAAGGAAATGAAAAATTGCTTTGAGAAAAAGGGAGGTTCAAGAAATCAGGGGTAAAATTACAGAGGAGTACCATCCAAGGGAAATGAAAAATTTGATTAAAAAGTTAAATACTAAAATGTTATTAAATATCATTGTAAAAAACTTTTAAAAAAGCAGACGACGTTTTGGCGCTACTCTACGCCATTATCAAGTCAAAAGTTATAAAAGTACAACAAGAATATATAAAATGTGAAACAATAAAAATATTTGTGTGTCCTATGGGTATAAAGTAAGAAACAATAGAAACAAAAAAAAAGAAAGAATGAAAGAAAGAAATTCTATAAAAAGTACCAAAGTGACAAGTGAATAATTGCTTTGAGAAATCAGGATATTCGAGTAATCTAGAGTTGAGAAATGAGGATTCTACTGTAAATAAAAAAAAGTGAATAAATACACAGTGTACATGTTGTGGTTCAGTTTTGTTTTCTATTCATTATCTTATATTACCATACACCAGAACAAAGAAAAATACCAAAATTGTACCAAGGGTAAAGTTGAACCACAATATACATATGCACTGCAATTTTGACATAATTAACATGTTGATATAGTGGGTTTTCCTTGATGTAAAAACCTGTAAATTTCTTTGGTTTGGAGCTATTGTTTTTCTCGTCCACACTGTTTCAAAGTTTTTGATAATTTGCAGTGACTGGCAAGTTTTACAGGTTTTTACACTGAGGAAGAGCTGATATTTTGGAACACTTATTTTCTCTACTGACCTGTTCAATGGTTCTTATGACTGTATCAAGTCTCATTGTGGAGTTTATATTCAGCGGCACCAGATGATGAGAAAAGCCCACAAAGTGATACTGTGGTTCAGTACGTGCTGTAAGCATCGCCATGGCTGCAGATGCCACCCTAGGGGTTATGGTTGTTCCATTACAGTTGCCCCACGACATTGAGCCACTGACATCAATAGCCAAAAGGAATCTCTTATTGGTGGGCTGCACAGTCTGAAAAAAAAATTAAAGGTCTCCTTGAGACAATGACGATTTTGCATCAGGTGAATGCCGAAATGATGGTAATGTCATTAAGTATCAGAACGTTTCATTACACAACCACAAACCTTGAAAGCGATGTAAAATGCTTCATCCAATGCTGTCACAATGGCTTGGTTAGGAGTCCAGGTGAGCTTCCCTTTGTCTCCTTGTCCTGCTTGGTACTGTTTCAGAGCCAGCAAAATTGAGAATGGGTGAACACGAGCATCCTTCAGACTCTGCTCATTCCGCAGCATTTCACAGACCTTGGTCATTCCATCTGACAAAGGTGCCAACACTCCGACACTTGTCATTTTGCCAAGATTTCTAATCATGGCAGTCATGGGCATTTTTGCAAGGAGCGCCTCCCAGATCTGTTACAAGCAAGAGGAAAAGAACTGCTGTGAAAATAACATTGGAAATGGAGGTACGGTATGTGTATCTTAAACCCTGGCTAAAAATAAAAACAACTTATCACCGCGACTTTCTCTTGTCCCAGTGCAAAGACCAGTCAGTCATTTTTAGTGCAAAATGCCTTATTCAGATGGTTATGAGGCTGTCGTCCTCTTCAATCTTTCCAGTGTTTTACTCACGAATTCTCCATCTTTTACTGAAAATCCGGTCATGAGTATTTTTTGCTCATCCTACAATATTGTTTTATCATATTTGGTTAAAACAGTATGGATTGCATCTCCAAAAGAACATGAAAAGAAGAGGTGAGAAACATGAAGGTGCCAGGCGGAAGAAAGTGCCTGCATTGACCAAAATAATGAGAGAAATCAGCCAAAAACATTGAACAGCAAATCACCATTGGAATATCGTCTTTCTCAACCTGGCGAAAGGTCCGTGTGGAGGGAATTTCATTAACGATTGGACCCGTATTTCACTTACATGTCTTGTGACGAAGTGTGATATGCAAATTAGTTATGAAATGGTATCCGGCAAATTTTGGACGGCCATCATCCAATGACTGACTGCTATTCGCAGTCCTGGGGATTTTAAGAGGTTGATTTAGGTCATTTAGGGTAGCAAGGGTGGTCTCCCTCCCCCCACACAATCTTTAACTAAATCAACAGCTTTCACCTTTTCGGCTTACAATACTCTATACATTTTTAAAGATTTTTTTCTCAACGAAACGTTCCTCACCTTACTAGAATTGAGATGGTTTGTGGGAATATGTTCTCTCACTAGGCCGTGTTCCTTAATAGCGCCCACCAATTCGTCTTCGCTCAATGTCTTGGCAGCTTCCACCCCTTTCAAGAAGGTGCACACAGATGTGATATCCTGGCCAACTCCAGCCGCCGCTGCATCAGGCTGCACAGCATCAAAGCCTTTGATCACATACTTCACAATGAACTGAATAGCTGGGTCTGTTGGCTTCACGTGGCAAAGTCGAAACAGGTCACGGTGCGACCATCCATTTCGCTGTTTGTACTTGGTTACAGCCATGGCTAGGCCTCGTGGTTTCTTGCCGGTGTACCACTTCTGAATCGCTTTTCGGTGTGCTCGGCCCCAACCAGTACTTTTTGGCTTGCTCAGCGTTTCACAAATCTCGACGAAGTTAAAAAGATGCGTTGGAATTCGTAAAACTTTGTTGAGGGCCGCGTAAGCCGCGCGTTTGGTCTCCAGGTGGGTCGAGCGAGCACACAACGCCAGCGACAGGATTATCGGATCCTGCTTGGCTGTACGACCCTCTGTGCTGTACTCGACAATTATTTTTACAGCTTCGGGTCCCCTACCTTCGCCAATAAGTCGCAACAAAGCTTGAGCGTTTTCTTGCCCTAGTTTCTGCTCCGTAGCGTAGTACGTACCGCCTTCGCTTCCAAGCACAAGGAAGCGCCGAAACCTCTCCAGATCATCCACTTTCCACACAAAACCGCCTGCTTCATTTGGTACCTGGTTTGGTGCTATCGGTCTTGATTGTGGTATATCCACGGAATCAGCCGCCGCCATTTCCACGTCGGGAGGTTGTTGTTGAGCCATGCTTCCTGATCCTTCCTTCGTCAACTCACAAGTGTTTTACTCACTTGAGTTTCTAAAACGCACACGGACCGAGCTGAAGTACTTCTTCTTCTTTCGCTTTCGGTCAAAAAGTGCTTAGGAAAAGAAATTTTGCTTCTTTAACTGTTAAAAACTTCGAGTCAGCGAATAACAATGGCTGACGCGGAACAGTTCCCGGAACTGAAAGGACTCTGACCCAGACTTCCATCTCCCAGAAAGAGAAATGATTTCTTTCGCAGTTCTTCATGCTCTTTCTACTTCTATTCCAAAATTTTCATTTTAAAATTGTAAATTTAGGAAAATTTATACCATTTCGACCATTTTAATTCAAAAGACTCTAAGTCAATGGAAAAAAACCTGAAAAGATTGTGCTGGCCGGAGAGGTTAAAGGGCTGGTCCAAATCGACACCGGGGGACTTGGCTCTACACATTTCACCATCACGATGCCATAATGCTTACGTCAGCACTTTCGGTTTCCCTTGAACACGCAAAGATTTTAAGGACGGTGCCTACTAATAGCGAGGTATTTTTGCCTGGCCGATGACTATGCAAGAAAGGTAGATGTTACAGAGGGCTGTTAAAATCCAAAAAGAAGATTAGGGGTAGCCACGCAAATTTTCGAGATAATTAGGTTTGAAATCTTGAAAAAAGTGCTGACGTGGCATTTTCAAAAAAAGTAAAAGGAAATAAAATTTTCTTACAAATTACCTTTGAATTTGGTTTTTCATGAACAAAATCAACACTAAATATAATGATCTTAAAAATAACTAACAAATACTATCTTTGAAACTGCGTGATCCACGTTTTTATTAGCAAAACGATTGCATTTGAGCCATTTTTGACTCTAACAGCTCTCTCTTGCAAGGCCAGAAAAACAGCCTAAACAATTTTTGCACTGAACGAAAAATTAATCATGTGTTCTATAGACTTAACACTTCCAGTTTATAAAATAAAAAGTATGGGTCACCACGCGTTTTTAAAAGTTATACGAGTTGTATGGAATCGCTTTTGAGGTCAGTTACACTTTTCCTATCCCCTCCCTAGCAAGTTAAATATTTGCTTCTCGCGCAATTTTTCACGCGTGCACTACGCCATATGTAGTTAGCAGTTTGCTGATTACGTTTGAGCGATTAGCGATTTGTTTCAGACTGTTAAATGTGAGCCATTTTTATCGATACGCGTTTAGGGCTTACTGATATGTCACTCTTTCGCTGTTCCTGGTTTAGTACGTCCATTAATTGGATTTCGTTGAAACCGAAATTTTCTTGCATTTTAGTCGCGCGCTTGGTCGCGAAGTTGGATTCGTCATTTTGAGCGAGCAAATTCCCTTAGTGCGCGCGTCTGCTCCAGCGCGCGAAGCGCGCCAGCGGAGCACCATGGGTAAGAAAATTTGGTAAACCACCAAGCCGAGAAAATTTGGTAATCACGTGACCGTACGTCCGTCCGTCCGTCCGTCCGTACAGACTCTGGGGGAGGGGGAGGGGAGTCACAGAACAATTACCGCTTTGGTTACTGTTAAATCTTTGATATTGAACTTCCATGTCATGATCAATTGACAGCTGTCAAAACAAGGTATCCGCTGACCAGTATCACATGACCATATCGCGGGCTCAGGCGTAGAGCTAATCGAGGTGACGACTTTTTTGGAAGTTGACCGCTGACCAGGTAATGGTTTTCCAATTGATCGCGGGCTCAAGTACTCAGTTTTTACTTAGCCTGATAATTTTATCATCGCGTAAATTCAGATTTAAATAAAGGGCAAGGTAAATAACCCGCAAGCTCTGCTTTTAGGCTTAGCTAAATCTATTTTAGAAATACAGTATTTAGTTTAGTTTTTTTCACATGTTAAATAAATGATCTGGACATTTCATTTCAACTTAAACGAAGCGATTGTTCGAAAAGGCGGTAAATCTTTGGTACGCTGTTCACCTTTAAAGCTGAATGAAAGATGCGAAGAAAGCTGCTGGCGAACATCAATTTTCGCGAGTATTTCTCGCTTTATTTACTCATGCACATCATGGAAACTTATGCCAAATGATTTAGGACAACCTCTTAACGGGAAGATCCGAAATAATTGCCGATTTGAACATGATATACTGGATAACAAGTCAAAAAGAGCGCGATGTCCAGGGTTCGACCTGCGGCTGAGCAAGGCTGAATATCACCGAATTGAGCTCAAACAAAAGTGAATTCAGAGCCGATCAAGTTCACTGAAGTGAAGGATAAAAGACTGTTAAAGGCTACACCGATGGAAAGGAAGAAATTGTTGTTCGGTGATAATTCATATAATGAATATGTCGCTGGTGTTGGACTAAGCTTGCAACGAGACTGCCGTGTTCGTGTCCGATATTATTGGGCTGGTTTGAAAGCTTTGCCCTACAGAATTTATAAGCCTTCTTCAATAATGAGGTAACAAACGTAAATGTATGCACTAAGCATAAGCCTAATTTTATATTGAGAGAATTTATATATTTCATTAATGAATGAATTTGAAGTTGTGTAGGTTTTCAGATCTTCACGTAAATATTTATCAAGCCTGTTCATGTTTGTACATTTTACACATTTATTTTGTTTAGTAAATATTTTGTTTAGACTAATTATTTTCAGTTTTAGTTAGTGGAGTTAACTGTGATGTTCATTATTGGATTTTGAAAACAAATTATTTAGCTTCACAGATCAAAATCACGATTTCGGCTCGCTTGCATTTGTTTTGTTTCTCTTATCTCTGCTTATTAGTGAGTGTGTTGAATTTGCCGGTTTCGTTTCGAGTTACCTGTGCTAGGCTGAGTGGGTTCAGACTTAACCTACCGCATATTTACTTACCAGAAATGAAGAAAATTCATTCAGTTCTCTACATAAAATTCTCTTAGGCATTTTAATAGCAACGCGTACGATGAAACAGAATTAGTAAATCATGCAACCAAACCGCAACGAAAAGGAAGACAGTTCAAAACAGTCAAAACAACATTGTAAGCTTATTCTAAGTTAGCGTGCACCAGTTTCCAAATCACAAACTGCCACAATTCTTACACAAAAACTGCTTTAAAATGACTCACATAACCGGCACCATCAATTTGCAGAGTTTGTTTTGCCGCCGTGATTTTCTCAGTTTGCCGTGCCGTGAGTTCATTTTGTTTACTGTGTTAAGCAGCGAGTTCACTTTGTTTTCTGTTTTTGCCTTGAGTTGATTTTCTTGCTCTGATGGTTTTGTAGTAATAAAAACAAGGTCAAGGTTCTTTTTACATTGAATAACTCATAGAGGTCCTAGAGGTGTATTACGAATTAGTGTACAGTAAACGTTGTAAAAAGTTTGACTAAGATTTGTTTTGCACCTACGTGCATACGTGAGGAACCCAATAAAGTGCACTCGTCAATTTCAATTTTAGAACCTGTCACTAAAGGCAGGAAAATTTATACGGGTTAACCACGAAATATATTGACGTCGCTTTCGTCAACAAAATCATGAGAGGTTTCTTGTACCTATATGGGCCACCGTATAAGCTAAGAAATATAGTGTGGTTTCTTATTTGGTAACACTGTAATTTACTCGAGCAAAAAAAAGATAAATGCATGGGAGCTCCGCTTTTAGGCCTGCCTAAATGTATATATTATGCAAATGATAGATAAATTAATAATTCTTTCCCAAAAAAGTGAAACAAAAGGAAAGAACTTGTGAAACTAGTGAAGTTTAGAAAAGGTAATCACAAACTAATGATTGAAACTGGCGGATATGAACAAATCCCAAGAATTATTTTTGTGGGTCAAATCAAACTGAAGATGAAAATCACTTACTTTTCCACTGGCTAAATACTAAATTTTTAGGGACGAATAATTTTACAGGAAAATAGAGTATCGGTCAGGATCACCTTCCGAATATCAAATTATTACCTCCTACACAAGCCACCAAAGAATTAATGAATTCTTATTCAATATTCAACTGACGAAGTTCATTTACGCCATAATCTACTCCAGTGGCGGATCCAGGGGGAGGGTCCAGGGTGTCAGACCCCCCACCTCCCCACCCGTCAGACTTGTCGCTTGTTAGAGACTGATCGTATATCACTTTTTAACTGGCTAATTTTTTTAATGAAACGCGCTTTGCAATTTGCCACTAAACTAAGTTCCACGGATATTCAAAAATGTAATTGTTTTTGGGTATCGTGCTATGATCTGTTCGTCTCTGCTCGCTGAGCAGTAATTCCCGTGCCAACGGTGACAGGCGTTCACAGATTCAGATTGGAAATCTTTACAATCTTTTTTACCAAGCACAAGAGGAGGATGTTCCTAGGGTGCATCATTTACGAGTAGAATTCAGGTGCTCGGTAAGGGGCCAAGGAATATTATAGCGTACAACTGCGACTGGTCCGGGGGGGGGGGGGGGGGGGGATTAATTTGCCCCAAAAATGTTCCACAGCCCTTTCTGAACCAACATTTTCATTGTTTCACGATAACGATTATTATCAGTCTTGTTTTTGCTAGGTTTTATCCGTTTTGCAATTCTCTATGTATTTATGGTCATGCAAATAAAGCTTGTTATTGTTTCACTCAGATCGTTCTACAATTTAACAGTCACTCCGTTCCACCGAAAACTGAAAAGTCAGATCATCAACTCAAAGAATAAGAAAAAAGAAGAAGGTAAAAGTAGACAAAATATTTCAAATCTTCTTGTTTCGATCTTGTTATGTTAAAATACATTCGTTTGAAATTGTTTGGTGACTATATTACAACTTACAACCGCAATAACATCCAACTTGTGTCCGAGAAAAAGTTGCGGAGAACACAACTTCCCGCCAAGGCAGTAGTTTTCGCGCCACGGTCAACGGGATCCATTAAAATATTGGTGAAAAGTCTAACAGTAATACATATTGTATAACATATTTGAATAACATCAAGCAGTTATGTTTTTAACAATGTTCTCTTAACGTCCTCTTTATTTTTAAGGTGAAACGGTCTAACTTTTCTTTTGGACGAAATGACTAATTGGTGTAAGGAAGTGACTATCTTCTTGAACGATTTGACTTGGAACGAAGCGACCGTATTTATAGGGCAGCGAAAGTAGCCTGAATTTCAGTCTTCTTCACTGTTCGCTTTTTACTCGGAGCGACCAGAGAGCTTTTTTAGAGTATCTAAGTTTGGCTGTGTCTGTAAGACTGGATGCAAACTTCTTTTTAGTTTTAGATTTTATAAGACTCGCCGGGCTTTTCAAAGGTTTCATTGTGTTTCATGTGGTCTCGCTTCCACGCCCGGTTGTAAGCTCTGTGAGCATCTTGTTTAAAGAAAATTTACCCGGCTAAAAAAAGAGACAAGACTTAACAGACGGGAACATTAAGGCTACTTCCACACAAAGCCGGATTAATTGGAAAACCAACGTTTTCCGTGTCGATTCCGTCCACACTAATAAGGCATTTTGAACATCATCGCGGGAAAGACCTGGGACGAGGTTGCGAGAACGTCACAACAGCCATGGAAATCGAATTTTGGCTGCACCTGCGCTGGGGGAGAGGGTCGGGCTGAGGCAGCGTAACACGAAAACGCTGTTTTTAAATTTTTCCGGCTGGATGTAGCCTAAACTTTAGAATTGATAAGTATGAAAGAAAAAAAAAATCGAAAATCACATTCAGATGAAGAAATTGTCGAAGTGTTCCAAAATGTACCAAATGGCATTAAAACACAGTGCTAACCCTTGCGTCCCCTGATTTCAAAATTCGTTCCTACCCCGGGTTCCTGCGGACCTGTTGTTTTGTTGTATTCAGTAGAACGGCGGCCACCCAGTGCTTGTCATGAGGTTTATAATTTTTCTATTGTCACAATGTGTTTGTCAGTTCACTGTCAATAATTCTGTTTACTTAAACGAACGACCCTATTCAAATGTTTTATAGCCGTAGGAACCCATTAAAAATGCCACCTGCACTTAGTTCCCATGAAATCCACCTGTCACCGGCGCTTTTATTCTAATTCGTTTATTTTTGGCTTAATGTTTTTCTCAAAATGCAGAATTAAACGCGTAGGGAAATTATTTTCGGTCAGCCATGCTCAAATCTGTCACGAAAAAGTTGAAACCGTTTATAGAAGCGAAACTAAACGAGGAGTATGTCTGTATAGCGAATGATGCAAATTTATACTGCCTTGACTACATAGAGGAGAGGCTGAAACGCTGTAATATCGAGTCCGATCTCGAATTTATCCGCCCTAAAGATGTCTCAGAAAACACGGTTTCCATTTCTGCAAAAATAATCGAGGTTGGCGAACTTCTGGAGACTTCGTATCCTCATCTTTACAACAATGTTTCCAAACAGCTCAAGGTGAAGCTTCGAAGCGAAGTGATAGTCGGCGACATTTTCAGGAACTTTGGACGCGAGCTGTTTCGTGAAGGCGTTACTTGGGGACGGATCATCGCCTTGTTCGCATTTGCTGCCGCCATAAGCACTGACTGTATTACTCAGGGGCGACCAGAGCTTGTTAAAACTGTGTTAAGCTGCGTGAGACTTTATGTGTTGGATCATTTGGCGGTCTGGATTAGGAGCCAGGGCGGCTGGGTATGTAACTTACAGTTATTTGTGAGCAAAAACAATTACCTAAACTGTTCTCCTTACTTCTTTGCCTCTCTAAAAAGACGACATTTATTCCCATGCAAACTGAACGAATACATATTGAAAAATCAATCGTTTCTCTGTAATAGCAAATATTATGCATACTAGATAAAGAGCGCATTCAGTACTTGACAAGGCGTTTCAATTGTGATTGATTTGGAGAAAAAAAGTTTTTTATTTTATTCAAAGCTTTTTTGATAATTTCGTAGTTCTACCTGACAAAGCGAACTTTCACTGAAAAATACATCCCCCATCTTATTTTAATCAGATAAAACGTAAAAAAAGAATTGGAATTTATAAACTCAGTTCATTATATTCATACTCATCACTGCATTTGAAAATCTGACTGAATCAGTTCAATTGTTGTCACTAGCATTTGAGTAAGTTTTGAATTAACTTCGCATACAACTGATCGCAAAGTTGAATAAAAAGGATCAATATTTTACCAGCGCTGTAAAACACAAATAAGCAAAGCGGCAGCGAAAACAATCAACGACATAGCAACAATTAGCGACACGAGAAGAGAGGAACAGATTGCCACATTTGCATATATCATTAATATATATCCACAAGCTGTATTCGATGGGCTAGTGTCTCCTTCGGTTTGAATACGTACTCCCTACTTTTTCTCTGGCTAATTTTTGCCGGTACTTCATCGCGCAAATACCGGACAAAGAGCCTTATTTAGCGAAGATTACTATTCGCGATTTTGGGGAAAACCGTACTCAAAGAGCATAAAATTTCGCGAAAATACTGCTAATATTTAAAATCGGCATTATAGTTATTCTGATTTTGTTTTTATTTATTTTCCAACCTGAGCACTCGATCGAGTGCTCGGGTGAGAGTCAGCTGTACTGAACTACGCTGTCACGCCATCATGGCGCCATTGACAACAACAGACTAATACTTCCATTCACACCAACAAAACATGTTTAGTTATAAAACCAGGTTAAAATAATTAAATCACTAAAAGAAGACTGAAAGACTAAATTTTGCATAGGGTGCCAAATTTGAAGTCGACAACTCCTATGACGAAAACAATTTTAAACCGTGTTTATTAAACTAAACAGCCTTTAAACTGTGGTGTGAATGGGGTATAAGTCCGGGTCTCGGAGTGGCAGACTTTTTTCTAAAACCATTACCATTTTATTGAGAGCAGGTCTGCAGTCTTTTTTTTGTTACACACCCACGGAAAATTAAATTATAAATGTAATTTTTCAACAGATTGACATCAACGAAAAGTTTAAGTGCATAGAGAAGAGATATTCCATGGCGTATTTTATCCGATGGTTTGACCATAACAGATTATGGCTTGTCGACACAGCAAAGGAGCGACTGTACTCACTGTTGCATGCAATAAGTGAATGTATGGGTCTTATAAACGGTGGATAGCTGGGAAAAAGAACTCATCAGAAGCACCACATTTTTAATGTATGAAAAATATTCAAATGACGCTACACTTCCACGTACAAGAACCAAAACAAAATAAAGCAATGAATAAATTATAGAGAAACATATATATTATGACTAGAAAATAAAACAGAACATCAATCTCAAATGTACGGATTTATTTAATGTTCTCCTACAGTCAGTTCAAGCGTGAAGCTAAAAGAGAAAGCGCAAGTGGAAAAACACGCGCCTAGGCCCGATTTCCGATTTTTCGAGTTCAGTCTCTGCTCCTCCCCAAGAACAGGGCAGTAAGACACTACCTCTCTGAAACCTCTCTTTTCATTCGCCCCCTGTAAACACTACCTCTATTGTTATTCAGGGCTAGGGGCATTGTTATGACCTGTTATCTATTGTTTTACGCACCAATGAAGAAGCTCGTTCCGAGAGGTAGTGGGCGACCCGAACAGGGACAAGGATTTTTCGGGGAAGAGCGCGGGCTCATTTCCCGGAAAGCGGCTGGAAATCGAGCCTTATGCACGTCTCGCTTAATTTTCCACTCCTGCTCTTCTCGACGTCTAAGAAAAAGATGGAGTGGCTCTTAGTCTATCCCACAGTAAGAAATATCCCCTTCACCGCCCTTCAGCTGAACAACGAAAAGGTTCGTTGCGTGGCCGCGAGCGAACTGGACAGTCTGAGAATCAGGTTAAGCTTGTTGCTTCTTGTTGGTAGATTTCCTCTTTCTCCTGTGCCTTCTTTCCCTCTGCGTTTTTCTGGCACCACTCAGTGCGTTCCCTCATGAGTTCCACCATGCACAACCCTGTGCGTTCTCCTATGGGCTCCCGCTGGTTTCTACACCGTCCGTTTCCTTTCCCATTTAAAGCTGCGTTATTTGGCCCAGTTCGTCCCTCGACCATTCCCTCGTGTGTTGCTCGTACATTTCTTCGACTCTTCTCGTGCATTTACCTTGCAGGCGTTTCGTCATCCGTTCCCTCGCGAGTTTCACTTTGCACAAAACTGTAGGTTCTCTCATGGCTTCCCGCTGGTTTCCATCCTACTTTCATCTGCTGTGATTTCCCTCATGCCTTTGCTAGCGCGTTACACCGTTCGTTTCTTGTGCGTTCCTTTGTGTATCTCCTCGTGCGCTTCCCGTGTATTGCCGTTTCCGGTGGGTTCCGTCGCATGCTCACGGTACATTCGCTGTGGGCTCCCTTTAACTTTTGCTCGTGCGTTACACCGTGCGTTCCTTTATGTCCCACCATGCGCTCCACTCTGCGCAGCCCTGTATGCTCCACATGGTTCCTTCTTGATATTAATTAATGCTGACAGCGATTTTGTTGCCAAATGATACTGTTTTGGTCCAAAAAATGTCCAGAAGACTACCGTTAATAAGATAAAATGCTGCATGGCACAAATAGCGATTTTTATTTTATTGTTTATTTTCATTAAGAACTATAAAATATGGTTTACAAAATAAGTGCATTTATTCTTCGTCCCGAGGAAAATAGAACTCTACAACTTGTTATAAAATCTTTTGATTAATTTTCCAACACCAGGGAATTATTCTCATGGTAATTATATTTTTCCGCAAAAATGTAGACTGAAAAAGATATTCACACACAATTGCCGTTCACCAAACAAACTTAAGCTGTTTAGCAGCGTATTCCTATATTCGTATCCGGTCTGGACTCGAATAAGCGTCGAATAGGCAGATGTTGTCTTTTAAATTTTGCCATTATTCACGCTTGAGTCTGTAGGCCACGCGAAAAGTGGGGGGGGGGGGGGGGGGGGGGGGAATTCACGTAGTAAGATTCGACAACCTCGCTGCCATGGTGCATGGTGGAGGGACCTGGGTACAAGGCTGCTGATTTAGTTGAGCACAGGCGGCGTATCCCTGCGTCTCAGTGTCGGGTCAGCGGTCTCTGTGAAGCGATGTTTGATAGAAAACGGAAGCCACTCGTCTGTTTCCTATGAAGGAAAAAGAAAAGAAAAAAACAAGGAGTATTTTATATTTGAAATCGAGAAAAGAGCGACTTAATATATCATGACATAGCACCTTTAAACATATATGGCGTTTCTAATTTTAGCGCTCTTACGCCTTGGCAGGGAAGTGAAGAAATCCGCCAAAACGAGTAAAAAGTGCTTCTCGCTTAACTTGAAACTTCTTCTGTTAAGAGATAAAGGCCGCTTTGTTTTCAGTACTATGCATGCTTCCTGAAGTCCCGATATAACACTCGAAAGATCAGCTGTTAACAACTACAACGGCCGTTAATCAACCTCGCAAACTTCATACCAACCTCTTCCCTTTGTCGTTGCCATAACGACAGAGCTCCTTCTTCGCTAAAGGCGCCTGCGCAGCTGAGGATCAGCGGTTCTTCCTCTCTGTGATATATAAATAAATACAAATCAAAGACGAATTTTTTGGCAACAATCCACATTCTAATCGAAGTGTCTGCTAACGCGACGTGTTTTCGTTGGCGAGATCGGTATAGCTTCTGTTTATGTGCCTGTTACTTGATAAGATGGAAGCAATGGCGTCAAGACATGCTAAAAAAGGAAATACTCAACTTCAGTGACTCACGAACGTGTGTTCAAGCTCTCTACCAATCCACCATTTACTGTGTCTAATTTTACATTAGAAGTAGATAAGGTACAATTGACCTACAAAAATGTCATGCCGACATGCTTTTGAACAACCGACAGCGCCACACTCACCCTTCCACCCTACCCACCCTACCCACCTGAGTAACAGCAGACATCGTATAGCTTCTTCATTGATGCGGTAATGGACTCTCAGACGCAGCCCAAACCTGTAATCGTTGTGGTACATACTGTCCTGTTTTCGTTGTTCCTCGGTAGGTCCTTGTTCCTCCGTTTTGGTTTCCTCCACAATTATCGTTTCTTGATTGTCAGCAGTACCTGAAGACACCTCAAAAGTTTCATTCGATTCACCTTGAACATTTTCGTTTTCACTGCCGCTAGTTGTTACTGCGGTTTCGGGTAAAGTTATATCATTTGTCTCTGGTGAAGAACTGACTTTCAAGCGTGACGTGGCATCTTCGGAACAAAGCGTCGAATCTTGTGAAGATGCATTTTCTACTGTTTCGGTGTTTGTTTGTAGTTGCTTTGTAGAACTCTCTAGTGAGTCTTCTTCATTATCTAAAGAAGCGAATGTAAAAAAGTCAGTGAACAAGAACTTATCTTAATTGTTATGATTAGACATGTATGTCATATGTATACAGACTTCTCGACACACTGCCATTGCTTTGTTGCTGGTAAATGAACGGTAAATTAATGAATTGAAAGAAGTGAACGGAAAATGTTTTTAACCGTCACCCCCCCCCCCCCCCCCAAATCTGGATAGAGTTGCGGGATGATAAATGTTTTTAAAATTTGGTCCAAGTAACAAGAAACAACGTTCTGTTGCATTTATGAAGAGAAGGTAATAAATTTAGGCCAAAAAGCCCAATGCAGGATAGGAGAAGACTATACCCGGGAGCACAAAAAAAGCTAGCGTCCAAGAGCTTTCACGTCATCTGTTCTAAGACCTGTTGTTTTGAAGACGGGCACGCCTGCGTGATTAGGTCTCTTTCGTTCTCCTCCGAGATAACCGTGTCTCGCAGCGTCGGTTTCAACTGAAGCTAAAATGTGACAAGTTCAGAAACAGGTTTATCTAGAAAGAAAACAGGTTTTCACCTTTATTTTCGTTAACCACCACGTAAGCTTCATCTTCGTACGTATCATTTCTAATGACGTCAAATATCAGGACCTGTCCGTTACCAAGCCCTACCCACAATTCCTCGCCCACTGCCATAACTGTGGTGACACGTGACTCGCTGAATGCAAAGACCTAAAAAATAACAAAAATATCAAACAGATCACTCAAAGAACAAACAAGTCTCCACTAACTGTTGTAGACAATTTAAAAACAGTTGTCCTACCTTTGACTCAGAGCTGATGTCAAGGCTTGTGACGTCATCAACCCTGAGAAGTACGTCAAAAGTCGCGTGATCCAAAAGTAGAACGCAAGATGACCTGGCAACAAAAAAAAAATACTAAGAAAAGAAATATGGCGAGTAAAAGTGAAACTAATCCTTAATTGTAGCAGGAAACACGGTCACCACTTTGAAGGCAAACTTTTCAACAAGTGAGATGGATGCTAAAGATAAAGCCCCGGCCGAACGCTCGCAACATTTCAACGCAATATATCGCAACATTGTTGGGCACAACATGTTGCACACGTTTGGCCACCCTTGCGCAACATGTTGCAACATGTTCCGTGTTGTTGGCTCAAGTTTGAAAATGATCAAATTTTTTCTTGCAACATTTTGGATGTTGCTAGCCTGCGTAGCTTGGCGGTTTTATTGGGGCGAAACGCGCGCAAACCGCCAAGCTACGCAGGCTAGGATATTGCGTGATGTTGTACTCGTTTGGCCACGTTCCTGCTTACGTTCCTGCAACGTTGTTGCGCCGGAGCATGCGCACTAGTTCTATTTGCTATTCCAAAGCGCCATCCAGCATGTTGCAACAGGGTGGCCAAACGTATGCAACATGTTGTGCCCAACAATGATGCGATCGTTTGGCCGGAGCTTTAAAGTGAACTTTCTTGTTCTCCCACACTCACTCTTGTAACAAAGCAATGCAAACGATGTCAAAACATGACCTCTTACCCTCTCACAGTGCACCACACGCCATGTTTACCGTGTGCTAGCTTGGAGACCTGGTGACGACGAGAGTTCGATACCACCAACGAACCGAGCTCGACAAGAAAACTGATGGAAAGAAAACAAATAACCTTATTACTCAGTACCGAGCCCTGGATATCAATTCTCCTTACTCAATGGTATACATTCCTCGTAATGTTAGTACTGAGAATCCGGTGGTACATTAGCTCCAACTTTATATTACTGCTCTTCTTTTTAAACTTTTCTTCGAATCATCAAATCAAATTCACACCGAACGTGTAAACACTCGTTTCAAGCACAACAAATGGAAAACCTTAGAAGGGGATTTTTTCCGTTCGCGTGAAAATCGACTGGAAATAGAACTTACAATACATTTTCATTCAAATTTTTCACTGTTGTTGTTTATCTTACATGAAAGGGAACTGAAATAAAAAAAGAGGGGTCCCTGCATTCGTTTCGGAGAAGGAGGGGAACTGATGTACCCCATAATTCCTTTCAATATCAGTTTCCACATTGTTTCTAGCAGGCAGTGCTCTCGAGGTGATACAAAATAAAATTGTTTTGTGACGCTAAAAAGTTTCGGTACAAGTATACCCACGTTTCAGCGTTACTGCCTTCATCAGCGTGAGCAAAAACAGCTCTCGATGTCACAATTAGTTTTCACGATTACGGGCTACCAAGTTCACGTTTTCCGGTGATTATTTATTCTTCTGCAATAAAAGTTGATCTATTTTTTAGAAAGGTGATTAAAAAAAAAACTAAAAGGTCACCATACTCGCGAAGACTAAACGGCATTTTATTTCTCTGGTGAGCTACAAGAAAAAGCCGCCACTTTCTTACATGTAGCGCGCGCGACGTTAACGGATTTTTTGGCCAGCGTTCGATGTATGACGTGACAAAGAAGTTTCCATGGAAACTTTCGAGAAAAACATATTTGAAACAGACGAGGAGACGGAAAAAAACCGCGCAGTTTTGTTTGCTTTCGGGCTGCTGAGCGACATAAATGCGAGACTTGCTATATCGTCAAACTTGGTTAAAACTTGCTTTTTAATTTGCTCTCGAAGATTTACTTGAGCAGCGTTAAAAACTTTCTAACGTTGACTGTTATCTTTATTTTCAGTAACGATAGGAAAGTTTGGTAGTTCGGTGTCTCCTCCTCTGGAGGTCCATGTGTTTGATTGGCTCACGTGCCTTAAGGCAAGTAAATCAAATTTGTCGCTAAATATTTTTTAATTCTTCCAATCAGCGGTAAAAAACTAATCATAATTTGAAGACAAAAGTGTTCATGGACTAAGAATAGTTCGCATTTGTTGTGAAGTGAGTTCGAGCACTTGCTCTTCATGTTCGCTTTGACGAAAGTCGTTTGAAGCGCATTTTACTTTAGTAGACTGAGCGGTTTTCGTTTGAGTGTCGTAAAACCAAAAAGAAAGGACAAAAACAATCCAGCGAACCAATCAAAACTCGGAGCAAATACTTGTAGCCACCGCCTAGCGCGAGTGAGGCATGACTGGTTGAGGAAAGTAGCGCGCGTTTTTTACACCAATCACATACGCAATGAAAGAAATCAAAGGAAATCCGAAATACTTTCGACACTCAAACGAAAATTGTTCTTAGGAGTTAAAATAACTTTTGTTGTGTTTGTTCTGATTAGGAAGCGACGAGACAATCGAGCAAGATTTGGCGGAATCTACCTTTGAGCATGGTGTCAGAAGCGAACAGATTATGGACAAGGTAAGAGAGAATGCACCCGGGGAAGGGGGGGGGGGGGGGACTCCCCTATAGATATGACGGGGGTGCTCGTCGGAGAATTTCGAAATCACCCCTAAAAGGTATCAGAATCTCGTTTTGTGGGCGTGGCCCAAATTCATTTTCACCCTAAGAGGTACCAACTCTAATATAACAAATTAACTGGCAGTGGTTTTAAACATAACAAATACTACTCGGTTCCTGGCCTTAAAGGCCCCTAAAAGGTACCTCGACAACTTCGGAGACAAGCAAAAATGTAACATTTTGCAAAACACAGTAGCTCATCTGTAAACAGATTAACAGGATAATAAGATTGTATAGATTTTTTTTACAAACTTTGCCTGCATTTGCTTGCGTCGGGTACTTCAGATGAATTACAGATTTACTTTTGTGATGGCTTTTGCCGTATTTACACTGGGAAGAATATTTATAAGTCAAACTTGACAGATGAATATAAAATTATCAACAGCTATAGTAGAAATGCTGACATATTTTAAAAAACAAATCGATGCTTTGGATTAACATTGTGCCAAATTCTACATATACACTTTTGTTCTGTATAATCTAGTGACGATAATGTAATCACATTTGTGCAACTAACTTAATCTTCTCCTAACTATTATGCATATTACATAACTACACATATTATATTTTTTTTAGTCACATCCATCCAGGGAATTTTATTTTTGTTAATCACGCTAGTTGATAAATGAGTTCCCGTTGTTTTTCCCGCCACATCCAGGTTGAGAAGCGCGCGTGTACGTGACGTGGAATAGAGTGGTTGTTTATACCCTGATGCCAAATAATTTTCCGAAAAAAATTGATTGTGACATATTCACAGTCTATAGACTTATATATTCGGCAAAAGGTTTTTTCTTATTAAACTTGGGGGTTGTGGCTGGGATGGGAACTAAAAGTTTCCATATATTGGTGTTATTTACCTATAAGATCACGTAAAAACGCGCAGAAACATTTACACTTTAATTCATTATTTAACAAGCACGTCAGTTGACAATAGTTTGTGGGCGTTCTTGTTTTCCGACGGGGGTCCTTGTTACGCATGGCGTGTTGTCAAGATAATTGACACAAAGTGCAACCAAAAATAATAATCCATTAGTCCTTCAAATAAGCGAGCACACATTAACGACCTGTAAGTTTTTGTTTTCTAAACACGAGTAATTCGATTATCTGTATTTCACTAATTACATTATCTTTACAATAGCACTTCGGCAACAGATGCATGCCATATTTGTACTTTGCTAATTTTTTTTTTTGTACTTTGCTAATCGAACGACTGCGCTCCATCCACTTGAAATTTCCGGTAAATGAATAAACCAAAACAAACTAATACAAAGAACTTGCAGAGGCAAAATTGTGTTCATCTTAAGTAAAAATGGATAATAAAACAGCAAGCACACCATAGAAAACGAAGAAAACAAAACTATGGAGTTTTTATGATAAGAACTAGTACATTTGTGCAAGGCGTCGCGTTAGGCTGCATCCACTATGTTCAGTTAATCTTCCAAAAAAAAAGATATCTTCATTAGTGGAGATTTTAGTTAAAAGATAACAATGGAAAACAATCAATCAAAATGCTACATACTTTGCAAACATTTGTTAATAATTTAAATCAAGTGTGCTGGTATCACGATAAAAACACGCACACTAAAAACAGACTTTTCAGATGGATAATGACAAGACCCTTTAACGTGTTCGTATTGCGGCGAGGCATTTCCTAACAAGGTTAGTGAATTCGTACTTTAATATTTCGAGCTCTTGCAAATGACAACTTCACTGGCGACTGTTTATGAATTAAGCTTATGTTTTAAGCCAGCTTGTCATTTTAAAAACTTAATTGTATCCTCGTCGATAAGGTGTGCTTAAAAATGTTAATCAAATTTTCGTGGTCAGTATAGTTCATAGCAAGATTCGGTCGAAGTCATATTCAATATTTCTGAAAGGATAGATCAATGAAACAAGAGATTTTGTCATAAGAAAAGAAAGACAAATACGCGTTGATGCGGGTGAAATTTTGGCGCGAAAAACAACAACTTGTTTTGTGAAAAAGAATGCACAATTTCGCGTATAATAACCACAATAACCGTTAATGATAAAGTGTTTGATTCACAACAAATAGGAAAAATAATAAACGAAATGTAGTTTGACGGGAATGCGGGACAGAAAAGTAGAATTTAAAAGAGATAATTGTAGTGGCTTGCCAGGTAATGGGTTTGAAATGTAATACCCCGGCGCAAAATCTCGCGAATTGCTAACTGAATGCTACACTAAAGAAGCAGTTCATTCCCTGAGGAACACACTAGACAGCACTCAAATCCGTCCACGTTTTGGAAGTTGTGCCTTGTTTCCAGTTTTTTTTGGCTTCATTAAAAAAAACAGACGAGAGGGAAGTTGCTAAGCATCTTGTTTACAGGCTAGAGTCATGAAAGCTATTTGCTTCATTAGATTAACCGGGTGTATTTGATCATTTGTTTTAAAATAACTTTCTTGTGAGTGTTTTTGTCCATTCATTGTTTGCCTTTATAGTTGTTCATAGCTCATTCTATTACTGTCATTCCAATTAAAACATATAAACAAATCGAAATCACAATTTCACGTTCTTATCATGAACGGTATGTTGTATAAGACAAATCCCAGATTAAACTTCAAGTAAAAATATGAACATGTTTGAAAAGGTGACCACAGTTTCCGCGCCGACAAGACTGAAAAGCATAACAAAACTCCACAGACACATGAATACAGCTGTTAAGCCTGGGACATGAGAGTAGCCGAGAGTTCAAGCTATCCTTTTACCAACTCTCATCAACTCTTGGCTACTTTCGCTGAATTTGAATCTGCTCAAAATTTCATGAGAGCCGACGGGAATTTTTCCTCGCCTACTGCATGATTCTCTGCACTCTCGTGTCTCTTTTCACTTTTGGCCGCGCTCGTATGATAGCCGATGAAGTTTAACTCTCGGAGACTGTCATTCTCGTTTGCTTCTCGCTTAACTAGGATATTTATTCTCAGTTTACCTGCCATCAAGAATGACCACGTTGTTACCGCAGCCACACCACACATTTTCATTCACAAGCGTAATGCACGTGACCGGCGCACGACCAACCCGGACGTGAGAACCTTCTGAAGGAGCCTCCTGCCTACTGGCATTCTGGGAAGAGAATTCAACGGAAACGATTTAGGCAATCCAAATCTAACTAATGAATTACCTAACAGGTTGGTTGGTTGTTTTTTTTCGTTGGTTGGTTGGTTGGTTGCTTGGTTCGTTCGTTCGTTCGGTCGCTCGCTCGCTCGTTCGTTCGTTCGTTCGTTCGTTCGTTCGTTCGTTCGTTCGTTCGTTCGTTCGTTCGTTCGTTCGTTCGTTCGTTCGTTCGTTCGTTCGTTCGTTCGTTCGTTCGTTCGTTCGTTCGTTCGTTCGTTCGTTCGTTCGTTCGTTCGTTCGTTCGTTCGTTCGTTCGTTCGTTCGTTCGTTCGTTCGTTCGTTCGTTCGTTCGTTCGTTCGTTCGTTCGTTCGTTCGTTCGTTCGTTCGTAGTGACGTGGAACAACATGTAGCACTTTTATTTTACCTGAAGGACGGCAATCGATCCATCAGCTAAGGCTGCAAATACTTTTCCGTCTGGTAAATGAGCGATGTCAATCACCGAGTCATTGAGTTGGATGCACCACACCTCCGAACTGTTGAAAACAAAACAAACACCTTTCAAGGCAACAAAACAACAAATTTCAAAGACCTGTTCCCGCATAGATGCACCCAATGGGCTTATGATTCCTATGATCCAATCAGAAGTGCTTGTGAGTATTCCGAAAGTTGTTACAACAGCATGTCATTCAACATGCTTTGCAACGAGTTCTGTACGACAAAGATTGCGGGATATGGATGGATAATGGCACTCTTTTTCCCACCCTAGACATTTAATGTGCGAGACGTTTCCAGTGTCGTAATTAATTACAGTACCAGTTGGGAGAAATAGATTATGTATCGACCCCTAAGTGGTCACGTCTGGCCTTATTTCTTTATTCGAAATGAAATTTTGAAGTTAAAATAATTGCGGACCACTGTTGGGGATAAAAGAGTTTACTAGACTTGGCAACTGAAAATGTTCTCGCTTATAAAGTAAAACTTATAAGTTATTTATACCTGGACTCTAGAAGGAACGCATGCATGTACCACGACACGGTCCCCACTAAAATGGTGCCATCTTCCAGCATGTCGGTGCATAAAACACGTGACTTCAACTGCCAACAAACAAAGAGTTATGCTGAGTTATGCGCGGCTTTTTTTCTAGAATAGTTTGTTTTACACAGGCTCAAATATGTTTCAATTTTATAATTGGCGAACCCATCGTATTTCTGTTCATTTTCCCATATTTAACAATTATCCCGCAAAATCATGCGGAATATCACCTGATACTTAGCCTTCACTCAGACGATATTCTGTGAGAACGAGCAGGATAATTGTTTTATGATTTAACAAATTGTCAACGAAACGCATTTTACAGGAAGAATAATTTTTGTTATGCAACATGCAATTCGGAAAACTCTTTCCAACCTACGTTTATGACAGGATGTCTGTTATGTTCAGATGACGGATAACACGAACTTTCTAACCATATATGGGCATCGTGCGATTTAGTTGAATATTAATGCGTATTTTCGCGCCAAATGGAGGCTATTGTTTTTATAAACAACAGAATTGAAATAGGATTCTGATGCGAGAAACTACAAAGTAGTGAGTTTGAAACTGATTTCTCAAACTCATTAATAATTCATCTGGTTAACACAAAGGAAATCAGAACCGTGACGGTGGTTTGAAATCTGATCTTAATTAGCATAGATTTTTAAGATTTCATTTCTCTGTTTTCTCCGTAGTTTTAGTTTCGATTGAGAAGATATATCAAACACTCGTAAGAGTGTTTCATCACATGTCCAAACACCTCGGCTTTTTCAACTCTCTCCTCGGTGTTTGGAAATGTGATGAAACACTCTCCCTCGTGTTTGATATATTACGTCAACTATACAAGGTTAAGGCAATGTGACTGGTTGACTTACATCTACATCAAGTGTCTTCATTTCCCTGTTGTTGATGTCCAGTAGATAAACTTTGACTGTCAACCGACTGCCACAGAACAAACACACCGGACTTGACAAGTCTGCAATGCCGAGAACGATAGAGCATAAGTTAGGAGGGACGCTCTTTACGAGAGGACGAGTCCTGGTTTTATAAGACACCAGTTAGATTGGGCGAATACATGAAATTCAATTTTAGAGCAGTACGATAGAAGTCTTTTCAAAACAATAGGTAACGACTCAGCTCATCTCTTATACACTTATTTACCACGAACTAAGTAGTCATCAATAAGGTTAAGAAAAAGAAGCGGTCATTTTCCAAAACTAAACACTGAACGTTTTTAAAAGTACTTTTTTAAAATAGATTTAGGTTTAGATATAAATTATCAACATAATTCTGATCAATTTTTAATTTGTAACTTTTGATATGTATTTTTATCAAATGAAAAAAGACATTATTATTATTATTGATATTATTATTATTATTATTATTATTATTATTATTATTATTATTATTGATAATAATACAGTGGAATTATTATTTCTCGAACCTCCAAGGGAAACAAAACTTGGTTTGAGAAATCGGGGATAAAATTGCAGTGTGCGACTGAGTGAATCAGATCCAAGGGAAATGACGATTGGTTCGAGTTAGCGGAAGGTTCGAAAACTGTGGCCCTCGGATTCCCGATCGAATTGAAATATAGAAGTTTTGCTTTTTGTGGAGGAAGGAAAAACGGAAAAACTGGAGAAAAGGACGAGAACCAATAACAAACTCAACCACATATGACGGCGGTCAAGGATGCGAACGAGTGCTCTCACCACCCCACCATCTCGACATCTCGAACCAATTTTCGTTTTTCCTGGAGGTTTCGAGAAATTGGGATTTGACTGTATCAGCATTAACGATCGCTGATAAAAACATAGACGGCACGAAAGCAATGCATTTCCCTTACCACGAACAAGGGAAAAACGGCACAAGTTCATTAATGAATAGCTTGAGAAACACCATGGCCATTAAAAGGACCATAAAGTAAGCAAAGCGAACAAAAAAAATTATAATCAAGTGGAAACGTGCGATTAACATTTAAACAATAAGTTTAATTATGACTGAACGAAAATTGCAACACGTTTCTCATTAATACACGAAGCGCTCTTTCATTACCATACAAACAACTTCCAATCTTTTACGAGGTGTAAACAACAGCCTGCAGAGATTCTTGATTTTTAACGTTAATTGAAAAATTCATTATCAACATGTTAATTGTTCTTCAGCTTTTGAAGGCCACTAGTAAACGAAGCTCTTAACATATCACGGTGTGATGGCGGGCGCCTCGGTTACACACGAACAAATTCAAATTATAGACAATAAAAATAAAAGCAAAGCTTCTGTTGAGAGACAGTCCGCCGGTGAAGTATAACCGCTGCTTGAACGATTCCCGATACCAAAAACAACAAGGAAGGTATTTGCGTACTACAAGTAAGTTAATATAAGAAGAAAAAGCCGAGAAACAGTCGCTTTTTCCTTTTTCTCGCAAGGAAATTTAAACGCAGCTCATTTATCCTGGTTTTTGCTGGATTGAATGTTTCTCTGCTATTGATCTTAAGAACACGATTACGATTCTGTGTACATATTTACCTTTGAATTGTTTATTCGTGATTTATTTCAACAAACAAACACGAACCGTTAAATTGTCGCTGCTGTGAGTTTAAGTGTTGACTGAAAGGCAAATTCAACTTTTACATGTCTAAATTTAATATCTAAGGGAACATGTTCCTGTTTTTGGTCTTCCCCTCAGCTTTGTATAGTATGTAAGTTTGAGAAACTTGATGATTAAAGGTTAAATTGCGATTTTCGGGTTTCGACAGAAAAATGCTCGATACTGCCGAATGGGCTGAAAACCCTCAAGTCGAATTCATAAATTAACATCATGTTTGCCTTGCATTGTCTAAGTCATACGGGTTATTAGTGAAATACAGCTTACAGCTGCATGTAGAACCTCACGTACGAATATACTGTAGACACGCCGCCCAATGCCTATTTAGTCAAAGGTAGAATAAGACTGCAAACCCATGCTTGGGGAGGTGCTGTTCTTCATTTAATGGAGTCAAAACTAAAGATCACAAGTCTGACGTATTCGCTGAATTACACAATTGTAAAAGTACAACATGCATGAACTTGGGCAACATAAAATTATTGCACGAAGTACTTTTCAAAGTCGTCCGTAAAATCCTTTCGGCGTAACATCTTGGTCTACACGAACGATATTATCTTTACTGGTACGTTTGTTTTCAACCAACACCTTGAATTATGCATGACGCTCAAAATACATAAATGAAATGACGTTTAGCAAAATTTTGACCTGAAACACCACAAGAAATTAGAATAAGTCACGTAAGGGGAACATATGAAAAAAATAAAAACAAAAACAAAACTCAGCAGAGTACTAAAAGAAGCAGCTAGGCAATAATCATTTCCTATTCTGAATGAATTAACAAGCTTTTGTTTTCTTTCTCGTTTTAAAACTAAAACGTGCTTTGCCATTTATTGCACTTTTAACACCCAGATGTACATGAAACACTAACTCGGTGGTGGCAATAGGTTATTAAAAATCCTTTTCAGTCGAAGTTTAATGATGAAAATATTCTCTCTCCTGACTGGTTGCTATACATTCTTCAAAGATTGTTTTGATATTTTGGTTGCACATTAAGCCGAGGTAATAGAGAGGTTAAGCATGACGTTTACGGAAAACGGCAAACGGCAAAAATCGAACTTTTGGTGTCTGATTTTAGCCGTTTGTACAATTTAGGGAAATTGTTTGCATTTACTGTGATTAAGAGATTTTTTTCCTATTTTTCGACTGGCTTTAGTTAAGTGCTAAACAAAAAGTGAGCAAAATCAGAATTATTTTTGCCGTTTGCCGTTTGCCGTTTGCCGTAAACGTCATGCTTAACCTCTCTAATAACTCTAAGTTGACGGACGCTTTTCTGTGATTCTCTCCAGGATCTTGAGAGTTTTAGAAAATTCGAAGACAGGTTACATTTGACAAACGCAACAAAAACAATTTTAAATTCCGTGTTCCAGGGAATTCGGCGACAAAACACCGCGTGTCATTTCCCGTAGACAAGATAGTTCATAATGATCACTAGGGAGATACGACTAATATCACTCAACCAACGCAAAGAAGCAATTCATATCGCAGCAGCTGATCCAGCGTCTGGCTTTCAGAGTTGCGGAGTTGATTGATTGCGTTTTCCATATGCATTCCATATAACAAACAAAATATCCATAAGAAAAATATTTCACTTCTCAGAAGGCACTTGGAGCATTGTTTGATATGATCATTAATAAACATGTTTATGGTAGGTGGAAGGGCATTCACGGAAAATAGTTTACTGCAGGAGGCTAACAATAAAAAATACAACTAGCAAAGAGGATCTTCCAAGAATTACATGAGATCTTAAAAGATGCGTTTAAGGTAATTTCGGGCGACATGCCTTAATCAAAATTTGAGTGCGAGGAAAAATGGGGCGTATTTTTTCATTAGCTAAAACGCTGATTATTAGATAACACCTTATTATAATAATTCGGGAAATTTCTAATGTTTAAAACTGATACAAAACACGATCGATGTTTGCCAACAGTTTATAATTACGAGAAATATTATTACAATTATAAGATATGTCTTTTTACACAATGAACTAAATAACTACTGAATGCAAAGAAAACCAGAAAAATGAAATGAAGGTAAAACAAAGAACGTAGTTTAACCGAACAACTGGAGATAGGTGGAATTTTATGTTCCAAATAAAGTAACGAGGTCTTGTTTTCTTGCCTGTTTTGAGACTAAAACGTGCGGCCTGCTTTCTCATTCCATTTATTTCACTGTTAAACATTTCGTCCGCCGAATGACTTTAAACAGACGTTCATTACATTTTATCGACGTTTAGTTTAAATTATTCATCCCCTATTGGTACCAAGCTTGAAAAATAAAAAAATCTTTATTAATAAACTGACGATAACAATCATTCCTTTTCAAGTTTGACGGCAAAGATTTGGTCGAAGATCAAGAGAACTTCGCCCGACTGCTTATTTTCGTCATTCTTTACAGCTGTATGTGCGACAATGTATAGAAAAATTTATTTCAATTTACAACGTAAACGTAAAATTAATCTAAAAACAACTGGAACATTAGAAAATATCCATCTCATGACATAAACAATCCCTATTTCACGCTGTGCGCATACTGTGCTTTAGAAGAAAACATTATCTGTCATTACATCCCATAAACAAGACTATAACAGGCAAGGAGATAATGAATTACTTGAAAGATTTGTCAAATATCACAGATACAAAGCATAGATTCCAATTGGAGCTGAACTTTTCAGCGTTGAAGTTGAGAGATTTCTAATAGCGTTAAAAAGGTCAGTATATCATAAGAAAAAGGTAAATTGCATTCACACAAAAGCCCGGGTTGTGACGCAATTAAAATAAAAATGTTGTTAAGTATTATCGAAAATGTTTGCGGGAGACATTGACGGGAAGAATTCTCGCCACAGGAAACTTAACAAAAAACAGAATCAGAAATATCCTCATAATACAAAATAGAAAATAGCTGAATACTTTTAGCTGTTACACATTTTTCTTTCTTCGACCACATTGGTAAATTCAAACTTCCTTTCTCTCTGCGTGAAGTATGTTGCATTACATTTACAAAATAAAATAAATTGGGTAGCCCACACAAAGGACTCCAGAACTCCAGTGCCCGTCGACAAAGCAGAGTATCTACACACTTGCACAGAACGGTTTGCTGCCGGAACAAATTGCGTACTTCCACTTTGTCTTTTTTCCCCTTCAAGTTCAAGTTTAGTTTATCAATTGCTGGATTGTTAGATCAGTGGCTTCTCGGTGTATCTAGAATTCCCCAGAAAGACATAAAGCGTTACTGTAAGATTGTGCTGTTTCTAAAAACTAACAGTTTTGCCACGTTTTGCCTTTGCGATGAACACATTTCACATACAGAACGGAATAAAATTTGTCGTCATTCGGATCTGCACCTGTTACAAGAAGTTAAATGAAAGTGGAATTGTTTAAATTGTCCACTATCTTTCTCTGACGCCTGTGATTTTGTCGTTTTTCAGCGAATTGTTAACCAACGAGATCTCTATTCTTGGTCTTGGATACATCTCCATGATCCAGAGCCCAATGCTGGTAAGTTCGCCGACACTTTTTTAGCGTTTCTTCTATAATATCAAGCATCAAATTAAAAAAAAAAAGAAAGAAAAATGAAAAGACGATACCCAATTGAATAACAGGAATCTCATGAAACCTTTTATCCGCATGTACGAATAGTGGGTAATGATGGCCTGTAGCACATAGAACATGGCGGTATGGCGGCATGGCCTTATTTGCTACTGGTAGTAAGGGCGTTAGAAGGTACCGAGAAAGGTCCGCAATGCGTACATGTGTGCACTAACTATCAACAGCCTAGTCATTGGTGTTGAACGTTGTTACCAGAGGATTTACCGATTTTCAGTCATTTCGTTGTTTAACCATGTTTAGTATTTTAAAAGCCTTTTACAAAACCAGCAGTGATTGCTTTCCAAGTATTGTTTCATTTTGTTGTGTTTTGGAAATTGTACTTTTACACTGGCGATTCTTTGTTTACCTGTACATCTAACGTTTTTCCATTACCGCAGTTCATTTAGAGGCAAATTTTTCGGCAGCCTATTCTCTTGGGTCTTCCGTTCATAATTAAAAAGAGTTCATGTCGAATATTAGTTTCCGAAGTTCAGCAGCTGAATTTTTTCCTCTTTTTCTCTTTTTTCTTGGCTAATTTTTCTCCGTGTGTCAGAGTGTTTGCAGTACGTTCCCCGCCACACAAAATGACTGAAAAACGGTCAATTCTATCGTAACAACTGCAGGGCTCAAAATGTCAAATAAGTAATCACGGCGCACCATTCGATCACGCCGACAATATTTGCATAAAATCATTGTAAAATTCATTAGCTACTCGAGGGTGCAAACCAATCCCAGCACAGTATTCAGATCACATGTACACAACTGTAAATCCTCAGTACAAATCAAACAGTAGAATTAACTTTTGATACAAACTCCTGCTCAGCTAATTAGTATTCATTAACTTTTCATACAGATCTCTACGGAATCGCATAACAATACTTTGCATTCAATTTATTGTTTTCATTCCACAAGTAGAATAAAATATTCGCGTCCGATCTGTATGGCCGTTTGCAATGGCTCGCCTATCGGCTTGCCATTGTAAACGCCCGTATAGATCTCCCGCTCATATTTTATCTACTACTTACATCTTGACGGCTTGAATTCATCTTCATTACTTATTAGAGAGAATTGGAGAACTAGTTCATTGTGGCGAAGTAACGCGCGAGATAACTTATGATTAAAGTATTTGTTGCAAGTGTACGGTCATGGCTGCTTTTCATCAGCACGTTACAGTCAGATACGAATCTATTATGTCAAATAACTTCAGTTCAGTATCCAAGCCATAAATGGAAAAGGCCGTCAGTCGGTACCAAAAAGAAAACTGTTCCCAAAAGATACATGCAATAGGACGTTAGTTGGTAGCAAAACCAGTATCACCAAGATTTAGTGAAACTTGAAGATCCAATGGAGGTGTTGGTATTAATTGGAACTCCGCTTATAGTTGCCTGGCGTTGCTAAAACGCAAAAACTGGTATGGCTAGCCTACGAACAGGAAGGAATGAAGTAGTCTAAAAACTAGAAAACGTCGGGCCGACCTTTTCAATTTTGACAGTGTTACTTGGAGGAAAATCACTAAAAAATCATTGATCATGGTTGTTCTTATAGACAGCAGTTATGCCATTTTTGCCGTTCAAAGGTTTTTTTGTTGATCAGTGAGGGCACCTTTATAAAACTAGCATAGTTTACACAAAAACTTACAACACCTCTCGTGATACTGCCCCTTTAACACAGTAAATTGAACTTTCGCAATCTGACCCAATCAAACTCAATTCCAGAGAGTGAGTTCCACTAAGACGACCACAGTAGAGTATAGCACTTAGGTTTTCCGAGCTCAATTATTGAACCAATCGAAGTAAGTTGACAGGTGGCGGCTGTACACAAGCTAGATCGAGCTTGCCATATTGAATCGAGTTTAATCCGTGGATTGAGCTCGGCTCTGTTCGGAAATGAAGATCGGAGAGGGTACACACAATCCCACAATGCATCTTACCTCGACTTGTGGCCAACGCGCATTCCAGAATCTCGTGTTGATCCGGTTTCTCAAGTTTTTCCTGGTTGGGAATCTCCACCGTGAAAGAACTGACGCGGGAGCGCTATATATAGAATAAACCAGTTAAAACCAGTTAAACCAGTTATAGAAATGAACTGATAAGTAAGGCATTTACGCTATAAACTTCCCTTCAAGTCGTGCAATTTTTCCCAATATTATATTTTACCATAGAAAACAGTCAAACACAATTTTTTTTGTAGAACATATTTCGGCATAACCTTTGCCATTATCAGTTAAAACGCGTAATAAAATGAATTGTACATAGCAGTTAGCACAGAAAGAGACGAACACAAAAGCAAAAAGATGGTTAGATTACGACTGCTCTCCTTCTTTTCCTAAGTTTTTCTGTTACGCGAGAAGAAAGCGAATGTGGGAAAATTGAGAGGCAAGCGGCAAAGCGAGAAACGCTCTGCTGGCGCGCTGTGCGAGGGAAAGATGACGACAGATGATAATACAACAGATGGTTAACATTAGGGAAGGTTTAAGCGGATTACGAATCTCGAGATTTCATTTACTTCCGAGCTAAAAGCCATATTCGCTTGAACAAACGTCGCTTTTCCCTCAAAGTTAGAATTTCTCCGATACGATGTCCTTTATTCTTAAAGCCTGTCTGCTTGAAGTAAACACTGCTTCATAAAACGATTTCTCGGCAGTGCCACAACGTAATATTAATAATTTGGCCGCTGATTGCGACAGATTTCAAGGAAAACAAACTGATCGATAATTTGCTAGATCTGTTATTGAAAAATCAGTTTACTCGCTTTTTTCTGATAAAATAGCCACCGATACACTTGGAAATAAATTAGAGCAAAAAAAAACGTCGGGCGCAAGTGACATTTAACACACAGAGTACAAACAAAGATTGGATAGAAGCTGCGTTTATAACAATAAAACTGAAGGAAGAAGTGTTTGTGGTGCTCCATAATGCAAAATGTTTGTTCTTTATTGTCCGTGTTAGCTTTGAGTAAAATGTAAAGTACATCTCAAAAAAAAAAATAGGTTTCTTGGCTTTTCTGCGTAGTAAAACTACCATCGCAAAGGTTTAACTTCTTACGGGCAAAATCTAAAGAAAAAAAGAGCCGGCATTAGGGTGATTAAAGTATGATATTATACGGCAAACGGCCAAACGCGAGCTTGCCTTTCATTTTGTTACCTTTTCATCGAATTCTAAAAATAAATCCTTTTGAAAAAAAGGAAAAAATCACAATTTCACGACAAACACAAACATGCTCATTTAAGCGTACAAACGCCAAACGGCGGACGGCAGAAGTGGAATTCTTGCCGTTCGCGGAAAAACAAACGTCATACTAAATCTCTCTCATATTAAAAGCAGGATTTATTACCATCAACGCCAACGATAAAATAAATTAAATAAGAAAGAGCAATACTCCTTCCGCTTACTAATAAAATTCTGCAAAAAACAATTGCAACTGATGCCTCTTACGTGTGCACTTGACTGTAATTTTTGCAAAACAAACAAATGTGGCGCTTAAAACACCGGAAAACGTATTTGAGAGTTTTGACCAATAAACTGAAAATTGGTCAAGGACGCAATTTCCTGTCATAACAAAATGAATGATTATTTAACGAGGGAAAACGAAAAATAAAACACGTTGAGAAAAGCGACAAGTCAGAAGTCTATAACGCAAGGAACGGTATGTCACAAATAAATGTATTTTCTTAATTTCAATTCATTTACGCGATAGATTTATATAATTTTCACTAGAAGATAAGTTTTTACACATTTATAAACCTTGCTAAATGGCTCACATCTTATGAATCGCAGATTCAATTCGTTGACATGTTAAACCTTAAAACGTTAGTCGCCTCGACGCAAAATATTACTTGCAGTAACTTTAGCTAAAGCGGTAAATAGATCAGCTTTTCGCCGGGAAAAATTCAAAACACCAAAAACGCGAGCAAAAAAGAGCGACTGACAAAGTAAGAGAAAGCTACATTCCCGAAACGATAAAAAAGATCAAATCCATGTAAACATTCTTAACTGGATACTGATAAAAAACTGGGCCTGCTAGAAAATTTTAATATTCTGTTTCTTCTTCTAGTGTTGTTATGGATTAAGCTTGTTGTTGTTGGGGAGATTGGTCACATGACCTCAAGTGGCTGACACACGTAACTCATTTACCACTGCAGCTGTTCAGCTCTTTAGAAAAACAAATTATGAGATTCTCTGTACGTTACTGAGAGAGGTATTTTAAGGCTGCCTTAAGTAGTTTTATGTTTGCTGTAGTTTGCGTAGCTGAGCTCAGCAATGAAAAAAATAAAACTGGTAAAACTTGTTTTAACTGATCTCAGCAAATACGATACAGGTTTTTAACCAATTATGAGTGAAACAAAAAGCAACCCTTCTACCTCGGCTACGAGTCCTGTTTGGTTCATTGCTTTATTTGCGTTTTTCGTTATTGGTCAGATGTGTACACGCGAGGACGTCCATTTTGATTCAGCGGCATTTTGACTGATTGAAGTTGTACGCTGCAGTCGGACGGTGTTCTAATCCTTTAGTTAATTCTCTTCACGCTCTCAATTCAAGGTCAAGCAGACAGGTTATGAGAATGAAGAAAATTACTGATAAATAGGGAAACATAGTAAATTTTTAGAGGAGCCACGTCACTGGGATTTTGCTGATTTTTGATCTAAACTATTCTGAAATTAGTGGTAGGTAATTTAACCCATGAAGAACATTATCTTTGATCATCTAATGAAGATATTGCGGGAGAGAAATCAAACCACGGCTATAAATATCAACTTTTTGAAGATGCACGGAAACAACTTGAAAAGTTAGGCCTCAATTTTTCAAGTTGTTATCCATTTCCATCCTAGCCATCTTCAGCCAAAGACGCTTGTTAGCAGTTTCAGCGTTCTAATGTAGCAATTGTTAGTAAAAATGGATCATTATTTTTAGGTTTCCTACGACACAAATATATATTTTGGCTGTTCAAAATTCTGTTAAAATCCGTGACAAAGCTCCTTTAAGATCGGTACTAAAATGAGAAAGATGTAATGTTCATCATGTCACTACAAGCGTGGGACAAAGACGCCTGGGGAGATTCTACCAAGAAGGGGACATTGTCTTCATGGACTACCAATTCTTAGAGCTATTATTGAACAAAATGTACAGCTGTTGCCTTCTTCAGCAAAAGATAAAATCTTGCAAATATCTAACGGCATCCTGCTTAGAATATGCACACGATGTGTGATAAAACTGAATCACACCTTGAAGGAACTTTCTAAGTGCTGAAGAAGGCAACAACAGTGGCCGAAACGTCCGAAATAATATATTTTTTAGCCAGTATCAACCTTTTTAAATTCTTTTTACCAAAATTTTGTACATGGCTAGCTACACACCCAATGTTTTTTTTTTAAAAATTAATCAAACAAGACTATTCACAGCTATTAGGAGCCCTCTGTACTTAGCCTGATTCTCAGACGGTCCAGGTTGCTCGTAGCCTCCCACGCAGTCATTTTTAGGGGAGATCGGGTTGCACCCACCTGGACCATCTGAGAACCAGGCAACCCTCTATTTCTCGTGTTTAACTCGATCGCTGAACGCGAGGAAAGAATGGCGAGAGAGTTACACCCCTCGCAGACTTCGCGCACCGCGCTCGATTTGCGCGCTGTTTTTCTCGCATTCCTTCATTGCGTCGAAAAAACGAGGCTGTGAACAATATAGAGCCAAAGCAGATCGGTGGCATACCGTTCTCTCGTCCCTGGTCATCGACATATCGTCTTGTCTGAGGCCTGATAGGTGCTTCGCTTGCTTCTCGTCAAGGGTTGCGATAGTCGGAAAAACTTTCAATTCGTCATATGAAGACTGGTGGAACAAACAAAGAAAATAAATAAATAAAGTTGAGTCTCTATTAGACGGCGCTATCCTCGTGTAATTTGTCTCGCAACTATTCTTGTGTCTTCCTGTTATGAAAAGCATTGTTTTGCAAGTGTAACATGCCACACAGCTGGCAAAACCACTGCGAGTAGGGTTGCCTCAACAGTTGCATCAGGAAGTAGAATTCAATTCCACTGTGCCACAATTCACTGATTTTAGCATTTTGTTTTGAAGGAACCATTCTTCACATAGCAGGCAGAATCTTGCGAGAACTCGGAGTAGCAACTTGTGCCACGAACTGATTAATAATATCTTTCTCAGACTTCCGTGGGGGGGGGGGGGGGGGGGGTCTCCCATATGAAAGGGACGGGGATGCTCGTCGTGGCACTTAGCGGTGTAAATTACGGATATCAGTCTCATGTGGCGTGTTCAGGGGAGAACATCTTACGTGAAGAAACATAAAGCGGAGTCGTACTAATGTTGGCGCTCTAAACCAAATGGTATCTTTTAGAGATCAAAAAAGCTTCTGCTACGCCCTGATTAGTTTCCTGGAGGGGCTTAATTCAAATTTTCGGAAGAGCATCTCCGTTCGGGAGTCATATGAGAGTCCCGACCCCCTCCCCTGGTCTCTGATATGACTTGCTCCCTAACCAAACCTTCCCAGGCTTCCTCGCGCGCACACATGACGCCCAGACGCCCAAGAGTTTATTTTTTTTGGAAGGATGGGGGGGGGGGGGGGGAGGGGGAGGGGGTTTGCAGGAAGTGGGAATTTGTGACCATTTGACAGTCTAGATGGGCGTGGTGCGTGGTTACCTTAAAAATTTGATCTTTGTCGTAAGTGACCCTGGCGGCTCTTTTCATGTACTGCATTATTTCCAGTGGGCATGACAACTGCAGCAGAGCGGGTTGCTGGAGTTTTAATAAACCCACTGCGATCCGGAACAATGCCTAAAAACAAATGAAATAACATAGCAAGGAAGCAGTGAGCAAAGAAATTCCCGACAATGATGTACAGGCCACGCATTTGGTTTGATGTAATTTATCTTGAATGGTTATTGATAAATTCGCTAGTAAAATGTTTAAGTTTTTGTTGACAGTAGTTTATAGTGGTAACAACAAGCAATGGATCAAACATCAAATATTACAAATGCTACGTTCTTGGTCACCTTTTCCAAGAGGAAACACCTTCTAAGCAAGAAAAATTAAAAAAGCTGGCTATCTCCTGTTCATTATTAGTATTCCTTGCACACAGATATACTCGTGTAACCGTATCTTTATCAAAGCAAGGAAATGATCATATATTTCTTAAATACATATAGCATATCACGTCAATCATCTACTGATATCGTAAAGCAACAAACGTGGGGTGGGTGTTTTCAATGTTAACTAGACGAACCTCTCTACCCTCGAAGACAAAACAATCCCAAATTCGCACTGCAGTCTGTAGAAGGAAAAAACAGAATAGATTAATAAATAAACACGTAAATGGATACGAAACAAATAATAATTAACATTTATATCGCGCAAATTTCATGTGAATATCATCAAATGCCAATTAAAAACAAATATGAAACAATTTAAGCATACCAACGGACAGGAGGCAGGCCGGTTAGCTATTTACAAAGCGTGGTAGAGATGAGTCCGGGGCTACTGAAAGCAAATCCAGCTAGAGTGATCCGTTCAGTACTTTTAAGTACTGAACGTTTGTCGGTCTACTTTCGGCTCTCCTCGATCTAAGAAACTGGAAGAAGACTCTTTGATGCTTAAACACCCAGTTTCATCCTGCACCCTTTGCGGCTATTTGTGTTTGTTTGAACAAGATCTCCCCTAGTTTGACCAGTGCTTCAATAGGCCATTTTCGTATTCTGGGTATCGAAGTAGAACTAGCTTGCAATGGAGGCTAATGCTGGTAAATCTTTTCTAATGCAAATGAGATCAAATTACCAAACCAGTAACTGCATCAAGAGTACATTTTTCATTTCTACGAAAAATGTACCTGGGCGCCCAATGCAAACAGTCTTTAAACTTTTAAACCCCTACACCTTTCCCCTACATGTATTAAGACACTAATTTCATTTTTCTTTCTTACCTCAAATGGCACAGCGTCAATGAAGACGGTGATAAACCAATTGAATGTAACAGTGCAGATGTCCACACCATAGTACTTGAGGTGGGCGTGGAGGACTGGTAACGATTCACTCAGAATCTCATTCAAAACCGACTGAAAACAATAGAGTAAGTGATAAATACACAAACAATACGTCGTAAACAAATCAGTGAACCAAACCAGTAACGACGACTACTTACCGTCATGTTAATTTTTGCAAATCTTGATGGAGGATTATGATGTCAGTTTGTCGTTTTGAATATATGTCGGCTCAAGTCAACATTTCCTGACTTTAGGGATATATACGTGCTTCTAATCGATTCTGATGCGTATTCAGATTTAAAATAGATAGGTTTACTGAAAAGTTTTTTTGAAGAGCCCGACAACGCAGTAACGTCACAAATTATCAAAAAGAGAGAATGGCGGCGAGGAGCGGCGAGCGGGTTATTTGAGCTGAAAACCGAACACTTGTCGAAGCAGTTACGGAGGCATCGACGTAAAACCTTAATTTCAAACTTGTACTGCTTTCAGCTGAGACTGCAGGTGGTAAAGTCAAATCAAAAACAACAATGTCCTACCTGATCTGCTAACGCCGCGCTCAAAGACTTGTCAAAGTAGTTTTTAAGATAAACTTCAGAAACAGCAACAAATGACCTGTAAACCAGGCAAAACAAAATCTTTGATCATTAGCAGGGATTTGCTGAAGCAAAGGCATATAAAAGAACATGAAAGATTTATTGCCGCTCGACGTTTCAAGAGACTAGTTAAATAGCATGCATATCATTTTGTACTGAGCTTTTCCTGATTTTCATGCTATTTAACTAGTCTCTTGATAATGGAGTGACGATGACCTCGAAACGTCGAGCAGCAATAAATCTTTCATGTTTTTTTTATAAAACAAAATCTACACTTTGTTTTAACGTCAATTATTAGGAAACGACCAACAATGACCAATAGGGTTACCAGAAGGCGTCTTCTTCGTCCATAAAAAGGAGAAACATTGCCACAATAAAATTCATTCCCTGAAAAAGAAACGAAAGAAAATAGCAAAGCAAAATCCTTCCATGGTTTCCAAATACACGAGGAAATGAATGGGTACAACAACTCTTGGCAACCAAACACATTGGGCATGAGATAAAGCTAGAGAACATTTATTTTTTATTAGTATATACCACTTAGGTGTATGGTGCTTTACGCGCGCGCTGATTGGTTAACTTGGAGGTGATAAGCAAAGTACTATTCACCTCCGAGCAGAATAAGCGAAAAAAAAATGGCTTCCCGTACCGCTTTGGATACCAAAAGTAATGTTTTGGTCCGCTAGTTATTCAGCTTGTGTAGTATACAACTATTTCAATTAACATTGTCGGATTGAAGCTTAAAGCTTAAAGACAAGACCGAAAGGTAGTATGGGCGAAGGTAGAGTTCCACACGTGCTGATCGTGAATACTAATGAGATATAGCGATGTAGCAAACGAGACTGTTTGCGTTTCCTTTCTCATCAGACATGTGAAGAAGAGATCCTTTTTCGCCGCATTTATATTAAAAAGAATAATCCAAACCACATAACAGCGAAAGAAAAGATACAAGAAATTTCTGGGATCTTTAAAGGTTTCACGGAAAGAAAAACAAAACAAATACTTCACGTGCAATAAAACAAACTGGTAGATTTCCTCAACGCTTATATGCAAATTCCAGTAAATACCCACGCCACCATTCGGTCTTGACTCGTAGGCTAAAAGCTTTAATCCGACAACGTCAATTGAAATAGCTGTTTACAAACATGTACAAACATGGATTCGAAATGAACTACATACATAAACGTGTAATCTGATGTTGCTCGACTTTAGAAATATTTTCTCTCCCTACAAGAACGAGTGTGTTGAACGATTAGGTAAGATTTCCGCACAGCCCCATACATTAATTATGTATGCAGCTATTTCATACTATCACTATATACAAACAGCAATCATGAAAAGAACGAGTCAGTCAGAAAATTGTATGCATAATTAATGTATGGGGCTGTGCGGAAATCTTGCCAACGATTTTTTAAGTGATGCTTTTATTTAGGTGAAATGGAAAACGACGACTCTTTTTCACAAACGAGATCGTCAAAGCACAAAATTAAACATGTTAAATATTTAATGACAAGAGCACTGTCTCGAATCATCAATATTTCGCCCGCCAATGAAAATACCTGTAGATAATTTATGTCTGGACGATGAACACAAAACGCATGGAGAATCCTTGAAAGCTTTTTCACCTATTAAACCGAAAAACACCATTAAAATGTTAATCATGCCTGTGAAAATATTACCAGTACATTAATATTTCAAACTGAGATGCTGAGTCACGCAGCAACTAACGCCCAACTGTTATGACTCTTATTTAAAATAATCTTTTTCTCCGTTAAACGTTTTAACGTTTGAAACTGTTGTTGTGTATTGTCTTTCACTTGCCTGTTAGCTAAGGTAAGTGAAAAGTTCTATCATTTTAAAACTAGCCAGTCATCATGGCTGGCATGATCGTTGCTCGATTGTTACAACCCTCCAAATTAATTGTAAAGTTAGCACAACTCTCAAACAGTCGTTTCTTTGGGGAACGAAAACTGATTCACGGAGGAAAACGCAACCACCACCACTATCAAGCATTCCGCGAAAAAGAATAGCAAACATTGAATTTTTCCAGATTCCGTTTATCGCATTTTTAACAAACTGAGGGTCTCTTCGTACGAGCCCAGTTCACCTTCCGAGATGTCGCCTAATTACTATTTCCTTTGGAAAAAGTTCAGTGTTTTCATATCAGGAGGTGGGCTACAGTCTGGTTCCCGAGATCTCCGAGATCGCGTTGACCGGGCTGGAAAGTTTCCCATATGAACACTTTATCCGGGCTAATGGATTAACAATTTGTTTTAAATGCACAAGCGTTACCGTGAAAGGAGGGCCAGTATTCATTATTATGGCGCGTTTTGACGATTTTATGTACATGAGCACATTAATGTACATGAGCTTTCAGACTTAAAGCAACGCGCGAAAAACACGAGTAATACTCTTCAGTGAGCTAAACGGTTGTTCGATATATTTTACCGCCTGGATGACGCCGTCACCACCACTTTTCATCTTGGTAATTTCAAGCTAAAATTTCCCACATGAACAGAAAACAAAATTCGTCCGGCTAACGAGCGCGGTTAACAAGCTCATATGAAGAGGTCCTGAAACAACGCCAAACTAAAACAAATCACAATGTATATGGCGCACGCCATCTCTTACTGGAAGAAAGGAAACGATCATTACATCGCACTAAGTTTCCAAATAGTTTTTTTATTACTAGACATTAGTTTTGGAGCACATCATAAGTAGCAAGGGGTGTTAGGGGCGCAATTTAGTAGATAATCAAAATAAATCGTTAGCAGGAATTTGCATTTAATGTGGGTATGAAAGAAATCATTAATGCGAAATGAGAAGGCGAAAAATCAGTTGTAAAACAATGCCCGGCTAAAAAAGCGTCCGAGCCTTCTTTTTTGTGGTTTCTCTGCAACTGACAATTTTTGCTTGATTCTACATATAAGAAAATTATGACAAAAGAAAACATCAAAGCGCTAAATAAAACCTCACCCCATCACTGTCGGCAGTTCGAAATCTTTCATTGTTTGGCATGGTCCGCAGCAGATCACACTTGATCTGATTCTCAGTAACAGTTACGTGAGTTGCAGAAATACTCTGAAAGTAGTAATTATCCTTACATTAGCATACCGTAAAAGCTCTATAAGCCCCTCCATTAAGCCCCTGGGGGGCTTTATAGACCAAAAGAAATATAGTGTTTAATCATTTAGTGCTGTTTTGTTTTACAAAACAGCAACAATAAGTTAAAATAAAATAAACATTCCAGGGGGTGCTTATAAAATGATTGAACTTTCAGACGGGGGGGGGGGGGGGGGGGGGGGGGGAAGAGAAGAGGCTTTTCAGAGAGGGGTGGGGGGGGGGTTGGAAGGAGAGAAGTTGTTCCTTATTCTCTTCCTAATGAGGCATCGCATTTACGCTTGTAACCAGTCCCTCTCTTTAATAGACTGTTTTCATATTCTCGGTATTGGAATAAAACTAGCTTGCAATCCAGGCTTATGCGGGCAATCTTTTCAAATGCAAATCACATGAAGCTCCCCCCGCATTAGCTTCCATTGTTGTTTAGTTACACGGTCTCTTCTTTTGCTAGGGACGAGTATGAGTGCATGAGGAATATGGCTGAATGAATAGCAAGTCTGATTAATTTGAACTCGGCTTTCATTTAAGAGGAAAGCAAAGCTGAATGGTATTGTACCTTACGTCTCGTCACTTGTAGAAGCAGCTTTTGATAATAATCTCTACCCTGAAAATAAAACAATACATGTGCATTTTAGCGATAAACACGTATGCATCTTCTTAACCTACGCAGACGTTCTTTAGGCTCGTCACGCATTCCTCCCGTGGGGGAGGAATGCGTGACGAGCCTAAAGAACGTCTGCGTAGGAGGCTACTTAACCAGGACCATACAGGAAAATTTCGAACGACAAGAAATACCGGCATCAGAATTGAAAGAAATGGCATTTCACCTTCTCCTTTTTGATGTGCTCCACCCTCTGTGCCATTGCACTAGAAGAGAAACTCGAAGTTAGTAAAGCTGAACGGGAAATTGGATGAAAGTAAAGGGAGAGATAAAATAGCAATATAAAAACATCACCATACAGAGTGCCCCAACAAAAGACACCTTTGGGTTGGGGAAGTCTATTTGTACTTTGAATGTCGCCCTTTTTAGATTGCAACCTCGAATGAATAATGACAGAATGACGTCTTCACTTGCCATGCACACGAAATCTCTCCGAGTCATTGCTCATTCTCATAAGAGCAGAAAGAAATAGGCAATGCGTTGAGAATCATTTCGATGAGCGCCAATGCAATGGACCAATGTAAGGAAAGGTAAAATGTTACATAAATAAATTTGACGTAACAACAGAGGATGCAGCGTGGCCTAGTGGTTAGGGCGCTGGAACTGTAATCCGGAGGTCCCGGTTTCAAATCCTCCTCCCTGCCACTAGATGGATTTATCTTCGGTGGTCCCGAATTCAACTCCACCACGCTTTGTAAATAGCCAGCTGGTCAGCATCCTACCAGCTGGGATTTTTAACAAATTTCTGTTCTATTTGTAATATTCGTTTGCTTATTTAGAGTGTCTACAATTAGTACGACAGTGCTAAATACTCTGACACTTAAATAATGTGATTTTTTTTTATGAAATACACACACTTATACACCAGGTCCGAGAAAAACGCGCCTCTGTAGAACAAGCAGAAAAAGTTCAATTTACCTTCTCCACACTTCACTTCTGCAAGTTTTCGGTATACCCTCCCTCGACAATGCTTTCATTTCTTGCTGTTGAGAAAAATACTGAGTCACAAGGTACGCCATCACATTTTTCAACGCTCAGTCACCTTTTGGTTTACTTGCCTCTTTGAAAAACACATTTTTCGTATCTTGCTGTCTGGCTTTCATGTACTGTGACCACAGAAGAGCGTGGGCGTTCCTATTCTGTGAAAAAAAAGAAGAAATAATTCAATACTCCTTAGCCTGAAAATTGAGAACTTACTTTCAATAGTTAACAATTATTCACCGACACTGAGGTGAATAATTGTTTCAGTATATACCACGCAAGCTGAATAACGAGCCGACCAAAGCATTACAATCGCTAACCGAAGCAAAACGGGAAGCCATTTTGTTTCCCTTCGGCTGCTAGGAGGTGAATAGTACTTTGCTAATCACCTCCGAGTTAACCAATCAGAACGCGTGAAAAACACTGTTCACTTGTGTGGTATATACTAATAATCATTAATTGGTGTTCAAATGGGTTCACGTAAGAAACACAAACGTACAAATAAAAAAAAAACTCTTGCCACACAGAAGTGCATGGAGTAGTAATCTTACCCGGTAAAAACACGAGTAATGTTGTTTTAGCTCGCGGCAAACAAAGTGAAACAGCTCACTTTCACTTTCTCTTGCTCCATGGATAAATCCATAACTGTCCTTGAAAGTACATGACGCTGAGCTACAAATACAACGAAACTATTCATTAATCCATTGAGACCAGCTCTAAAGTCAATCTACAAATTCCCCTGACTGTTTACAATGCATTTCACGTGGTTTCAGTTAGGAGAATTTCATTGATAGATTAATTCTGTTATTACGTTGACTTGCTCTCCTGACTTTGTATAGCTATTGTAGGGAGAAATTAGATGATGATAATTTTTGGACCGTTCAACGACCTCAAAACAACCGTTTGGATAAAACACGTACGGTATTTTCACACAAGCTTTTTTTATTTTATTTATTTTATTTTTTTATTTAAATACACCACAATACCTACAGTTACATAGTAATATAAAAGCTAAATTACGCAACTAAATAATATACTCAACTTAACAAAAGAACTAGTTTACAAGACTAATACAATGCATAAACACAGGAGCTAATTTACAGAACTAATACTACACTTACAAAAGAAGGACTTAATTACAACTGAACTAATATAACACCTTACATTAACAACAGGGCTAGTAGGAATATACAGTCAAAGTAAAATGACAAAGATAAATATACCTTTACAGTCGGCTCAAATGAAAAGGATAAATAAAACAGACAAAAAAGTGTTGGGAAAAAAAAAGAACTTAACCTGGTTCCTTTATTTTGATAGTGGTGCAAAAGCTACCGCATCGCTTATGCAGAGAGTGGTCAACACCACAAGTTGGTGAGGTATCCGCAGAAATCGCGCGAGTGAGCGCAGCAAACAAGTGAGATTTCTGATACAAAACGAGAGCGTTAATAGCGTACAAAGCACTTTCCATCTGGTATTGTGTTTTTAAGCCAGTTACCTTTTAATTCCTCCAGTGGCAAATTTTCTCGGCAAAATTAGGTTCTTTGGCCCTGACTCGCCCCCAGGAGGGCATAAAAGAAAAACTGGATGGCACGGGGAATGATAGGAAAGCGAGAGATGAAAGAGAGTCTCCCGTCTTTCCTCCCTTCCACTATCACCACGACTTACAATTTTCTCACAAGAGACGACTAGGCACGATTCATCCTCAACCCGGCAACCGTGACTACCGCTGGTAGAAAAAAATAGGTCCGCTAAGCGTACACAGCCACACGTTGGAATAAAAATAGTCCAAAGAAAGAATGATCTCGGTGACTCTCTTGTGTGCAGTTTAGTCATATTGTACATACATGGAAGACCACAGTTAATAGGACGCCAATGTTAAATAAGCCCTGTGTAGCACGATGGTGTAAGAAACAGCTGACCTCATGAACTTCATGTGAAATCGTGTTATAAAAAGAAAAGAAGACAAAAATTAACTGAGCGCCTACAGCTTCTTGAAACAGTTGGACCACAAGGTATTTGATTACTTAAATGAAGGCGGATTCAACACAAAGTGGTTAGCCCAGTGGCATTCGGCTCAAAACGGAAACAGGTTTAAGTCCCTCACAGGTTCTTTCAAAGGAAACCACTAGTAACTGTTTACATGTCAAGGTTGCGAGAGAATCGGTCAAACTGGATGATCGAAAAACGCAAAAAAGATTAAATAAGAGTTGTTGAAACAAAAATTTTAAGCGCACAACTCGTACGACATTATCGCATAATACGCGTTAAGTGCGCCAAAAATTGTTTGGACTGGTAAATTTTATATATAATTTTTTATAAGCCAAACTGATTGCCAATATTTTAACTAGAGAAGAGAATGTTTTAATTTTTCGGCTGATTCCAAAAAGCACACGTACATTTAATAGAGCTTTTCAAAATGAAAACGTCGTTCACAATGAAAATCCATCGTTCAGTTATCCTTTAGCGAAATTATTGTCATTTAAAAAATATATATGTTAAACTTAACTGCAGGAAAAACTTGGCTTGCGTGCGTCATTTAACAAAACGCCCTGCCCAAGTCTCTATTTAAAGGAGAAGTTCACTCCAGAATGGCCATTTATTTTCTTTACGCCAATAAAAAGTTTATACAAAAATATGTTATTCACCAAAATTTCAGCTTCCAACGAGCGCTAAATCCCTACGAAATCTTTCTTTAAAGTAGCCCAAAATTGGACAACTGAACGCCGCCATCTTGGAGCTAGTAATGTTGCGTGACGTCAAAGAGTTCAGCCTGAAGTTTAGCGGGAAAATTTAAATACTCGAAAGTCCTTGTTTCTTTGTGGTGGCTTTTGTATGTCAAAATGCCTGTTTGTGCAGCTCCATGTTTCTCAAACAGAGCTCCAAGAGATACAAAAAAACCTTTCAGCTTTTCTTTCCTTTCAGACAGGCATTTTGACATACAAAACCACTTCAAAGAAACAAGGAGTTTGAAGTATTTAAATTTTCCCGCTAAACTTCAGGCTGAACTCTTTGACGTCACGCATACATTACTAGCTCCAAGATGGCGGCGTTCAGTTGTCCAATTTTGGGCTACTTTAGAGAAAGATTTCGTAGGGATTTAGCGCTCGTTGGAAGCTGAAATTTTGGTGAATAACATATTTTTGTATAAACTTTTTATTGGCGTAAAGAAAATAAATGGCCATTCTGGAGTGAACTTCTCCTTTAACATCTGGGTGAATGCCAGCAATATTTGTTCAGTGTTCGTCACTGATTAATTATAAAAATAGTACAACTTCTGTCCAAAACAGAAAAAACACGATTTCACGACTCGCGATGACCAACTTAAGAGAATTTATTCCCTTAAGTTTTCAGGACATTTGCGAAACCTTTATTCACTGATAAGTTAATAGTCTGAAGCAAGGCAAAGAAGTATAAGTTACGAAGAACTGAAAATTTCGTTCTTTGAGTCAATAAACTGGGACGGGATGTTCTCTTTCGCAAACGAAGCGAAAACAATTTTCCGTTTGAGTAAAATTAACAATTAACAGGTGGCTTTAATCAAGACAAACTGCTTTCCTAGGACTCGGTGTTTGGCTTAAGCTCCTAATAGGACTAAATCGTGTTCTATAGGCCAATTTTAATATATTAAAATTCTAACTTGGCTCAGAGGCTTAGGGGAGTAAAACTAAAGATATCACATCGAACTCGAGGTTGAGGGATGAATAAATCATTTCTTTCGTTTTATTCCCTCATGCCTAGGAGCTAGATTGGAATTTTACTACGCCGAGACTGGCTTCTTTGGTCTGTCATCATGCTATTTGGAATTGGACGACAAGATGTTCTATTACCAATCACTAATCGAATAAATACAATATTGAGAAGGTGAAACCTGTTAACAACTTTAAATTCATCTCTATCAGACAAAATGCGCGAAAAAAGCCATCTTTCAAGTGTTTCGCAGTCAAAGTAAGGAATTTCAGTCAAAAGCATGAACCCTATTGCACGGTACGCAAATTGTGAAAAATTGCTCGTGCTCCATTTTTCTAAACGATAACAGACAATCATTTGACATTACTACAAACCTTGCCACTTGCGACAAAAAGGTTTGTCTCGTTTTTTTTTCTGTTTGGTGCTAGGTGGAGAAATTTATATTGTTCGCTTGTTTTTGGAAAAACACACACGAAAAAAAAACATCTTGCAAACGAAAGCGGACATGACAGAACTGCCTGAATTTTTATAAAAAATTTATGTGCGGCTTAGTGCAGTGCGTGTTATAATCCTATTCAAATTGTAGTCATGCGTTGTCATATACATCTGTCTACATATCTCAGGACAGGTGCCTTTGAATTGCTTTCATACATAGTCAATTTTAAAAACAACGGAATCGGAACACTAGAAAAGGTCCAAGAGATAAAGGCTACCTACTGTGTGGAAGGCGTCTTTATCCCTTCCAAGTCTGCTGGAGTAACTTAGCAAGATTATTAAACAACGAGAGTTTGATCGAAAACAATTCACATGCATAGCTGGTTTGTCAGTTGAAAGCTGGGTATAGCATCCAGTGAAGGATTCAACATCTAGTAGGTATGCCTTTGAACTATTGCTTCTGTCATTAACACCTTCACCGTTTTCTTGAACTAAAAGAAAGCTGATTAAAATAAATCGACTGGACGATAGGAGGGAAAAGAAATATTAATAAAAAAAAAACTTGAGTTTAAGTAAAGGTGAATCCAACTTTAAAATTATCATACTGCATGATTTTTGTCAAATGGTTGGTTTTTCCTTATCTTCACCTATACAAAGGAAGGAAACATATGTTTCAGACTTCGTGAAAAAAAAACTGTTTTTTCTGCGCTCCCTTTTATGAGCGAAAATGTAAATTTAAATGAAAAACAATATGACAAATACTGGCAGCATCTTGCAACCATCATTTCAAAATTTAGCTTGGTATTTTTTGCTCAATTCATAAAAGTGAAAGCAAATCTCGCAATAATACGTTTAGTTTTTTTTTTATATAATTCTGATAATGGAGGTAGCTTGTATGCAGAGCGAAATTTCGATATTGTCTTTGTTTATCTCTTATTGATCGCCAGGGTGCCAGTATAAAGGAGTATTATATTTTCACGTTAAAAACTTACAGCGAGTGGCTTCCAAGAGTGGAAGCCGTCACAGTTACTCGTAAAAACAGCTAACAATTGTGTAGCAGGCAAGTATTTAGTGCTGCTTGTGCTATTAAGGCCAGTTTCTTTCACTGGCCATAAGCCAAGCATACAGACAAGAAAACAAGATTGTTTTCTTATACTTATTTCCAGTGAGGAGAGCGTAAGTGTTTGTCATCTCATGCACTTATGCGAATTTCCAGTGAAAACCAGCTTCAACTGTCAAATGTTTAACAAACAAAACAGGTTTCACCTCTGTCGTTATTTCTTGTTCCTGTCTGACAACGCGCGGGACAGTGCGCGAAACGTTGGCTGTTCTTACATGTAACTGAACTAAGCGCTTTTAATCATAGCAGAAAGGCTGACAATAAATTATTGAAGCTCAGTATCATTCTGAAGAAGCAAATTTTAATTTAAGGGGCTATAAATTCTTTCTTGTTAATTTCGTAATAGTAACAAAGGTACCAAAAAAAGCTTTCGAGATTCTCATTATGTACTGAGCTTAGCGAATTCATAAAAACAGATAGTAACATATAATTTCTTTGTCGACATCCAAGTCACATATAGGTGTACTACAACTGATGTTTACATCTCCCGCTAAAAAGCTCGTGGTCTGACATAGTCAGTAATCGCTCAGTGTGCACCCACTCGCATGACTTTCAATTTGGTCCGACCGACTATTCATCCGATTTGAAACTGGCCTTTACTTCAATTGATTCGCAGTTGATTTTTTTAGCTACTTCTACCTATCTCGGCGCAGCAATCACTATCTATAAGGAAAACTAGTTTTTGAGTTTTTGCGAAGATATGCATGACAAAATAACCACTAATGGAAGACATAACAATCCGAACATTACAAATCGCCAATCGATAAGAAAATCAGTCAATGTAGCGGTTTTGCTCTGAAATGAAAAACAAACAGTGAAAAACACGAGCGAGTTTTCCTTCCATAAGGTCACTACATCACTACATCAAAATAATTAATGAATTTATTTTCATTTATCGCCAACCGCTAGTTGAACAACACAGCTTGGAGTCAGTTCCGATCGCAGTATTCTTGCTGTTCAACTCATTAATTTTTACGAACTTGTCTGGTAATTATACGATATGAGAAGGCAGAATTATCTTGTAAATATCAAGAAATATTACCGCGAATACAAGCCCGACGTAACAAGGCTCTACCTTTATTTGACAGTCAGTCTTCTTTACTAATTAGTCGATCTGTGCAATAGTGTTTGGGTGAAAAATTTATAGAAGGGATTGTGATACGGCAGCAGGGGTTCTTGGATTGTTATTCATAAGCGCGGAGGATGAAATAAATGCGTAAGGATGAAATAAATTTTGTCACATTTCCTTCACTTTTTAATACAAAACCACCATTTACACAGCTGAATAAAATATTTACACATATACATGATATGCTAATGTTTTCAATGAGGGCCCATCCTATTGTTAATGCGTTTTATTGATGACAGCGTACATTACGCGCTGGCTCGTTGTCAGCATGTTTCCGTGACAAACCGTTTTTAGAGCATAATTTAAACCGCACACTTTGTTATCTAGTAGTAAGCAGTGTTTTACCAACTGCATGAGGTATGTGTAATTTTCGCATTAGTAATTAATCAGCTTTTATTGTTTTCGTAGCCTTCAGTGAAAATTCTCGGCGATATCTTCTCAACGACAGAGATGAAAAGCTGGAGACGAGCCTGCTATTCAGCAGTAATTCTGATTCTCCTCGTCTGGCCGTGGGAAAGTTTAGTTGAAGGCAAAGATGTTGTTTACGCAATGGAAAAACAGCCAAATGGAAACGTTGACAAACAGCCACGGCTCGTCGCCATTAAACGTGGAAAGCAGAACAACAATCTGGAAAAAGAACTTTTGCCTTTGGACAACATGAACCGAGGTAGCTCAAGGCAAAAAACTTTGTCAGCGGGGAACATTTTAAACACACACAAAACCGTGGAAAACAAAGAAACATTTGACAACGAGGACATGAACTCGAGTGTGAACATCGAGTGTTTGCACGCAGAGGACATGAACGTGGTCGATCACAAAGAAAGGTCGCAGAGAGAAAGGGATCAGATAGATAAAATGGCTCACTTTGACGACCGAGAAAGCTACAAACGCCTCAAAAGGCAGAAACGACAACCAGATTCACCATCCATGGGACAATCATCAGCATCTCCCGAGGGAGAACCCAAGGGAGAACCCGAGGGATCAACTGGGGAACCCTTAGCAGCCACAGAACCGACATCAGAACCTGAAATGTCTTGGCCAGAACCTGAACCTGATTGGCCCGAAGCATTCGTAAAATGGCAAGACGCCTGGCCATTGCACACGTACGGTTTTGCCGCAGCTTTTACGATCATCGCATTAATTCCACCACTCGAGTTGCTCAGAATGCACGTTGATAAAACCAGGATAACTGCCTTAAAGTCAAGCTTGCTAATCACAATATTCGTGTTCAGCTCAACCCGAGCGATCACCTTGTATGTGGACCCGTACGGCTCGACCAAACGTTTCTACTTGGTCATAACTCAACTGCTGTTTTCTCTCGGTCACCCGTGTATCATTTCTGCCCTGAGCCTTCTCCTGCTGGTTTTGATTGACACGACAAAGATGAACATCGCTCCGCCCAAATTCCAGCGCGTCAAGTTCATCGTACCAGTCGTGGTATCCCACGTCGCACTGGTGATTGTCACAGACTTTGTAGTGGTTTATTTCCTGGAAGCTAAGATCCTCCTTCTGGTGTGTCAAATATATTTCCTAACACTAGGAATTCTACTGGCGGTGGGCTATGCCCGCGTGGGTTGGAAAATTCGCACGAATATCAGAGCGAATGTCAACAGCAAAAGCGCAGTCGACAGCAACATGCGACGCCTGCAGTACCTCATAACAGCGTGTGCGGTTGTAAGCGCTCTTATAAGCGCACTGACTATTTACGGGGCCGCAGGGGTGTCCGGGGTTTATTCGGATGTGCGGTACGTCAAACCTTGGCCGTGGTGGATTTTTCAGACATGCAACCGCCTTCTTGAAATCACCATCTGTATTGTGGTCTTACTCATGAACACAAAGGCATCTTCCAAGCGAAAAATATTTCCTTTTGCGCAAAGTTTCATTACAAAAAGTCTGTTCCAATCAAGACGCAGCACTACAAAGGTCCAAAAGATAACTCCAAAAGAAACAATTGACTGTCAGTCGATAACTTCCATAGAAAATATTACATAAAGAGATGTTAAAAAAAACAAACAATCTTCAAGTTACAAACGGGAAAAAACAGCAAAGATAGTAATCCTTCATTAGGTCAGATGGCCATGAAGCGATAGTACTCTCATTGACCCTCTCAGGTGAACATGAACAGGAGCAATAGAAATTCGAAAAGAACCACCACAGTGGCACCCGAGGGAAAATCTAAAAGAAGACCAGGAAGTGGGAAACTTGAAGACAAACTCGAGGGGTAAATTAAGAAACATTCAAAGGAGACTTAGAGAACTATAGAGAGCACAGAACATTCAATAATAATGGTGGATGAAGCGCTTATGGTTGAACCATGATAGTAAAATTGGCCTAGGAAAAATCAGCCGCTGACTGAGCGAGTTTTAGCCATGGTTAACTCTTGTTAGAAACAAGTAGCAGGTTAAAAAAGAGCAGCCCACAACACTGATGTGAAGCTGCTACAAAATAGAATATAACGATAGAAAATTGAAAATGTTGTTTCCCTGCAGCGGAAACTCGTTCCTAATTTGTTTTTGTAATACATGAAATAATGTATCCGTATTTCTACGCTGTATACACGGACCAGCTGCAGTACAGTTATTCTTTTCTCACAAGAAAAATCAAGACAACTCGATAACAACAATATAAGAAGTTGTACGAAACTTTATCGCCAGTTAGATAGGTGATAGAAAACTTTACAGTTGTTTCTTGACTGCCAGTAGAGCCAAGAAAACATGTTATCACAGACGTCTTTTGAAGGTCATAACAGTCATAAGCACGCCGTGTCATAAGCTGTTGGCTCCATAAAATGGTGCAATAGAGACACGTAAAGCAAACACTAAACGTTCATATGTAAAAATATAAATAAAAGTACATAAGTAAAAGAATAAAAGTACATGTGTAAAATTAAAAAAAAAAATACAAAAGTGAAATGATAAAAGAGTTGGCAACTTCAGAAAATCCAAGACCATGGGATTCAAATGTATTTCCAGTGTAGGTAAAAAACAACACCCGCTATGCGCGTGTGTACAGCAGCATAATTTGTTGTGGAAATTTATATAAGGCTGTAGTTGATTACACGACTTCAAAGGGATAGTTTCAAGCAATTAATTTCAAGTTTATATAAAAGTTAGTCACAGTCGAATATCCTTCGTCATTTTGTAAGGATTGAATCCATTCTCTCGCAAAACCCTCAAACACGCAAAATCAAGCGGAGGTGAGCATGATTAATTTTCGCTATTAATTTTACTGCCGTGCGTTCAAGTGCTCAATCAAAAATTTTCTTCATGTAAGGGGCGTTTCAGGAGGGGTGGGGGGAGGGTGTAAGTGGTACACCAATATACATTTTGTTTAAAATTACCAAAAATCGCACCACAAAAAAAGCTCGTATTTATGCTTCAGATCAAGGATAAATAAAGGGGAATGTAACTTTCAAGTTTATATAGCTTGAGTATCTACCAAAATATATCACACCCGGTAAATGGGGTCCATATTTCTGTGCAAAAATACCGTACACTCAACAAACCCATTGTACAACGTTAATATCCAAAACCCCTCGCCGGCTTTGATTTCGCAGACTTACCAATCGACATCAGGTAGACTGGGATTGTAAAGCCGAGCCTCTCTTAGCAACTGGTAGATTCGGTCCTTATACTGAAAAAAAAAAAACAAAGATATCTTTTGAATGTTTTTATCTGTATTCCGTTAACAACGTCCGAGACAAAAATGATAGTCAAATAAAGTTTATAATGCGGCGCAGTTAGTATTCATTCACACGCAACAGACTACTACAAATACAGCACGAGCGGTAGAAGCCAGTGATGCGACGAGACCGTAATGTATAACGTTTTTATCCTCCTAAAAATTTCCGTAAGCGGAACAATATGGTCCCGTGCAATACTACCGCAAAATACATGCAACAGCTTTGCAGCATTGTGAATGGTTGTATCCGCCATGACACGAAATAAACGATATTGCACACTAGATCGGCCAATAGAATATAACGCTGATAGACAGTACAGTAATCTGAGTGATAAGCCGGCTTACCCTGATATCCTCTATCAATTGCCAATCAGCCAAGTCGTCATCTAAAGAAAAATGTCCAACAAAAGTACAACAATGAACAACGATACAGGTATATTAAATAACAGTTTTAACCCCAGTAGGCAGGGGCGTAGCCAGGATTAATCAAAGGGGAGGTGCGGAGGGGGGAGGGGGGGTTACACTTTGTCACACCCAGGGCACTTACAAAGTCCACTGCAGATGTTCGGTCCTGAAAATGGAGTATGTAACTACTAACACTAGAAAAGATTTATGGCCTGTTGATTCTTCGGATTTGCGCTTTTTCACCGCCTGAATTGTAAGGTTTGTATGTTGTTTACTTAAAAAATTATCTCACAAAGGGGAGTGGGGAGCCACGGGCACCCCGGGAACCCCCTGGCTACGCCCCTCAGGGGTGGTGGATCTCCTGCACGATCGCCATATCTAGAGGCAAACAGTGGTGGATGAAGTTGAATTGCGATAGGTAACAGAAGGGAAAGGGAAGCGGCTTTACAGCTCAGCTATTAACTAACGTTTCATAATTGCATTGCTGACCTTTTAATGGAATCTTGATACTTCCTTGAATCAAACTGATCACTTCACATTTAAGTTTGCAGACCTCAACCTCGAGTTCCCTTGTTCTGATTGAGAAAAGATAATAAAAACAATTGCTATGCAACTCGTGTGGTTGGAAGGTAACGGGAAAGACTGTGGCGGGGCCTAGTGGCCCATCAAGCAGCAGGAGCTTATCCTGGTGACGCTAGTCCAACGCAGGGTCAATACCCCCAGCAGTAAAATCGCCGGTGTCCATTTATACACCTGGGCTTGCTGTTTTCTACTTCGTTCTTTGAGTCTCCACATGTGCTTCTCGAGACTCACGGAACGACTGAACATGAAAATCCTAGTGAGACAACTTTACTATCAGTGGAAGCATCGTCGAGCTGTGTAAATTCTTTCTTTGATTGAATGAAGCCTGCTCACGGTTACCAACAACAAAACCTACAAACTAACAAACCAGCCAAGCAACGGACAGACGGATGACCGAAATGTTGTGCCTATGCTCCTGAGAAGGAGCGAAGGATGAACACAAGGGACGTTTTGATGACAACACTTGGACTTCATGATTTTAGAAGAGAAAAGACTGTGGATAATATTCAAAATGTTCAAACTGTCATGGATGCTTACATTTTCTGTTGCTGTAAAGAAAGTAATTCTCTGTCCGTTATTGGGTCGGTTTGAATCTCGACGGACACGGTTTCCACGGATCGCTGTTGCTTTTTTTCTTCCTTGTTTTCCTCCATTTCACCGTCCTTGGCCGGCAAATGGACCGATGTCTTGTCAAAACTACTTTCAGAGGCACTGCAATATGGCAATTCTTCTTCGGCCTGCTAAATACAAAAACGAATGGAGAATTGAAGAGCGGTTGTCAGCGGTTATCGGAGGCAGCGTGGCCTAGTGGTTAGGGCGCTGGCCTTGCAATCCGGAGGTCCCGGGTTCAAATCCTCCTCCCTGCCACTAGATGGATTTGTCTTCGGTGGTCCCGAATTCAACTCCTCCACGCTTTGTAAATAGCCGACTGGTCAGCCTCCTGCCAGTTGGGATTTTTAACTAGTTTCTGTTTGATTTGTAATATTTGTTTCACTATTTACAGTGTCCTCAATTAGTACAGCCGTGCTAAATACATTGACACTTAAAAAAAGCGATTAAACATACCGATCACTTAAATAAAGTGATTAAACATACCAGGAATGTCAAAACCTGTGCTAATGGCTCAAACATTGCGAAACATGCGTGGTCATTCGACCATCGCATAGACTTTGACAATTCTAGCGTCATTGACAAAGGCTCTTTTCGGATTAGAAAAACTTTGGAAGCTTGGCACACCTCTGCTACTGAGCATGCTGACAATAACTCCAAGCCGATTCCAAACCAGTATTGTATTCTTTTCAAGAAATAGTCACCTAATTAGCACTTTTTCACTTTGCTTTTATTCATATTTTTCTTTTTATCTCACCTTTTTTGTATATAATATATTCATCTTGTATTCCATTTTATCCGTCGAAGGCTGTAGAGCGACAGCCGAAAGCTCATGTTCTTTTAACATTTTAAGCCAGTGAACGTTTTTATTGTAATTTTTTATCATGTCTCACCCTGGCTGCGCATCAATTTTTAATTATTATTTTTTTATTTTTTGTAGTAAAATCAAACCAACGTTATCACTCTGGCCCATCATAAAGGACACAATCAGTTCGGTTAACCAATCAAAACTCGAAGCAAATACACGAAGCCGACGAGAAGCGCGAGAAAATGTGTCTGAGTGAGTCATGATTGGTTTTGGTTTTACTTGGAAAAAATGTGGCGCAATTTTTTTAAAGCAGTGACAGTGAGCTTTATTTATCGCAAACTGGAGCGTTTACCGATTTTTCCAAAGTGAAACGGCTAAATTCCGCTCGAAGCGGCTCGGTCAGTCCAAGGGAGTTTAGCATTTGCACGAAGAAACGCAGTAAAACGCCTCCAGTGGTACTGCATTAGACTGCAAAAGGCGCTAAAATTCTGGTTTCCATGACAAATTGTTAAGCCCCTCGTCGCTCAGGTTCACGGCAAAAATGCTAGAAATGTCTTTATTTTTAAGTTCAGCCGGTTTAACACTAATTTTTACAACTATCGGCCTTACCACTCGCTAAACCTTTTCAATTTTTTTATAAATCGTTTTTCAGCCATCGTCTTGCTCCTTTCCAAACTTTTTGCCAAACGAAACTAAGCTAACTAATCCCAGCTGTTCCCTGAAGAAAAGCGTTCTAAATAACTAATCAAGAAAATTCCTAATACCTCTATAGGAGTTTCCTTATCTTGTTCTTCGAAAGACGGCATAGCTTGCTGAGGTAGCTCAAAGCTGGCTGGCCCTGCCCAAGGAAGTGATTTTGAGCGTTGAACTCGGCCTTTTGGTCTTGGCTCTTGTTTCGGTAACGGTTCCTTGTTACCCGTCACAGGCCCATTTAAATTGGAACCAACTGTCCGTAAAATACGAGAACAGGCAAAAGTAGTCAGTAGCAGTAGGTGGCGATATAAACGAATTAGAAACTAAGAGAAATAATACTAACTTTTGCTATTATCTGACAAAGCACGGGTGACTTTCTTCTTCCGGCGCAGACTGCTCCGTAACTGAAATAAACACGTCCATAAGAATTAACGCCTTCAAAACAAATAAGTTGCAAAATTATCTTCGTACAATTGTGCGCTGTTAAACTGTCCTTCTTACGGTGTGTCAATCATTGACACTTGACAGTTTTTTTCTACTGGTCTTTTATTTCTTCACACCATTATGCCAGCTCGTTTTCCACTGCAGGCAGAAGTTTGCTCAATCAGTCTCGACAACGAGAACTGGGAGCAACAGCCCAGCAACAGACCTAGCTGGAGATATGCCGTATCCATACTGGTGTAGCGCACAGTGAGCGACAGAGAAAGGAACACAGTGAGAGACTCCGTTCAGCGAGAGATGAGAGACAACAAGCTGCCATCACAGCTTCAACCTCTACAGATTTCAGATATCCCCCTCTGTCTGCGAAGTTGCATTTCGAGAATTGGATTACTTGGTCAACAACGAATTCATAAACTGAATTCTACAAAGCAGACATCTTACTTGTTATATCGACGGATTGCCAACTACGACGACGAGTCCATGCGTCCATCCCGGCATCCGACAGTTTCGAAATTCCGTCAGTCCATCAGACCGTCCTTCCGTCAGTCAGTCAGTCAGTCAGTCAGTCAGTCAGTCAGTCAGTCAGTCAGTCAGTCAGTTCCTCAGCGAGGTCAGTCAGTCACCCAGTTATTTGATTTTTACCGTTATACCGAGCTTCTTGCATTGCGCAAAAAGGCACAGATTAAATAGAATTTAAACCGTCGGAAAATAGTAACCTAACAGTAGAACTAAGCAAGTAATTACTATATAACACGGGGCTTTGCAAAGTAAAACAAGTCTTACCTTGCCCATAATACTACCACCTCCAGCACCACGCTCAAATGCTGATGCCGCTAATTGCTGCTTGCTTGCTTGTCTTGTCGCTTCCTTATCAACAAAAGAACAAACAGACCAGAAGAATTTTAATTCCTTAGTCTATGATAAAGCGAAATACGCTTCAAACGACTGATTGTCACACAGAACGAAACACTTCGTCAAAGCGAGATCGCAGGCAAGCGCTCGAAATCGGTTAACATCAAATGCGAACTATATTTTTTCTACAAAAAAATAGCGTTTTCACCTTCACTTTGAAAACTTTAAAAAAACTTCTTTAGCTGGTGTTTGCTGTCACTCACCTTGAGGCTGGTGAGCCAATCAAACACACAGACATCCTGAGGAGGGGACAACTGATAATCTTTTCCATCCTTACTGAAAATGAAAATAACAGTCTACGTTAGAAAGATTCGGACCGCTACTCAATGAAATCCACAGAAATAAGTGAAACGGCGAGGTTTAACCAAGTCTGGCGATAGAGTGAGTCTCGGCGCGTTTGTGGCATTCAGCAACTCTAAAGTGATAGGCGGTATGCCTCCCTCTTGCTGTTTGTTAAGAAATGTTTTCATCAGCTGTTTCCATGGAAACTTTATTATCACGTCATGCATAGAACGCTGACGTTAAATCCGTTAAAGTAGCGCGCGCGTAGCAGGGCTTCACTTGGCTTCACTCGCCATTCACTCAAGACATTTATGGTATGAAAACAAAGCAGAGGAAACCCTCCAAAAGGCAGCCGTGTTGTTTGCAAAATTAAATTGAAAACGTTTCTATGTTTCCAGAGAGTTATGGTAACACAGTTGATGTTCTGGAGAACATGATTAGCCAAAAGTCTGTGAAAATAAGGAAGGAAAAGAGTTTACAACATTACTTTGGGTGGCATGCGCACGGTCAGAAGTCCATAACTAGAAGTCTAAATCTGGTATTGGGGCGCGTGCTATGTCTTTCGCGTGTAGGCTATTTTTAGAAACTGATGTCTCGCGAGAAAATGACGTAACCCACTATTTCGACACGATTGGAGTTCTAAGTTGCGGCCGAATATTTTGGAAAGTGGCAGGTGAAATAAATCAAATCACATCAAAACACTTGACAGGCCATTCTCTTTAATTCTCACATTTCGACAGAAGTAGTATCGTAGATAGTGATTTCAAACGTCTGTTCAGTGGCATTTGAAGGCGAGTGAAAAAGCAACCCGTCGCCGGGTTTCCGTAGACAAACTCACAAAACAAACAGGTCGACTTTTTATAATTTACGAGAGAATTTATGAACAGAAGTTCCCCAAACTTTTAGTAGTTAAGTGTGTCTTTATTTTGTACAGCATATCCTCGTGTTAAAATACTGAACAACATACACAACACAATAGCTGCACACTGCGAAGTGCCCGAGAAGCACAACTTGAATTAAACTTTTGACGGATGTGAATGAAATCATCATTGTTCGATGAATTAAACTCGTATTTCTATTCATATTAAAACAAGTACATTACCTTAGTCAGTCTTTTGTTTTCATGCCGTCCTTATAATTCCAAAAACATGCGAAACTCGCCAAACTTGTCGTTTTCTCTGAATGTTGTTCTCAAACGAATCAAACTTCATTCTGTTCATTCCGCGCTCGATGTTGAGCGCTTCAGGGACCACGGTTTTGTTTTTCAAAATAGCAACGAACCTGTGCCAAAATGCACTTGCTCTCTTAATGCCTGTCTTCATCTTGAGAGTACCATTAATCTTTAGTGTCTTCGCATTTTGAATTTGACTCGGAATTAGCCTATCTTGCCCGCTGCCATTTCGTATTCTGACTCCAAAACACTGAGGTCCTCTCGCTTATTTTGGATGCTCCGAATTTTTACAACTTCGATGCTATCGTCATCGATGAAAGATGGCCTGATGATTCTTGTCCGGACGATTTAATCCTCACAAAACGGAAATTACGATGACCAACAAACAGAAATTTCGTAATGCCGTTCGCTCGAGTTCACTCGTCCTCTGCAGTTCTGCTTTTCTTCAAAAATTTGTTCAACCAATCAAAGGCGCTAATTAAAAAATACTTCAATGTGATTGGCTACTTGTTCGCGGCAAAGCTGTTCTAAAAATAGCCTACACGCGAGGAGCGCGAGGTACACGCGAAAGACATATCTCAAAGCCTATTACCAGAGATGTAGACTTCTAGTTATGGACTTCTGGCACGGTCCGATATGAGCTAGGATCGCCCTCATACTAACACTAAACATAAAATTATATTATATTATTTATTTATTTGCTAGATTATTTTAATTGTTTATTTATTCATCTTATTTTTTATTTTTAACTAACTGTACTACTAAAGTATCTGTACTAACCATAAAACCCACCTTTTTAAATGTAAACGATGGAATACGACTAAGTACTTGCTAATATTTTTTTAAAACTGTACCTTGAAATAACAACAAACACCTCCAGCACTGATGATGCCACATCAACAAATCTAAAAAAAACAACAATAATAATAATAAAAAGAGAAAGAGTTATTTGGATGAAATGACTGTATCTGACTTTTTGTTGAAAGTTAACTTAACATCTTACAGAACAACACAAATTCAAAACTCAAACTTATCCCTGCGAAAGGGGTGTTGAATGGCATGCATCTCGTAGAATTTATGTCAGTTCCAGGAGCTACCTATTTCCATTTTAAGGAGGATCATTGAAAATTGCAAGGGGGAGGCAGGTTTCAAAAGCCAAAGTTTTTCAAGGAATTTATGAAGCTATACTGGGATTCTCAAAGGGGTAAGGAGGTTCACGGCAAAATACCCTCTGGGTAGAAAGGGGGGACAGTTTGGACATTTCTGGAACATCATTATTTCTAGACCAAAAAAAGTAAACACAAGGAAATGAAAAGCTCTTTTCTTCTTTACAGCACTGTACTCACCCTGTGGGTTTGGTATCTGGTGGAGTCTGGCTGCTTCTTTGGTCATAAAATAACAGATTGGAGTCTTGAATAATGAACCTGTGAACCAAAAACATATAACAACATAAGAAATAGATTAAATTAAAAAAATTAAACTTAATTTACATAACATAATATTTTTGGTACAGAATTAGGTAACATTACTATGAATGTGTGGTTCCAGAAAATATCCATACCCCCCCCCCCCCCTCCCCACAGAAAGGATTTGCCCCATGACCCCCCACCTCCACCCCTTCCAGAAATTCCAATTTAGCTTCATACATAATTTGCTTTAAATTTTTGGGTCTTTGAGATCCCTCCCTCCTCCCTGGAATTTCTAATCCCTTCTGTGGGGGGAGTATGGATATTTTATGGAACCACAATATTTAAAAGCTGGTCGAGCTGAGTAAAAGAAATAAAACTTTAATTATAGTAGTCATAGTCAATTGACAAATGCAGCTCTTTGAAGTGATAAACATTCCATGGCTGGGTTTTTGGGTGCCAAGGAGCAACAAATTTTCAATCTGTAGAAATTGAGGTAAAAACTTACCAGTGTTTGTCACTTTTGTCTTGGTCTCTGAGCTTGGTAAGCCCTAATAAGTGGCATAATTTGCAAGTTTAGAGAGTGAGAAACAGTGAAGGGTATTCACTGAGGGGTATTCTGGTAATATTTGGGTGGGGTGTGCCACTGGGAGTCTGAAACACTCACACACTATTCTACACCATGTTGACCTACATTTTGCAACCCTATTCTAGACTAGACATAAAAATCCCAACCTTATCCCAGATTTGCTGTTCTCCAGAAATATTATAACTATTGCAGTTAGTTGCCATAATGATTATTTTGCATTTTCATTTATCTTCATTGGGTTGTTTGAATTTTAAATGTCTTAAGTTTAAATTCTTCATACCACTGAGCAGTTTCACAGCAAATGACACCCTGTTGTAGACCAAAACTCTCTGAATGACTAAGCTGCTTGAAAACCATATCTTTCACAGCAGCACATATCAATACAGCTCATTTTTATGGGAGTACCTCTCCAAGGGTTCAAACCTATATGTTAACAGGAACCCTCTATAATAAGCACCAACTGTTATATTTTGGAAATTGGTTACGAAAAGTGGACACCTCCTCTTAGCCAGACACAGACATGTAAATGTTTCAAGTTGCAGTTGCAGAGGTTGTCACAGAGGGTACGGAGGGGCTGATGTGACTTCAGCCACTTTTTTGCTTGTAAAATAGGGTGCCTAGAGTGAAGGTGACCCTTTCTTGCTGTAATAAGGGAGCCCTTTCCTAGATATGAAGGAAAATGCATGACATAAACTTCCAGATAATCAAGGAGCTTCCTGGCCAGATATGGACCAAATCTCCTTGACTGAACCCTTGCAAGGGGTAAAAGCCACAAGTGACATGGCTTTGAATCCTGGCAAAGCAGGAATTTTTTAACAGCAACAAGCAGCATGATTACACTACTAAAATGTGACTCACAGCGACAGAATAAACATTAAGAAAAATGCCAGCTACATCGATCAGAAAAGAGTGCATTTACCAATATACTGTAATAGTTCAAAGTTGACTTGTAAGAGGGTCGTACAGGGGTATTCTCGTGATGCGTGATAAGCTGATTTTATTTTCCGTGAAACGTGAATTTAATAAATTTATTCTTCGTGACCCGTGACCGGAAGGTTTTGCGTGACACGTGAAGAGCTTGAATTAATAACCGATATTCGTGATTTCACCACTTTATTGACTTTATTTTGCGTGATTTTGAGACGCGAGACCTCAAATGTGACCTCCATATAATTATCGTAACGTCAAACACTCTTTGTAGAGTAAGAACAGGATAAAAGAGTATGTTTCTTTCTTATTTTTGTAATTTCTTAATCAATTTTGATTTCTTCAAACACTATTTGTAGCGTAAGAAGAGGATAAAAGAGTACTTATTTTCGTGATTCGGGGAAATGAAATTTCAATATCCGTGATTCGTTATTTTTTTCGTCCATGAATCGTGCCGGAGACCCCCCCTGTACGACCCTCTTGTAAATATATGATGCATATTATTTGAAAGTGACTCGGTATGCAAGAATTGGCATTTCGGAGAGGTCATGTTTCCAAAATCTCCCAAGCAAGCTCGACCACCCTAGCAGAACATGGGTTAATTTTTGCCTAGCCTCCTTGAAATTGCTTCTGCCCGTGAAACAGAGAACCCTGTGATGGACTATCATCCCCCTCACGGGAAGTAGAACTACTCCTTCATCTATCCACTTTTTGCTACACATTGGAAATAAATGCCGGCTTGATATCCCGGGGGGGGGGGGGGGGGGGGTACTCCTTTAATTTTACTACGAGGGTGAGCTGCTGACTCCCTGAGAATCTTGACCTGTTCCAGAGTAAAAATGATGAATTTGAGACCCTGTTCCAGAGAAAAATTGCAAAAAGGTACCCTGTTCCAGACTTAAAGCAAAGCAACTAATGCGTACGTGATCCAGAGTGAAATTGGCATCCAGAGTGAAATCGGAGTGACTTTTAATAGTTAAATGAACATTTATTTAACTCAACTGTTTAATGAATAACTGGTTAATGTACTGGTTAAATAGGTTACAGAAATGCGAGACACGATCGATAACGTACGTGATGTGACTGATCACGCAATGAAAATGGCCTTTTTTGTGGAATACCACGGGAAACAGAGGTGAGTGGAGTTAGCTATACTAGACCGTGCAGTGTGGTTAATCAGGATTCTAGGGGAAATTCGACACTATTCCAGAGTCAAACCTGAAATAAAATATACCCTGTTCCAGAGAGAAAGTGCGATTTTTATACCCTGTTCCAGAGTCAGAGAACCAAAAAACATACCCTGTTGAGCGGCACATACCCGTATAGCCCATATATGGGAGTACCCCCCCCCCCCCCCCGGGCTTGATATGAACCACTTGATCCAAACACAGACTTTACTACTTTTGATGACTAGTCAGATACAAAAGAAACCGAAACTAATAAATTTACTTTTTAAATTTGGTCGCACACATTTCCCACCACTGGGCACTTATGGGTCAATGTGTTGGGTTTCACTGGTTCATTGTATCTGATTTCTGAGTACATCGTGATTGGTCACTGCGGTTATAGTCGAACCTCTTTAATACGGACACCAAATAAGGGATGGGGAAGAGTGTCCATATTATGGAGGTGTCCGTCTTGTAGACGTAGCATTGATATGGATTTTGATCTCCCTCTGACTGAGTGAAGTGTCCATAATAGCGAGGTGTCTGTATTACATAGATGTATGCAAGGAGTGGTTCAACTGCACTTAGTTTGGTTTCGATTTTATATTTCCAAACTACTCTCATGGGGTAGCCCCCCTACCTCCTTCCCAATACCCTTTGCTATTCAAGTAGAATATCAATGAGAAAATAAATTTTGGAAAGGGACTAAATTTGTATAATTTATAAATTTATGCTGCTTAATTGACTCTTCTAGTCACCATCTATGCACTATTATAGTGGCCCAATATATGGTATTATTCTTTACTTATGATGGAGAGTTTCCCGATTATTATTTAAATACCATAATCAGAATAATGTTGAAACTAATTAGAAGGACATGACAACGTGGAAAGCGATGTCAGGCAAAATCAAAGTTCATTATTTTAATTAAGGTCTGTAAATAGCTTTCATACACACCACTGTTGCTGTGCAGAGGCTGTATGTGTCCCTCCAAGCCAAGCCAGTCTCGTTTGGACGAGGTAGTATTCATGACAACTATTATTAAACTGTACAAAAAGTGTAAACTTAACGATTAATACATACACATAATTAAAATTTCTCATGCGCGTATTCGTCTTTGCCTCATGGCGAGAGGTCGACGAAGCTGAAGTCTGGTTTGTAAACAGGAAATAAATTATATGCAGAGATGTAAATAATTCAGACGAAGAAGGATTACATAAAATATATTGATACAGTTGTCAAATCAGGGCATTATTCCAGTAAAATCCCTGGTTAAATAAGGTGCTATGTAAAACTTCAACCAAAAGATTTGTCCCGACAACAAAAGGCACTCATGCAGACAGCCATATGTGTTGTGAACCTGAACTGAGCTCTAATGAACAGTCAATGAAACACTGAAAACTTCCAAAACCACTTACCTTTAAAACCACCACCCCGAACACATAAACACCGAATACGTGGTTTGTAGCAGGAACTGAAAATGATATTCTCCATTCTTCTGAACAAAAAATTACCTTTCTGCTGTGACCCGTGACCGGATAAACGACGAGCATGCACGGGATTCGAGCCAAAATCGGAACAGAAATACCGGATACCGGAAATCCCCGTTCACCCTCCGAATATGTCACGAACGATACCGAATGTCACGGTAGTCACGTCATCTTGTAGAGGTACACGCAGAACGGGGAGATAGGTCTGTAGTACAATTTGGTTTTTGGCGCTCTGGGATAATTTTGAGTGGATATGAGTGTTAAAGTGGTATGGAAATTATAATCTGGCTTGGTTAGGTTACGTCAGGGTACGTGCCTCCCATCGTTCTCCGCGTCCGCATTTTTGTCTTAGTACAGCCGTCCCGCTCCCCTCAAGCTATGGGTATCCTGATTGGGTAGAACCTTAGAAATGGGGCGCCCGTATCTGTGCCCATTATGGCAGCACGCGCAGGAGGCGACCTTGAGCAGTGTTCCTAGGACCACGTTGGGGAGAAAAGAGTGTGTGACGAGCCAAAAGAATGACGGCGAAGGAGGCTACAAAAGATAGGGATAGGGTCATCTATTATAGGTCTAACAATTATTTTCTGGGTTTAAACGGAACTAGTGGCGTATGCTATCAGGCCTGGATGATGACTTGACATTTTCATTTGCTTTTAAACAGAAAAACATTTTCAGATAGTGATAAAAATGCGCCGCTAAAAAGTTTCGCTAGAGAAAATGGCATCAACCGTTTATCGACGAAATGGAAACATACACCGCTGGTGGGCTTGATAAAATACGGGTATCTAAATTTCACTCTAGCTCCAATTTTATTAGTTTGTATAAAAGAAGTACACTTCTTTCCCTGCAGCTTTAATAAGAAGAGTCAGTCCCACGATTCAATGGTCATACCATCTTTCAGAATTGTAGTCATATATATTATTTCATGTAATGTATATCTGAGTGGATTTTGAAATATATGCCCGCAGACTTTTCGGTCCAGTGCGGCCTCCGGCCGCACTGGACCTCCAGCGCTGGCCAAAACTTGAGGGGGGTACGCGTCAAGACTGATGCCCAGACCTGACCCAGGGACAGGGCTACCAGCTGGTGGTTAGCTTTGAAAAGCAAGGGGGGAGGGGTGGGGTTAGATTTTGGTACACTGAGTGTTTTTCTTTGTGAATCTTGCATGTTCTAGTGTTGATTGTTGACTGTGGGCTGAGCTGCTTTTCTCAGTGGAATCACAGCCATTGGACAGAGGGCCACCCCTAAAGGAGCAGAGGTCCAGCTGAGCTCCTCAAGTTGCAATGGGCTGACCAGGGGGGTGGCCTGGGGAAGTGGGCCCAACCCAACATTTCGGAGCTCTTGGCAGGTATGTTTATGCAAATCCAGTCAGATCTTGGGGCCAAAGCGCCCGTTTCTCGCCCTAAACCAGCCGCGCGGGAGTCAGGGGGAGAGATTGCAACTTGCTGGGCATAGTTTCAACTCCCAGTTATGAATCATCATATCAGGAAACGAGACCCCAGAAGGGTAAGAATCGGGACGTTGGTGAAGCCCGTGACGTTCCCGAATTTACAAAAGAAGTTCGCAATTTTTTGTTCAACTAAAACGGAACATTTTTAGAGCACGCCACTGAAGGAAGCTGTGTATTCTTTTTCTTTATTTCGGCTAAACAGGATTTCCCTCACAAAAAAAGAAAACAAAAACGAAAAAATGAGTTCCCTCAGTTTGTGGTCTCTCAAGAACAAGATTGCTTTTATTTAACCCGCGAAAACATCCAGCAATTACTGTGTAATAGTCAAAACTAAACAAAAGAAAACAATGGAATTAGTGAGTAATACTATCTTAAAGTTTAGTTCCTATTTCACGGGTTAATTAAAACCACTCTATAATGGAGTTATCACCATCATAAACGATGATATTAAGTTTGTCGCGAAAATGACTGTGGTGATATGACCCAACGTAAGGCATTACAACATTCAAGAGTAACAGCTCTTTTATTCGATATAAAATGAAAGCGACGAAGAGATAGATATGATACATCTCGCACACGTACAATCAAGGTAAACTATATTTCTGAAAGCACGTAGTCCGCGTTTTAGTTAGAAGACATTACGAATGTACAACTCTGATAAGTATGTAAGTAGCTTATGAAAGAACTAAAATTGTGCTCCGAGCGCCTGGCATTAAGTCTAGGGAGGGAGAAGAATGACACTTCGGCTATTATTAAAGCGGTAACCTTCCCCAGAAACCTGCGCTGATGCCTTCCCTTGATCCCTACAAATAAAAAAGAACGCTTGATCGCAGGTTACCTTTCCGAAACATGTTACTGTTTTGCAAACCAGTCGAAATCTTTATGGAAAGCCACTCAAAAATTGCTGGAGCTGCATGACAACTGTGCGTCACTTAGGTCTCGGATTTTCGTTTTTTGTTTGTTTGTTTCTGAACTAATAAGAAATGTAAATAATTTCTCTTTACTGTAAATGAGGCAAGATAAAATTAACTGATCACTATCCTATCTTGAACTACAAGAAAGTGTAGGGACCGGTATCAGAAGCTCAAGGGTTAGGTCAGTTTGTTCCTTTAAATCAAACAACTAAACTGGTTTCATCAACACATGGAATATAAATATCAGAACAAATGCAAAACCACAAAAACACAGGTACAACTCAAGGCAATGGCCTGCCAGGGTCAAAGCGGTAAAAACGATGCGCATTGTCACATCACTCTGTTTAAATAAAACTAACTTCTTGTTAATCTGTCGTAATACAATAAAACCTAGCGCTTGCATTAATTTCGAAGACTGTATTAACTGGCAAACTTATTCCAACAAAGGTCGGCAGTGCAGGGGTTCTCTATGAGCCCCCAACTGTAACAAAGAAGGAAGCTCTGGATACACAGCCGTTACTACAGCACATCATGCCCATGCAAAGGGGATCCTTCTGCCTTCAACCCCTTTTTTTCCTAGTATAGTCAATGAGGGAACGGTTACCAAAATCTCAACTTCCTCAACGGTAACCACTGTCTTGTAAGCGAAAACGAAGTAAAAATAACAATCAATTGCTGTAAAATTTACAAGAGTGCAATGTACGAGAGACACTTTTCAACGACGTCAATACAGAAATATAAAAGTACGCCCTACAGTCAAGCTCTGTACCGTACTTCACTCGAGGGACACACGAGTTCTGTATCAGTAGTTTTGCTTCATCTGCTGCGTGACCTGTCTTTCTCTCTGCTTCCTTTCTCGTCCCTGTTTCTTCTTCCCCGTGATTCATCACGATCAGCGCTTCGTCTCCTCTCTCGGTTTCTATCTCGGCTTCGGCTTCGTCTTTTTCTGTCCTCGTCCCTGCTTCGTCTGCCCGGGCTCCGACTTCGTTTTCTCCTTCTGTCTCGGTCCCTGCTGTCGTCGCGTCTTCGTTCGTGACTCCGACGTTCTCTGCTTCGCCTTCGTGAACTGTCGCGCTCGTTACTTCGACTTCGTCGTTTTTCTCGACCGCGATCACGATCGCGACTTCGGCTTCGGCTACGACGTGAATTTGGTTGACGATCACCATCGGCCGCCTCACCATGGCGTCTGCTTGAGGGGCTAGATACAGAAGCGGAAAGACAAGAAAAAACAACTGTGAATACAACGCAGCTTTATCGATTAAAATAAACTTATTTCTGCTACCTGTAAATAACTAATCGAGGGCGGAGGTAGAAAAGAAGCAATTTTATGATTGGTAACATAGTACCTTTTTGTTAAAGTATTAGAAAAAAGTTACGGTGGGAAAAATTACAATAATATAAAGCAATATTACATGTATAGGTAGCTTAGGCAGTGCACAGATAAAAATAAAAGAAAAAAATTGAGGAAAAGACGAAAGCGAAGTGGCATATCTGTGGTCAATTAGTGTTGTAATTTTAAATAGCTCAGGAAGAAAGAACTAGAACTTTTATAGTACTCCCTGCTCAAAATTGTAACAACGTTTTTGGCACTAAGAACTTGTTCCGCAGAGTTTACACAATTAAACTACTTGTGTTAGTTCCCAGTTTCTAGCCAAGACTCACCCACCTCTCTCCGCGCGTGCGCTTGACAAAATCCTCCGCCTCTCCCCAGCCCTCTTGCGCGGTTCGCTTGTGATCGTCACACAATCCCTTTGCTCGCAGTTTCACCTCGAGGTCCTTTTGAACAGGGACAGGAATGCGGGGAAACAAGGTTCCGTACCACTCCAGCTTCAACAAGAAACTTCTGACCATCTGTCCAATGGTCATGGTGCATCCTCCACCAGCCTTTGGGTCTACCTCCTGGAAAATGGCACGCACACAGAAAAGAATATTCATGTACAGGTGATCACTGGACAAGGATAGTTCATTGCCGCTGTTACGACAACACTAGAAAGTAAAAAAAAAATGAACTGCAAGCTTACTCAAAGTACCCTAATAAGGTCTAGATAACTTTAACACAGGTGACTGCATACACACTTTGATCTGTGGCAGTTGTACAACTCTCTCCTAAAAAAATTTCATTGATTCATTGCAGCATGTGAAAGCCTATGGCTTTCCTACTGGTTTTGTACAGGAGACTGTCTCAAGTCAACTGTCTCGTTGGCACTTATAAGTTGTTATATACTGGTAATTTAATTGGGTATAATTTAATCCCCCCTTCTCCTGCCCAAGATAAGGTATTATTTTATCTCCCCACTAAAATCATACCAAAAACCTCATTTTGGAGCTGTTTCAGAGTTGTTTAAACACAATAATGACAAAACAAAGTGCCTTGAACATGAACTAGAGTTCATGTGAATGAACCATAACTACTCAGGTGTCATGTTAACCTCTTGAAAGGCAGCTCGGTGCAGTACGATATCTGAAGGCCTGCAGTCGGCATGGAAACAGCTGTGGTGAGCTGCCTAAGAGAGGTACATTACCGAACAACCTACAAACACATTAACACCATGTCAACAACATGCTTTCAAGAGCACAACACTGTAATGTTCAGAAAAATCACCCAAAAACTCGATGAAACAAACTCACCACTTTACTGAATATTGTCCACCTGTATGTTCAAATCAACTGCTTAGTTTTATCAAACCCAGTCAGTCCCAAGGTCAAAATGTTAAATTTCTCATCATCAACTGTTTGAACTAGTAACAATTTTTATGAGAATTTGGAAGTACATCACAACAATGAGCCCTGGGCCCTAGCCAATCATGATGATTTTCTATATACCTACTTGCCGATGCACTACTTATGCAAAGTGGAATTTAAAATTTATAACTCTAGGGAATTAGGAAATAGTTTGCATTTACGATAAAATGCACAGATGTTTTCATTTATGCAAGTTGATTGTCCTTTGAAATTCAAAGTTGAAGTGACTTAATTGAAAAAAAGAAAACAAAATTTGACAGCTGGTTGAAAATAGCAATTGTTAAACCAGAAGGCAACAGTTTTTTGCTGTAAATACTGGCAAAAGGAACACAAACAGATTTATGAAGTGATTTCAGCCCAGTCAAAATGTGCTGGCAGCCGGCAATTTTGCCGCCTACAACAAAATATCCACTGCCTAGTAAATTTCAACAAATACAAGGTCTCTCCTAGTTCAAATTGTAACCAAAAATATAAATACTGTTTCAAGCTGTACACAAAGGGACCTTGGAACACCTTGAACATTATGTGGGAAAATAAATGACGTGAATGTTCAGCAGTGAGCGCTATTGCAGTATCTGTTACAAAAAAAGATGGCATCCTTTGCTGCCTACTGTTCCTGTCTTCTTGCCTCCTACTTCAAAACACTTTAACTTGGCTGGATTTTCAGAAAACTGTGATATTATTTGTTGTCTGTTACAGGATATTAACACATTGGGGGTGGGGGTTGTTAGTGTAGGTACAAACGCGAAAGTCTCACTGTGTGGCAAGCATTTCTAAGCTACTCCAAGTTCTATAGAGACTCGGGATGTAAGGAACAAGCCAATTTCTAATTACATTAGCAAATATGGAACAGACATCGCGAAGTTACAGAAAAGTACATAGTGAGTAACGACTGCTTACAACTGCTGCATTTTTAACAGTAAAGGAAACAACTTACTTATCAACAAAGAATAATTAAATCAAAGGCAGTACAGTACATTGTTCCTGTATGTAACAAATAATTATACTGAACATTTGAACTAAAAAATAACATGACAAGCTCCAAAATAGTTAAATTTATCGGCTTCTTCAGTTTGTCCTTGGAGTACATGTTAACAGTGGAAAATGAAACCTAATAATAGGTTAACAAAGGGATACACTGCAGCAGAGCATTCTTTAACATTGTGCTTGAGGCACAATACATGATCACTAACCTCTTCATCTTCTAAGTATGGTTCCATCCATTCCCAAAGCTTGGCAGGAGGTTGACAGTATCTACAAGGATGATATCAGCAAAACTGTAAAACTCGTGGGATTACAGCACAAAACACTCAATCATACCGTGTTGTAGTTGCTGTGGAAATTAAAAATGGGGAACAGTATTGTGTAATAAGTGAGTTTTGTATTGCTACTTCACCTTCCTCAGAAGAGGGGACCACCATGTATGGGCCATACAAATGGAGTTATATTAACTGTTTTCTTATTACAGTATTTTCCTTTTTTATCATATTCATTACCACAAAAAAAAAACAAGGCTGTTTATAAAATTTCAAACGACAACCTCAATAGGCCATTTCCAAGTTGCCTTTTGCCTCTGTGTCAAAACAAGTCTTTTTGCGAAATCATTTATATGAAAGATGGTTTCGCACCAGGACTCGTTTTGAAAATGAGACAAAAGGCAGCTCAGAAATGGTGGCCTAATAAAGAACACAAGAGATATACTACCAATTTGCCAAAATAACTTTTTCAATGCAAGCCACCTACCTACCTAATGAACATGAAGCCCAGTGCTCTTATATAGGGTGAGTCTACATGTGTTATCAAGCCATTGAGCTGTTTTCTGGTCAGTTTTAGTGTGAACAACTTGTAAAGTAGACAGAATGCTGTTGATACAATTCCACCAGCACCAACTCCACGTACCTAAGAAGAAAAAGAAATAATAAAAATTAAACTTTAAAAAGCACCACTAAGAAGATTTGTTATTTGCTCTCAAGTCCTTTGATATTAAAAAGAGTCCATCTGAAGCTTGAATTCTTAATGCAAAATAAGAGAGCCAGCAAGCTTTCATTGATGGTCACCAGTAATCTTAAACATGAAAACGATTACTTTCCACAGGTTTACCCAATCACAGCTTGGTTCCAAATATTTACTGTCATAGTAATAAAAGCAAGAGAATGCAAAACTTTTAATGTAGACATTATTTTTAATTCTATGTCAAGTTGAATTTAACTGTGTTGAGCTGATGTTGCACTGCTTGTGACTACAAGCCCACTGGGCAATCGACCATGTCAAGCCATTACGTTGGCTTGTCAAAATTTTTTATCTGAAAATTGCTCCAATCTACAAGGCCTTTTCACCCACGTGACCAGCAGCCATATTGGTTTACTGAAACAAAAGGCGATTTTTGCATAAAAATAGAGTTTAATTCCCGGAGGAATGCCTTGGTACACCAATATGGCCGCTGTTTCTTTGTTTTGGCTGCTGTGACGTCATATGAAAACGCTCTATTCTTTGCTCACATAGTGCATGTGGCTGGAAGAAAGAGCAACAATAATTTAAATTCCTGTAAAATAAGACAACATATATTTTGATGTTGGGTGACTGTTGAAAAACCATTCATAGTCTGTGGTATCAAAGATCTTTTGATATCATTGGTCAAGGCATTCACACTTTTATTACAATGACAGTAAGTAAAGCAACATGAAAAATTTTATTTTCCCAATGACGTGTACAGTCAAGCCTATTTTATACTGACACCAAAGAAACAGGGAAGAGTGTTCATATTATGGAGGTTTCTGTGTTGTGGTTCAATTCTGTCCTTGGTTCATTCAAATATTATTTTCCTTTGTTTTTGGGCATGGTAATGAATGATAATGAGTTTAAATCAAAGGAAAATAAAATTTGAACCAAGAATAAAATTGAACCTCAACATCTGTATAATATGAAGGTGGAGTTTGTATGAATTTTGGTCTGTTGTGGATCAAGCGAACTTTCCATAGGTATCATAGAGGAGTCCATAAGGATAGGTTTGGCTGTATATGTATGTCTGAAAGGAGTTCTACACAACTAGCCCCAGGCTACATGTATCAGACATGTCAGGTATCCTGGGCCAAATTTTGTTGTAATCTAGAATAGAATAGAAATAGAATAGAATCAAATCAAATCAAATCGAATCTACAGTATACATGCAACTGCAAAACAAAGCAAAAGGTTCATTGTACAGGATATTGGGAAGAAACATTGTGTTACAACCCCAATATACTGCAACCAGTTAGTCAGAAAATAACCTTGCAGATGTCACTCTCTTCTAATCAATCAGAAACAAAGTCATGTTCTTGCATTTGTAAATGAATGCAATTTGATGATTTCTTAGTCCTGATAGATTTGAAAATGATACTTAGTAATTTCTATCAGTGTTAAAGACATTCAGAAACAGTTACAAAACCCTTTACATATTACTCACTCCTCCACACATTCCAACTTGTCCTGCGGTTTTCCTACTTCCTTTCTCCCATGGTTCAAGGTGGTCCACCTTAAAATGCAATTTAGAACTTAAATATGAGACCCAGAGGTAAATGGAACATTCTTTGGAAATGCAATTACACTGTATGGCAGACAAATATCCCTTACATGGAATAAAAGAGTAGAGAAAAATATGTTATACTGCAATGTATTATCATATCTCAAGGATAGAGCACAAGGTGCAGTTATTTAGTGATCTCTACTTGCATTTGTTTTTTATGAACAATCTCCGCCTGCCCTCTCCTTTCCATAACTGCCCCACAGGGTAATTTAAGCAGGCATTTCTGGGAAGCAGGAGAGCAAGTCAAGAGCCAGAACAAGGTGGTCAAATTAGAAATTTGGTTCATGGTAGCAAAGACCACTCATAACATACAATTGGACATACTAGATCGTAATTTACCACAAATAAATCAAACAACTACATTTCAGTAAGATTAAATATCTGGGCTTCTTTGCAAGAGAACCAAAACCTGGCATTACAAAAAGCACTTACAGTAGCTTGGGAGTTAAAAACCAAACCAAACATTTTTTACCCAAATTACACTTTTTTCAGCATCAGTTTATTCTTATCACAAAACACTACGTTCTTACTATATTTTCTTTTCTAAACTGAATACCGAGCAAGCTTGTAAAGTTTTCCCTCAAACAGAAAGCTCCCTTTGATGTTTGATGAAAATAAAATCTAAAACCTTATTGCTGTGTTTTATATGATATTCTTACGTGTCTAGCGTGTAGACTCCAAGGTTGTGTCCATCAATTCTCCGTCGACATTCCTCCATTCTTACCTTGTAGTAAATTTCATCAACGACTTCGTGATAGGTTTTCAGTTGGAAAAGTTCATTCTTGAAGTAAGGCGACGACAACACGTTTGTGAGAATCATGCTGTTTAGATTCATAGTTTTTTCGTTTCCCCACAAGGGAAGAACATTATTTTGCTTCTTTTGACCTTGGGGCCTCGACTCTTCCACATCCATGTTGCAATTTTGTGATAAATTAAAAGTTATGAGCCACTTTTGCACGCTGTATTTGAAGAAAACGTCAATTCAATTATATGGTCGTCCACTACACAACATGGCGGCCGCCTCCGATAGCCCATAATACTCTCGAGATTTTGCCGAGAGAACCCTGGAACGAGCTTGCGTACAAATTAATTGGTTACCATTCCGCGTGGACAAGGAAGGGTGCGACGCGCAAAAGCGCGAATGTGTCTGGTTTTTTCTTTCCTTTTTTTAACCGTCTTGCATAATTTTAAGTTCTACGGTCGCGCGTAGGATTTCTGGAAAAAAAGTCGACTGTCCACTAGAAGTGCGACTTACCGTAATGATTCGATTTAGCTCCCTCGTTCCAATAATAGACTATAAGCGCCCCCTTCCGAATAAGCACCCCCCTTCGAATGTGTTTTTGTCAATAAGCGCCCTCATTCCAATAAGCGCCCCCATTCTAATAAGTGCCAATTCTAATAAGCGTCCCTATTCCAATAAGCGTCCCCATTCTTATAAGCGCGATAGTCCAAAACTTGAATAGGTACGAACCGCTGAATTGATAAATGCCTAGTTGCATGTCTGCAACCAATGTTCTAGTGGTTTCATCCTCGGAGACCCAGGGGCAGTAAGTCGGGGCGAACCGAAGTAAACCGGGCAGAAATCGTAGCGCAAAAGTTTTCTATAAAAGTAAAAGAGCCCCTGGGAAACAAGTCTGTCCAGACCATTTCCAAGCCTTTGTGCGAATGCTGGCTCCTGATTGAGCAAAATAAATCCTTTGTATTATTTTGCCCAATCGGCGAACAGTAAGACACCTTGTCCCGAATAAGCGCCCTGTCTCGAATAAGCGCCCTCCCTTGAGGTGCCAAAGGTAAATAAGCGCCCCGGGCGCTAAATTGAATCATTACAGTACTCGGTATACCGGAATTGCTCCGACCGGAGCATAGTGTCTCAACTGCAGCTTTCGATCGGACCCGATTTTGTGCTGTACGTTTCACTTGATCCCACGACATCAGATCCCAAAACCCTCATATTCTTTTTGCATAGTCCCCCATGATTTCATAGGTCAACCCTTCCTCCTAGCTCCTTAGGGGTTCCACTCAAGGGCCGAGTGGATGATGTTAGTGGCAAGCTAAGCTTCTTCGGATGATAATTTCAATCCTCTCCTACATAGTAAGCTGCTACGCTAAAACTCCTTGTTCGAGATCTTCTTTGGCCACTGTAATCCCAAAATGTAGCGCTATCTGCGGTTGATGACGGTCTGGAGTTGGGCGATGATCTCAATTAGATTTGGGATTAGGACACAACTGACGTTGCCGGTGTTTGCTAGGGACCGAATTCTCATCCTTGGTTTTGAACGCATTTACTTTGAGCCCAACGCTGGCAGGCTACCCTAGCAGGGCCTCGAGCTACTGTCGCATGTGGCTGATCTCGTGGCTTAGCAACCACATCATCAGCGACTCTTAACTACCAATTTGTTTCTAAGGCAGGTTTCTAATGGCCATATTTTGGAAATCAGACCTTATACGGATAAGCTTTTTGCACGAGTTTATTCTATTGAAGATTCCTCCAAGAGTTTCAAGTGACGGCCTTATTTAACGTGACACGTGACCAGAACAGAAAAAACCCTAAAACTCAAACGGCAGATAGATTTTAAAATTTAAATGAGCGTCATTAGGTAAAGAACGACCAAATGCGTAATGTGACGTATCGTTTTTGTGAAATTCACATTATGATAAGAGTTATGGCGTAATAAACACTCATATTGACGGACTTTCAACAGTAGCGTTTCCTTTTTTCGAGTAAATGGTAAAAGCATACGTCAGATTATAAAGACGGCGACGTTATCTCTGATTCGTAAAAGAAATCGGAACTTTACCTTGTTTCCTTGGAGTTTTAGGGATTTTAAATATTAACGCGCGGTTTGGGACTGGCACTAGTTTCGCACGTGCGATGATATATTTTTCAAAGCAGGTGTACCCCGAAATATAATTCACCATTTACCGTTACAAAAAGCTTCAAGATCGCTTGCTTCAAAATACAGTCGTCAGCAATCCCTTGGCAACTGCCCTGGATCTGTAGTTAAGAGTCTCCCCCCTTATTAAGGGTGCTTACCATTTTCACAGTCTAACCGGTCGGACTGGCCTGTGAACATCCGTATTTTCCCCTCCCCGATTTTTTTGAGGGGGGAACACGGATGTACACAGGCTACGGTCGGACCAACAGGCACCGACAGGTCTACTAATGGAAGGAGATCATCTTCACAATCATCTTCAGGGACCCCACAGTGATAAAAAATGCGAGATTAAATTACAGAAATATCATGTAAATTTATTGCAACTTGCAAATGAACGCACAGAATTTGTTATCTTTACACTTATCTTGACAATGGCGTCATGAAGACTCCGAAACGTAGGTTCATATAGGTTCATATGTAGTTTTTACTTGTTTGTATACATTCTGTATCAAATTTGTTAGGCTTATCATAATGTAGAGTTAAATACTGTATGTTAAAGGACAAACCCAAGTTTATCTATTTTTCTGATAATCAGCAGCTACATCTCCTTCATTGAAATTAAGAACCTAATTAAGAACCTTCTTAGCCTAAATTGCCAATAACTACCCCAAAATACAAGAACTTATTTTGCCAGACTTAAAAAAATGTAGGCTCTTACATGCGGGTTTTTACTGTAAATGATGATGAACTGTTCTTTTCAGCCACGCTCAGTCTGAACCTATGGGGCACCCAGTCCTTCTCCTTTTGGTAGCAACTGGAGATTAATATTTGGCACTTCAAACGGGTCGAACTTAGACTTATAATCTCACAGTCTGGTCCAAAACACAGTGGAAACCTATTCTACGGACACCCTAATATTACGGACAGTTTCGTTTGTCCAAGTCTCCTTCGCAGCCGTTGTTTGGGAGCGTTGCGTGACGAACCCAAACAACGGCTGCGAAGGAGACTACGTTTGTCCTCACGAAAAGCTATATTTTCTCTAAAGTTAACCCGCTTGTTACCGACTCTGTGTCCTGAATGACAATCTCTTATACATCGTCAACCCCGCTTTACGGACACTGTGTATTGTCACTCTCGCGATGTGATATATTAATTCGAGACATTGTACCCTGGTCAAATAATGACAAATTTCGAGAAACGGAACGGTGAAGGGATCTGCAGTGAGTCACTTTAACAAACTACGTGCGTGATGCTAAATACGATTTTAGCCGAGTAATTACCGTTCCATCTCGATTCCAAAGGAAGTAGATAGCCTTTATCGCTCTAATAACCTAGTGCCCAACGCGACAGGTAAGTCAAGTAGAAGTAGAATAACGGAGTAATTGTTGTCGCAAGCAGTCATTGTGAACTCTTAAAAGGGCTGTTTTAGTGCTGTGAAATGCTTAACAAGCGGATTGAAACGAGAAATGTCTGATCAAATCACCCTATCAATTCTTCGAGCGATTAGCTACTCTCCCCCTCCCGGTGGGTGATGGAAGATGGAGACAACAAAAAAATACAATAGCCGGAGAAATCGTGTTTCTTTTGAATTTAAAACGCAGCAATCCTTTTACCCTAAAAACTTGCAACCCGGAATCATTTTTCAGTCGAGCACTGTCATGACGCTCTCAGAAGGGAGCAGTAAAACTGATTAAGGCTGCCAGATTGGGGGAAACGAGGAAAAACCGGGTTAAAATTATATGTACACATCCGAGTAAAGACGTCTAAATAGTCTTAGTAGTAGTATATTCATGGACATGGATGATCAAGATATTTTCGCCGTTGTGCGACGAAACACAATATTGAGATCACAGTCTATCATTTTGTTGTAATATAGAAACAAAAACGTACACTGAGAAAGACTGCTAGTATTTCTCTCTCTCTCTCTCTCTCTGAAATATTCGGGGAAAATCTGATTTACAGAAAAGTTCACACTTACGTCCAAACATTTTTGAATCCAAAATGAAATTTACAGAAATTTGCTTACATTAGAGCGCTGTGTACGGTTAATAACCTCATTTTACTCAGATAAAAAATAATAATCTAAGTACTAAGTACTTATTTACCTTCATTGGTTGAGTATTTAAGAAAAGAAACACGGTTAAGCTCTTAAAACTAAAAACTTGTCGGAAACGACCACAAGATTCAGAACTTGCGATCGCTTTACGAAGGTGCATTAGTTCTAAGACCTTACATTAGTTAAACGTGCTTTACAAAGTCAGTGCCGCGCCAGGTCACTATACTCCAGGGTGCAAATAGACTGGTCAACCTGTCTAAGGCTCGCTGCTCCGAACTCACCAATTGGATTAGAGCTCAAGTTTAGAAAGGTCAAAGTATTATTATACTCAAGAGTCTCCGCAAATTCCATGGCTCCTAAATCACTGATTTCGTTAATTCTCAGATCCAAATGTGTCAAAGTTTGATTTGTTCGTAGTGCCTTTGCAAGGGCTGCTGTACCTGAACATTCAATCTTGTTGCCACTCAAATCTAAGCGTTCAAGAGTATGATTATACTGGAGAGCATCTGCGAGGGCTGTTGCACCTGAAGAGCTAATCTCGTTCAAACTGAGATCTAAACGGATCAGCTGAGTGTCATAAGTACCATGGAGTGCCTTCACAAGAGCATAATGCAATTCAACTGCTCCTGAATCGTACACAGAACGTTGTTGCATTGAATTCAACTGTGTGAAAGTACGTCGTGATTGTAGCGCTTGTGCAAGGGCTACCGCTCCGCGATCGCCAATCTTATTGCTATTTAGATATAAATGAGTCAGATTGCGGTTCGATTGTAGAGCTTCTCCAATTGCTGCTGCTCCCGAGTCACCAATCTCGTTTTCCTGAAGATCTAAATACGTTAACGTGCAATTAGTTCGAAGAGCTCTTGCGAGTGCTAATGCCCCTGACTCACCAATCAATTCAAGTGGAGCATCATGATTACAGTCTTCGAAAAGCCACGTTCTCTCATCACCGCAGTATAGTGGCTGGTGTAGATCCAAATAGGTTAGGGTAACGTTAGAATCCAAACCTGGACCCTGTTCTAGACCTTTAGCAAGCGCAATGACTCCTCGATTACTGATCCAGTTGTTATTAAGATCCAAATGCAATAGTCCGCAGTTGAACTGAAGACCTGTTACAATAGCTTCTGCTCCAAAATCAGTGATCCAATTCTCGGGTAGACTTAAATGTGTTAAAGTGCAATTCAATGAAAGAGCCCCTGCAAGTGCTGTCGCTCCAAGATCAAGGATCATGGCAGATCCCAGATTCAAATGTGTCAAAGTACGGTTCACTCGAAGAACTTCCGCGAGTGCTATAGCTCCTGCATCAAAGCACCAATTAGCATGTAGAGCTAAATGTGTTAAAGTGCGATTTGAATGAAGATACTGTGCGAGTGCTATGGTTCCGGAAACCTGCATACATCCAATCTCCAAACAGGCGCGTTCCACCTCACGACGATCGCCGATTATAACTCCTAAAAAATTATAAATAACATTTCCGCACAAATCTAAATGCACCAGCTTATGATCAGACTGAAGCACAACCCGAAGTGTTGCTAATCCTAACTCGTCGAAGTCGCCATCCAATCTGAAATGTGTCAGCGCGCAGTTGTCTTTTAAATATTCATTCATAACGAGAGAACCGCGTAAATTTTTACCAATTTCAAATTTATACACTGGAAAGCATCGTGCCAGTGTAAGTACCATTTTCTTCTGGTAATCCTTTAATTCGTTCTCACCAACTTCACACTCGGCAATAAGATTAAGTGTTTTGGTCAAAACATTTATCAGGGCTTTTTCTTCTTTACTCGTGTTTCTTACATCTTTAAAAACCCAGTCGTACGAGGTATCTTCACAAATGCGGATTAAATTTTTGTCGGAGTTGGTTTCTGTTAACTTCTCAGGTCCCCTGTGGTATAAGCAAGCACAAAGACGCGACAAGAGATAAATCGCGTCATCATGACTTCTACTCACTACCATTGTGAAGAGAAATTCCCACACCTGCCAGTACTTGTCAACAGGACTGAGCTGAGCAAGCAAGGTGTCTCTTCCAGGTTTGTCACCATTAAACAGCGCATGGGCCAAGTGGAACGCCGCAAAATATTCCTGAAAGGTCTTGTGCGTAAATGCGTAGCAAGGCGTTGGTCTGATTTTGCTTACACTAGCTACTCGGGAAAGAAAACACAATTGCAGGAAATCAGTCGAGTGTAAATTCATCTCGTCTTCATTGAAATACATTCGATTCTCTTTAAGAGCTTTAAGTGCCATTTTCCCCAACTGATTCAGTTGATCTGTACACGTCTCAATGGGATCCAAAGGAACTCTCTTGTTTTTCTTCGCAAAATCTCTCCTCAAAGCACACGAAACGAGTTCGTGATACAACTTGGTTCTGTTTGAAGGAAATGTCCCTCGTGTATCTTCACAAACAAGACATAATAGAGCTGTGTTCAATGGATTAGCAGACAATTCCCTGAGATGACTGTCACCGTTTAATTTTTCTATTACCTTGTTAGCAAGGCTCGAATCCTCGTGATTTCTGAAGTACTTTGTAATGTAACTGTCGGCATCTTCATCGGTGTAACCAACAATATCAATAAGTGTGTCACAGTATCGTCGCACTTCAATTCCTGTCTCGTTTCGAGCTGTTAACATCAGATAGGTATTGGAAAACACTTTCCCTTTAATCAAAGGTAAGAAACCCTGGAAAAGATCTGTACGCAATTCATCCAATCCATCGAGAACCAATAAGATCCCAGACTGATTACAGCGAATGAACTGGAAGAAGTTTTCCTTTTCCTTCTTGTCTGCATCTTGTGGTAGGAGTTGGTCATCAATAGCTTCCTTGATATTTGCAGTCTTCATGTCACGGCACTTCAGCAGAAGCAGCATCTCCACTTTAGGAAAAGAGCTTTCAGGAGAAATTCCTCCCACGGACCAATCATATGCAAGCTTCTGACAATAGGTGGTTTTACCCATCCCAGGCTGCCCCTCAATCAGAACCACTCTTGGTTTGTCACATTCTTCGTGCGGTTTAAATACGTCAGTCATATTGACCTTGACATCTGTTAGCCTTGCTCGTTCTTTTTTCTTGCTGATCATCTTCAATCTTGTAAAAATGTTGGTCAGCTCCAACTGTAGCTCATTCTCGCACCATGGGAAGGGACACAGAACAGCACCTTTGTAGTCCCGTCTGATTAGCTCTACAAGTTTCTCTGGAAAGGCTAGAAAAATAAATGACTGTGTCAAAAAACTTGAATCCAGCTTTTGTAATAAGCAAAAATAAACCTGTAACGTATGCCAAATCATTAGATTTGTCAAAGCAAAACCTCCCCAAGTAGTAATGTAAAATGTGAGTGTAATAGACCAAAACAGATTTTTTTTCCCAGTAGCTTGAATCACTGAGTGATTTCCAGTTTTCTTACATTTCTACCAACGGTTAACACATACCACCACACGTTCACGCATAGTCGCTTATCCACAAAACTAATCCTTGCAATATGCAGGAAATTCTCTACATTTGAACTTGTTTATATATGGCCTAGCATCCAAAGCTCCATGGTCTATAGCTAGTTGTCGCACTCTAAGGAATGTAACTGAAGATGCTTCAGGGATAAAAAATCAAAGAATTCTAGGAAAAGTAGACTAAGAGCCAACTTGAATATGTTGTACTGCTCTTTGGGCATTTCACTACATTTATAGTGAATAATCATGACAAACGTACCAGCTGGAATAGGATTGTCTTGGCACATGGATACACTGGGTTCCTTTGATAACGTTAAATCTTCCACTTGTTCTGTTGAGAGGAAACCCAGATAAAAGAGAAAAAATATTTGTGCACAACATTTTAGTAAGGTAAATTTCATGGGACTATGATAACGTCTAATTTATAAGCCATCTTAATCAAATCTGCCTAAATTATAAGAAATGAATACAGATGTCTGTAACTGAAAGAAAGTAGTCTCAAATCAGTCAAATGCTGCAAACAATGCATAAGAATTGATACTATCACGAAACGAAATAATATAACAAAGTGAAGAGAACCTGACCTATTTATCAGTTGTAATAATTGTACATGCAAGTAAAATGTTCTTGTTTGATTTCTTTAATCACCTTGAAGGTGATGAACCTTGTCTTCAACAAGCATAGTGCGACTCTCTGTACTCTGCTGACTGCTCTCAAACCTTTCCATCCTCTGCTTTACAGTCCCTACAACACACATAAAAGTTACAATGAAACCTGATAGTTAAGTGCAGAATTGTAACAAAGCGGGAAAGCTATCAAACAATACTGCTCTATTTTTTAACTACAATATACAGACACTTACTTCAAATACAACTATTGCTGACATAAGGTAAAAACACACTAATGACGTCTAAAATACCATTCCATCATTAATATTGTCTAAGTGTGTTTGTTGGGGCTTGAATTAATAAATATATTACTGTGTTCACCACTGCAAGCATCCCTTTCATCAGCTTTTCAGCAGTTAAAGTTTTTTTCTTGTTTTACAAAACTACATTAAAATTAAATTATTACCTTCAAAATCCTCTATCCTGTCTTCAAGTATCCCAGTACGATGTCCTAAGTTCTGCTGACCAATTTCCACTCTTTGCATCCTCCGTTCTATTTCTTCCAGAGTTGTTGCAACATTTTGCAGCTCATGTTGGACTTTTCTCTTCTCTTCCTCAAATTCTACAGACATGTTGTTCACAGCATCTTGTAGTGACTTACATTCTTGTTGAACCAGTTGCAACAGTGCTGGGTCTACAGGGGAATTCATGCACAGATGTGTTCCTGTAAACAAAGCAATAAGGAAGTTATCAGTGACTGCATCACTTCCTGTTATGTAGCAATTTGGTGAGATGACTTTCTACTGAAGGTGTTAGACACAACCACACCATAAGTTTTACCTGCCCAGAGGCTAGGGGAATTAAAATGTTTAGATATGATGTCTTCCAAGAGGTCTTTTGTGAGATTTAAGGCTCATATTAACATCTTTTCTTATGTTTGATGATAGGTATATTTTGGGGGTATGGTACCTTTGCAGCCTGATGAAGTTTTCTTGTTTGCAAAATTATGGTGTCAAAGTATATATTATGAGCTAAATGACTGCCCCATACAATTCCTAATACCATCAATGTGTTTGGAGGGGAGGGTGAGAAGTGGCATGTGCAGAGATGGAGGGTGGGGCTAGGAGGGGAGGGTGGGGAGTGTAGATGAAGATAGTGTGAAAGGTTGTGGAGAGGGTAAGGGGGCAGCTGGTATAATATTTAGTCCACAATCCTTGTTTAGAAATAATAATGTGCATATGAATTTGAAAATGAATAAGTTTACTGTGAAACTCAGAAAACCGTGAACACCAGAAATATTAATGGAATGTTATTGTGTGGCAAGGAAAAGCCAATCAGGCGTGAGAAAACTAAACCGCAAACAGCAACGGTTATTAGTTTGTGGTTTTGAGGTTTGCTTGAGTGTTCCAGAATTTCATTGTGATTGGTCACTACACAATCAACATTCCTGAAATATTTCAGATGTTCACGGTATTCTGAATTTGACAGTAAATGCACAAACCCACCAGCTCTGCTAATTCATTTGTCCATTCGCTGACAGTGTATAAAGTGTGTACAATTTGATTTGTTATTTTGTTAATTATTAGCTTGGTAAAATTACATTTCTCATGTGCATTTTTTTTAAACTTGGATTGTATATATGTTGTGGTTTAAATTTATTTTTGGTTTTTAAATTTTTCAAACCAGTTTGATTTCTATTTCCCTTTGTTTCAAAATTTCGGGATAATATTATGATACAATGAAAAAAAAAAAAATCAAACTGATTTGAAAAATTTTAAACCAATGATTAGCTGAAACCACAACATACACCTAATTGAAGAAACGTTGACCCATGAAAGGAGTAACCCATGAACCATACGAAGCTACGGTATTCTGGGCTGACAACATTTACTATTATTTAATATTTCTTTTATTGATAATAAAGATATTTTTTTCTTTGAGAGCCTAAAGAGCATGATTTATGCAACTTGTCTTAACCCTATTCAGAAGGATATATAGTATGTCCAAAAATCTATCTTTTTATATACATCACATGGGATCATGATGTCACATCACGTGACAATTACATCATGATGCCAAAACAGCCGCCATCTTGGATCCGCCACATTGGATTTCAAATTGTTTCCAAAACGTCAGAAAACCGCCCAAAATTACTGAAAAATACTCAAAATCTATAAAACAGTGCAAAAAAAAAAACTTAGAAGAGGCCAAAATAATTGAATTAAATGGAAACACAAAAATTACAAATTTGGAAAAACATGTCTGTCAAAATGACATTGCCATGGTAGACGCAACAACCTATCCTACCAATTTATTCCAAGATAAATTTTAGATAAATTCGCAAAGTTTGGCAGCGTCTGGTTGAATCTTGAAAAAGTTATAAACATTCAAAGTCACCACGGCACTTTCTGCCCCCCCCCGGGCTGGATAGGGTTAATATAATGTTTATTTTGTCAAACGGACAATTGCCTTTTCAGATTTCCCAGTAAACATTTGAGTTACATCGTTCTGCATTTTCATGGGTCAACGATTCTTCAATCAGGTGAAAACATTACCTTTAGTTTCCCAGTCTCTAAGTTCTCCAAGAAGTTTTCCTTCATCTGCAACTGGTAGTGCCATGACTCTCACTAGGTGTTCCAGCTCAATAAAACTTTGTTGAAACTTTGCTTCATCCCATTTACTGAAGACACAGTGAGCCCAGTCATTCCTTCCAATTCTGACGTCACCTGCAGCAGTTTGTACAGCAGCAGAGAATACAGGCACCCCACCAAGCAATGATAACACAGCTGACGCATCACAGTGTTCATCAAAGGCATTGAACTTGGCCATGTAGTTCTCCACATACAGTCTGGCAAAGTCAACATGGGATGTCACTCGACAGTCAAACAGAGAATAATTGAATCTTCCACCAGCAAGTCTGGGATGAACATCATTTCCATTGATGTTCTCATACTTCAACACTTTTCTGGCTGGCCACCGTTGAAGACGCCCAGATGTGCTCTGTCCATGAATATTGTGGCTGGTCTTGAGGTTGTTGTATTCGGTTTGGATGCCTTGCTCCACAAATGGACGTATCTGTGGTACAAGGATCTTGTTGAGTGCTATCCCAGCCACAAGCCATCGCTTCTGGCTTTCTGTCACACCAAGATGGCTTGACCTGAAAAGGAGTAAATTATGTGACGAGGTTACAATTCACCAAAAGGTGATAGTTACTGATCAGTCCCGTAGCTATATGCACTAAATATTAACTACAAATTGAACTTACCCAGAGGCAGCTGCAGTTGCCATGCCATGAATTTTAATGTGATGATGAATTACTGGACCATCCGATTAATCATGTACACCTACAGGTAAATAAGGAAATTATTGACAGATAAAGCAAACATCAAGATTGCTTGTGTTCAGTATTTTAATTTATTTTTGTTTTTGTTACAATATTTTAAGGAATGTGGTAAAACTAAAACAATCACCTGGACAATCAAAACTAAAGTAAACTGATCATGTTTGCAGTAAGACACTACCTCTCTGGAACCTCTATTTTCATTCGTCCGCTGTAAACACTACCTCTATTGTTATTCAGGGCTAGGGGCATTGTTATGACCTGTTATCTATTGTTTTAAGAACCAATGAAGAAACTCGTTCCGAGAGGTAGTGGGCGACCCCATGTTTGTGTGGAATCTGTTTCCAACCTAATATTTTTCGACCTGAAGATAACACAATTTTTATTGGACTTCCTTAATTAATGAATTTGACTTTATGTAGTAAAAGTGTTATAGATCCTCAACATTGGAAACAAATTTGACCTGAAAACCAATTTAACCTACAACATATCCCACCGTTACCAATTGATGAAATCGATCATGATTGGAAATGAAATTGATAAATCAATATCAATCGACAAAATTAGTGAATTGATATCGGCCAATCAATGACCAATCGAAAGGCACAAAAAAATTTTTTATTGACATCGATTGGCAATTACTTTCACAAGAGATGTTCCAAGCAATATTGAGTCATGAAGTGGCAAGTTTTCGCTGCTTTGTGCATGTCTCACTTCTCACCTCTTCGCGACTCACTTTCACTTGAGTTTAGAACCAAGAAGAAACGGAGAAAACATCTGTGGCAAGTAAATCACTCATGCATTGTAGTTTCTTTCTGACCAAATGGCATGTTCCCAGCATGTTTGATGTGTGTTTTGTTAATTTACTCTTAATTCTCAAGTACCATGACACCCGGGCATGATAAATAGGACCTACCATGATGGATTAAAATTGCCCAGAAGGGGAGATGGACAGGCCAAGACAGGGAAAAGACAATCCAAAAACATAAGACATTACGTAGAAAAGTGCGATCTTTATTATAAATTGTTGAATCAGGTATAGTATTCTCCTTCTTGTATTTGGAAAGAAATTTGAATCATAAAACTTCATACCAAGCTAAAGATAAAAAAATTGTTGAATCTGGCATAGTAATCTCCTTCTTGTATTTTTGAAAGCACACTGAATCATAAACATTCATACCGGGCTTAAGATAATTTAAAGAGAACAAGAAATGCATTGTGATAATTGATAACAATCGATAGCAATCGATTCCAATCAAAGCCAATCAATAAGGCCATAAAAATCTTTGTCATTGATTGGTCATTGATTATCAATATCAGTTGATTAATTGATATTGATTGCCATCAATTGATATCGATTTTAATCAATCATTGATTTCATTGATTGGTAACGTCAGGAACATATACACCAAGTGGGGCAGGGGACATGATATGTTTTGATATTAACATGGAGCGGCAGAAAGTTTACAATGCTCAGAATGTACAGAATGTAATGTGGAGGCAGCAAGGCCAAGTGGTTTAGGGCGCTGGTGTTGTAATCCACAGGTCCCTGGTTCAAGCCCTCCACCCTGCCACTTGCTGGATTTGTTCTCGGTCGTCCCGAGTTCAAATCCTTGGTCACGCTTTGTATATAGCCAGCTGGTCTGCCTCCTGCCAGTTGGGATTTTTAATCATGTTATCAGTGTTTCATTTAAAATATTTGTTTCCTCTGTTTCAGTGGCATGCCTGCAAACTAGCTATCTCGAAGCTAAGTGCATGACCACTATAAAAACAACATTTACATTTTTACAGGTAAGTATTCATTATATTTCAATTTTTTGTAAACATTTTTTCTTTTTTATCAGTGTGAAATAATCCCTATTAAGGACGGTGCCTACTTTTGTTACTGCGCACATCTTCTGCGCATCACGCAAGGCATCGATCGCATTAGACGCGCGCGCTAAGGGAATTTGCTCGCTCAAAATGACGAATTCAACTTCGCGACCAAGCGCGTGACTAAAATGCAAGAAAATTTCGGTTGCAACGAAATCCAGCTAATGGGAGTACTAAACCAGGAACAGTGAAAGAGTAACATATCAGTAAGCCCTAAACGCTTATCGATAAAAATGGCTCACATTTCAGTCTGAAACACATCGCTAATCGCTCAATCGTGATCAGCAAACTGCTAAATACATATGGCGTGGTGCACGCGTGAAAAATTGCACGAGAAGCAAATATTTAACTCGCTAGGGAGGAGATAGGAAAAGTGTAACTGACCTCAAAAGCGATTCCATACAACTTGTATAACTTTTAGAAACGCGTGGTGACCCATACTTTTTAATTTATAAAATGGAAGTGGTAAGTCTATAGAACACGATTAATTTTTCGTTCAGTACAAAAATTGTTTAGGCTGTTTTTCTGGCCTTGCAAGAGAGAGCTGTTAGAGTCAAAAATGGCTCAAGTGCAATCGTTTTGTCAATAAAAACATGGTTCACGCAGTTTCAAAGATAGTATTTGTTAGTTATTTTTAAGATCGTTATATTAAGTGTTGATTTTGTTCATGAAAAACCAAATTCAAAGGTAATTTGTAAGGAAATTTTATTTCCTTTTACTTTTTTTGAAAATGCCACGTCAGCACTTTTTTCAAGATTTCAAACCTAATTATCTCGAAAATTTGCCTGGCTACCCCCAATTTTCTTTTTGGATTTTAATAGCCCTTGGTAACATCTACTTCCCTTGCATAGTCATCAGCCGGGCAAAAATACCTCGCTATTAGTAGGCACTGTCCTTAAAGCTACGGCAAGATTTCCGCATAGCCCCATACATTAATTATGCATACAATTTTCTGACTGACTCGTTCTTTTCATGATTGCTGTTTGTGTATAGTGATAGTATGAAATTGCTGCATACCTAATTAATGTATGGGGATGTGCGGAAATCTTACCTAAAGCTACTTCCGGGATATTTTGCAAAACTATTCAACAGATTCAAGGGATATCATGACTTTGTCAAGCATAAATTTAACACAAGAAATCGGCATGTTTTACATTTTTAATAAATGTTCTCAATAATTGTTAATGCAACATCTGTTTGTGGAAATGCTGTCTTTGTACTTAGCTGTCTTTGTTCTGTTGTTATTATTTTCCTTTGTTTTTTCTTTTGTAAACTAAAATTTCATTTAGTTAAATTGTTAAATATTTAAATTGTGAATTAAATTAACTGTTAGTTATTAATTATTATTTGTAATTGTGTGGTTCCAGAAAATATCCATACCCCCCCCCCCCCACGGAGGGTTTTTCCAGTTTGACCCCCCCACCCCCCAGGATTTTCCGTTCCAGAGGGTCTCACCGTACTCCCCCCACCCCCCGGAAATTCCATGTTTTGTCTTTTGGTCCCCCCTACCCCTTGGAAAGTCCAAATCTACAAAACAAAAACAAGAATCAGGTCATTTATGTTTATTTTATCACGTTAGACTGTAATTATGATTAATTTAACCCCCAGCTGTCTAAAGTGTCAAAATGTGTACATGTGGATGAAAACGACTAGCGCGTGCGGCATATTTTTTACGGTTAACATAAACATTTGATTTGCCCACATCACGTTCGATGTTAATTTTTATCGTACATTAAAATATCAGGAAAAGATATTTGCTAGGCTAAGAATAAAACTGCTTGGTTATAAAACATCAAAGGTGTGAGATTAATTTTCAGAATATTTGCCAAGAAATGAACGTGGAAAATGCCAGACGTGTTCAAACTTTACCCTCCAAAAAAAGTGTTAACAAGCAAACGAAACCAAAAATGTATGCCATAAAATCTAACCATTTGATTCAATCATTAAAAGAAGCTTTCATTCAAGAATCTAAAAGAGTGCTGAAGGTAAGGCGTTTAAATGCTTTTTCAGATTTACACAGTCGAGTTTGTAATTTATGCATAGTCAACACAACATATCAAATTACTTTACACACGCGCTAATAATATTTAAGATTACATACTTATTTCAGCTTTTACGACAAAATTCTGAAAATACGCAATATTAATCCCCTTTATGTTTTGGTACATTGCAGGTGCGAAGTTACGAGTAGCTATATATTTGTGAGCAACACTTTTTGAAGTATTTCTGGCGTCTACACTACAGCAAAGTTCGATAGCCACAAGCTGTCACGCAACATGTTTTCAAAAAAAATCACCCTTCAGGAAAAGAATGTGTACATCAATAAATTCACACGCTTTGCCCTTGTAGTCTGCAAATGATAGTTAAATTATTCATTTAAATCCTTAGTATTGTTTAACTTTTAAGCGTTTGATGTATGAAACAAATTTCGCAAACGTTCCGCCAAATAATAAACAAAGGTATACTGAAGTAATTGAATCGATCGCAAATTTTCTGATCGCCGCTCTTGATAAATACACTTCAAAACAAATGACGTTGAATCGGCTTTGCGATATTTAAAAACTATTGCACTCATAACCGTGCAAATATACGGTATATCAAAATATGCATTGTTAAACTAGGCAGAAAATTTAACTACGGTATGGCCAAACGCTCGCCAGCCAGTCAAGAGATCATTCTATTGTCAGCGCTTTATGAATATTTCTGGTAAGCAAAAAGCCAATCCAAACTATTTTTTTATTATTTAAGAAGTTATAAGCGATTTAGAAGAGCTCTAATAGTCTAATTTCCAATCCTTAGTTTACCCTAGGGATACACGTGAAGCTGTGCGCTGTGCGGAAAAGGTGCAAAAGGTTTAATTCGTGTTAATCAACAGAATCAACTCAAGTGAAAAGCTTGACGAGTTGCCGGTCGCATTTAGCCACAGGAATAAAGTATATAGAGTCAACGAATCTCAAGTGACTGCACGGATAATTCCATCGGAGAAAGCACCAGTTGCATTCAAGCTAAAAACAGCACGATCTTAAAGTATAAAATGTACAACATGTTGTCATCTTCGTTGTATTTCTGCACCTCCCCGCGATACCATCCTGGGGCGATACCATCCTGGCTCCCAGCTTGTTCCTTCCAATTCATCCTCCGTCCATTTTCTTTCTCGGAATTACTTTTCGTGAAATATCTAAATTAAAAGCTCACATTTGCCCACAAAGCAAAAGTGACCCACGTAAATTTAGTGGGAATGAACAGCGAACCACGGGAAGTGTTCTTCACGTCGCTTCACATCCAATGTCAGGGGACTGGGGACGACTTCGTCCTTCGTGGTCGGCCATTTTGGTTATTTTTACTCCTTCGGAAATTCAACATGCTGATCAGAAGTGCTGAATTCTCCATCCAAAGGGGGAACAAATAACGGAAAATATATAAAAACCAGTCCTTTATCATTTCTACGAGTCAAAGTTTTAACTGGTTTGGCAATCGAGAAAGAACGCAATTGTTATTCGTTTTGCATATTTTCAACACTATTTCAAACCCCCCGGAAAAAAAACTGTTTGTGTAACCCCCCTCCCCTTCGGAAATTTATCGTTTTCAGACCCCCCTACCCCTCGGAATTTCCGTGATCCTCCGTGGGGGGGGTATGGATATTTTCTGGAACCACACATTATCATTAATATTAATATTAATAACATTTGTAATACATGTTTGCAAATCAATAAAAACTATTAAAAAAAAAGATTTCTGCATAGCCCCATACATTAATTATGCATACAATTTTCTGACCAGGGCTGTCCTCTAAGGGTGCCCGGGTGCCAGGTGCTCGACAATTCGAGGACCGTTAACATTCTGAAACTTCTGTGAATTGCAAACTAAAGATACTAGCTAAAAGAGTTAACCGACTAAATTTGAAGGGGATCGGTTTACTTTGAAACGAGAAATCTTACTTTAAGTTTTTCATGCAAATGCTTCTAAATTTTCCCGCAAACGGCGGCTCCATTTTACAGACAAATATATGAAAAATGAAAATTTTAATTTGCAGCTTTCTTAGTGAGAGTAAAATTCTCAAATTTGATCAGTTAACTCTTTTAGCTAGTATTTTAAGTTTGTAATTCATTGAAATTACAGAATGTCAACCTTTCTCGAATTATCGAGCGCCAAACTCCCGATTTTTCCCATACATTTACTGTAAATTTTGCCGTGTTTGCCCCCCAACCAAGATGGCGTCAGAAACCGTGGAAGGGTCTATTAATGTATGGGGCTGTGCGGAAATCTTACCCTCTTGGTAAGATTTCCGCACAGCCCCATACATTAATTATGTATGCAGCTATTTCGTACTATCACTTTTTACAAACAGCAATCATGAAAAGAACGGGTCAGTGAGAAAATTGTATGCATAATTAATGTATGGGGTTGTGCGGAAATCTTGCCGAGCTCTTTATAGCTAGATACCGAGCGAATAATTAATGTCCGAATGAGCACTGTAAGACGAAATGAAGAATCAACATATCACAGTTGAGAAACTCTCACCTTTGAAATGATCAAAACCACATCAAATGCCATGGTTGCTTTCTGCTGCATTTCCAGAGGGAAGTACTTCATATCATGTGACCAATTAGACGCTCCTAACATCACGTGGTAGTTCACGTGGTATAAGACCGAGCTACGAAGCGGGGAAGGGTGGTGTCGTAGAAAGTCAAATAGCATAAGAAGAAGACACAGAAAGATGTTTCCCTTCAATATCCTTGCCCATTGCTATTCTTTTGCGTACTATAATGCAGGATTATTCCAAAAGTTGACCAAAACAACTGATGGTCAATTTATGGAATGGGATTTCAGTGTGCCTGAGACCCCTTCAGCTTCAGTGTTTCATATATCTTATTAGTAGAATTCTGACTAGTATACTAATGCAATTGCTGCAATCTGATTGGCTGAGCTATTGAACACTATCAGCCATTAGTTAACTGAAAATTGGCCAAACAATTAGTAGTTAACAGTTAAGGTGGGGGTACACCCGATTTTGAGTGAAATTTTAAGAGGTTTGAAGAAGGGATAGAAGAAAGAAAATAATGTTTGGAACACCGCCAGACAGTTGATCCCCACGCAAGAGCACCCCAGGGTGTCCATCTACTAATTTTTAACTTCAAATACTAGTTTTAAAATCACAAAAGCGACGACACGAGACTGACTGAACACAAACGAGCGACTAGAAATGGTGATGTAAACAATCACATTTCTGAACACCACCGACTTACTAATCACAAAATCGACTGGGACTCTGCTGAATGTTTAACCTACAGTACTAACTATTTTCAACGACTGCCTCTAGAAAGCTGGTACACAAACTTAGAACAAACGCCTATCAACAGATGTCAACAACTACCGGCACCTTACAAACGACTAATTAACGACATAAACAAAACCGACGAACTGACTACAAACAGAACGACTTAATTTGCCTAACAATAGACGGATCGAAACTGACCAATTACTGTCGACGGACTTAACACGACTCTTACAGCCAATAACATCACGGCTAAACTGACCAATCAGTTACAACAGACCAGACTTATAAGATCACCGACTGACAACAACTTTTCACTTGACTCTGAAGATGACTTCCGCACAGGTTGTCGAAACGTCAGTCACAAACAACAGTTCTTCTCAGAACTACTCTCACCCGGACGATCACACTATACGAACTACTAGTTCATATTGTAGAAAAATAATTAGAAATCATTATTTGAAAGAAAATGAGTTAGAATTCTACTTAAACAATTAGATTATTCGCTCTTAATTTCTATGAGGTGATAGTTGATTCGGCCTTGGCCTCATCAACTATCACCTCATAGAAATCTCGAGCTCATAATCTTATTGCTAATTATACAATTTTAGTGTGTAGTCTCGCTGTATCTTTTTACGAGTCATGCTGTATTTATTTTGGCGAGCCCGAAGGGCGAGTCAAAATTTACAGCGATACTACACACTAAAATGTTTAATAAGAGATTTATTATCCAACGTTTTCGTTTCCCCAAAATTCTGACTTGCCAAGGTTTTTAATCTTTCGCGCGGTCGGGGGAATAAGATATCGTTTCGCGCGTTATTTGTACTCTACAGTGTTGGATATTAATACCTGGCGTACCCAATCGATGATAATCGATCATCGGAAATCAATCGATATAATCGATGATAATCGATAAAAATCAATCGATTAATATCGATTGGTCTCACCAATCGATGAAAATCGATACTCACAATCTCAAGTCCTCTTAATTGTATCGATTTTTATCGATTTTATCGATTATTATCAGTTTTAATAAATGAACCATTTATGAATTCTTACAACACTTTGTAAGCCCCTGGTGTAAGCGGATACGTTACGCATCCGTCCGTGTGGACTCAAGCCAGTCTTGCCGAAGTCTTCCAGTCTTGCGAGTCATCGAAATCCTGCGAAATGAACGTACTACTAGTAGAGGCTGTTGTGAAGGGCTACCACGAGTGCCCTTTTACAGTTCGGACGGGTGAAGCATTTTCCCTCGAGAAAAAAATCGGCCGTCGAGAAGAGGCATTTCAAGTAGTAAACTGCGAAAATGGCCGGATCTGAAATCCTGATTAAACGATTATCATTGACAATCGATAAAATCGATAAAAATCGATGAAAACAGATACTCACAACTCTTTCGATCTTCGATTTTCATCGATTTCCGATATCAATCGATTAAATTACTATCGATTATTATCGATTACAATCGATTTTATCGATTATCAAATTTCCTCGATTGGGCACGCCGGGATTAATAGGGTGTATTTTACTCCAGGAGATGAGGGAAAAGAGCTCCTAGCACTACCCTGAACCCTTTTATCCCAGACGACAGGAAACAAGAAGTTCTTCTAACTTAAAGCCGCGCTGTTAAAATTTAACTGCGTGATTGCTCAGTCAGTAATTATTTACTTTTGGATCAAAATTTTCAGTAGGTTGGTGTTTATAAAAACAGCTTTTGGCGAATGAACATCACTCGTTGCGTGATTCGAAGTCCCGTTGGCGATTTGGCCGAGTGGAAGTTTGGGTCTGATTACTGTAGACACTACACGAACTATATTACTGATTGATCTTCTGCGGCAAAGAACCCCTATTTGGGGTTTTAGGGATACGGGATATTTGGGTAAAAAATTGTAGGGATATGGGATATTTGGGGAAAAAAATTAACGGGATATGGTATTTAAACAAGAGATTTGGGGATATCGAACATAAAAGTTGGAGATAAAACCACCGGAATTAACGGAATATGAAGTATTTGGGCCAAAAGTTTAATGGGTGCGGGATAGAAAGACACCCCCTAATGGGGCTTCTTCAGTCAGTTTCACCCAGTAGTGTGAGGAATGCATCTACTTTGTCCGCTACCAAAGCCGAAGTAGTAGACTGGGCCGAGGGATTGGTTTCTACATTCTTTACTCTTTTTAAGCGATGACGTCATGTCATGCTTAATGTTGTCGTGCGAGTGTTGCGATCGACCGATCTGTAGAACCGAACAGGATTGGGAACTAACTTCAGGAATTAACGTCAGCAGAAAAGATTCAAGTTTAACTCAACAAGAAATCACCGCGTAGAACTCAAAGCAAAATACTCCCAGGCAGTTGGAAAGGACCAATTCCAAGAATAAACGAAAGAGACAAATTATATTGGATGTTTCAATTAGATTTAGTAAACAGAAATCTTAACATTTTTTAAAAGAAAAGGGCTAAACATTTTCAAGACAGCGTTTGACCTTGTATCGTATGACGTATATCGGATGTCGCGCTGCAAGATAACGCGACTTTTGTCGAACAATCATTCAACACAGAAGTTGTCAGCTACTTTTATTTACGTTTTTTAAAATTTTCTGTCAAATTTCCCGAAAATTCTTAAAGACCCGTTGTAAAACGTCATCGCTTCTGCATGCATTGCGTGCCGTCCGTTTATTTTTAATTGCAGCACACATACAAAAACTTACAATACAACTACTTACACTGATTACAATACTAGAGCTACTTTCATTACGCTAATAACAATACTTGAGCTACTTAAATTAATTACAATACTTAAACTACTTACGCTAATTACAATACTTTAACTTATTACAGTACGCTTACAACACACATCCTAAATTACATACAAGACATTAGAATACAACAACTTACGCTAATTATACTAGTAACAAAACGTACATTTATTGCATTACTACAAAAAGAAAAAAAAGAAGCTGTACGATTGTATACGGAAGAAAAAACTGACAAACCAAGTTCTTTACAAAACACATTACAGGTAAAAACTTCAATGTTCACTCAATAATACATGAGCTGTTTTAAAAACAGCCAATGAGACATTTTAGCCTTAGCTACTTTTTGCCATAGACGTAAACGGTGTGGTTGAAGCCTCTCATATATTGTGAGGTAACCTTCACCTTGACGTGTTTTTGACCGGGCCCACCGCTGATGATTTCTGGGTTGCCGCCAGTATCATCCTCCCAGTTATCTCTGGCCACTACAGCAGTGATGACATTGTCCCCGTTGTATTCAAAAACGTGCGTTCGGCGACCAAGCACTTGATAACTCGGACGAATTTGCTCTTCGTATAACAGGATATTTCCAGGTTCTAGTTTGCCTTTGAATAGGTTATGTTGTCCATAACCACTGTCTAGTAAATCTTTCACAGTTCCCCATGCTTTTCCAGCTGTGTCAACAAGCATCACTGCATCGCCAATTGCTGCAATCACTTCCATGTTACAATCTGGATAAAAAAATCAATCAAACGTAAGTCCCACATTGATGCAATATACATGTATATATCTGCCCCGATTCAACAAAACATACCCAGTGGATAGCCGATGTGGGGCTGCGGCTATCACAGGGGTACTTGTGGAAATGCTTCCCATCACAAATCACAGCTAACCTATCAAAAGCCTCTACGCAGCTGAGGCTAGCTAGCAATAAGGAGCAGCTCAGTTAGATTTTATATTCATTATATCGATTGTGTACGTTGTAAAAGGAATATTTTTCTACACTTGGAAAAACCTGATAAAAAATCCTGACGTAGATGAATTCTTAGCGACGTTATTTAAACAGTGCCGTATTTACAATTGTGACATATCAAATGTGTAATAGTGCATAGGAACTGACTGACTTTTAGTTTCATTGCCTTTTTCCACCCCTTTCTGTTTTTTAAAAAAATACTATCTGTAATGCACTAGTCATTTGTTTCCCCCGCTCCCCCACCCCCGCGACATAGCGGGGGAATTTGCAAACAAGCGATGCTAATCACGGGGAATTCCACCACCCACCAGGACAGAATTTCCTTGCAAAACCACCACCCCCCGGGGCTAGCTGAAAGACCTTGTAAAAGAAGGGATTGTCTATTTCTGCGTTAAATACATTTTGAGAAACAACAACTATTACATGTAGGAATGTTTCAACCAGCTTACACTGTAAAATACTTACTACTGAGGCTGTTTGGAGGATAGCTTTTTGATCAGACAAATAGTGTGGGAGAATAACCAATAAGCTGAGAGAAGACTTGAAAATCGTGAGCCGTGCCAGCAACAAACACAGTTGTTTGGTACCCCCTCTTGAACTCACTCTTGTTGAGAGGAACCTGGCCACAGGGTGGCTGTCACAATACGGGGCATATGTACTACATTTTGTTTTAAGCACTTTCAGTGAGGGGCTAAGATTTAGGAAATTGTGATTGCAAAATAATTAAGAAGATAAATTCAAGATAGCTATAAGCTAGTTCGCCTTTTCAGAAGGAAGTACAAATAGCAGTTGGCAATAACATTGCTACTTTACGGGGGTTTAAAAGGCATTTGAGATTCTAAAGCAAAATGGGGCAAAGAAAGTGCATTGGTAGAACGTACACATGATGAGAAATTCAGAGTATTTTAATACACTACGGGCCACGTCCTTGGGACTAGTCCCATGAAACTGCTTATGTCATTCAGGGATCGAAATTAAAAAAAATTTCAAGTCGCCATTTGGCGACTGTTTAAAATCATTTCTATGAAATTAATCCAAAAAAGGACAGAATTACAATGCATAAATATTCACAAAGAAAAGCAAAACAAACACATTATATAAGATTTTGTGGCCACTAACTTTGAAGCTAATGAAATGTTAGGAACCTCGAAGGAGTCAACATGTCAGATAGCCGTACATTACAAGAGACACAAACCATAGGCATACATGACGTGCTCAAGGGTTTGCAAAGCATTATAGGGCGAATTCAAACACGGTCAGCTGTTTGCAAGTTTTCCGATGTGACCACAGGTAGCCCAAGCTCACTATGTGAGCGTCCGTGTTATCCGCATCTCATTACGAAATATTCAAATATAGGATCTCGTAGTTAATAATTAGTCACGTACCGTTTTAAGAGATTGTATGGAAAATATTCCTGTTGCCCATAAATGTACCAAATAAGCAATAAAGTTTTTGTTTGCACTCACCTTAGTTATATTCTTGCTATTTCTGATGTTTTTATAGCGTTTTAGGCGTCCTGGCAGCCGAAGGTGGATTTTTCCGAGCGGGGTCGCTTCTTCTGGTGGAAAACCACCTCGCTCGGAAAAATCCACCTTCGGCAGCTAGGACGCCTAAAACGCTATAAAAACATCAGAAATAGCAAGAATATAAATAAGGTGAGTCCAAACGAAAACTTTATTGCTTATTTCGTCATTTATGGGCAACAGGAATATTTTCCATACAATCTCTTAAAACGGTACGTGACTAATTATTAACTACGAGATCCTATATTTGAATATTTCGTAATGAGATACGGATAACACGTAATGAGATACGGATAACACGGACGCTCACATACTGAGCTTGGGCTACCTGTGATGTGACAGAATCTTTTTATACAGCAAAGGAAAAGGATGGATTGACTTCTTTTCTCAGTTTGAATGTTTTAGAAGCAAAGATCTTCCGATATAACTTTCTGGAAGGACAAAATGTTTGAGAAAATGACCATTATTCATCGTCAACAGAAAGAAATGTAGTCGCCAAAATGGCGACTAAACCAGAATTTTTAGTCGCCAAGGGTGAAATGTTAGTCGCATTGGCGACCGTATCGGTCGCAATTTCGGGCCCGGTGTCATTATGTAGAAATTTGTTTTTGAAAATTTTCCCGGGGGTATTTTAGGTCAGGCAAATTTGAGGTGAAGTCCCTGGGGGTCTGGGCATAAAATCATCGCAAAGCTGCAGTAATTCCCCCGCTATTGCCCGACAAAGTCCCCGCATGTCGCGGGGGTGGGGGGGCGGGGGAAACAAATGACTAGTGCATAAGTCACATCAGGGCCGTAGGCAGGATTTTACTCGGGTGAGTGCGAGCACCTGAAGCATGAGCGTCTAGGGGGAATCCGGGGAAATATTTTCCCGGGAAATTTTGAAACATTAAGTTGTTTAAGTCCACTTTTCCTGCATTCTGAGAGTCATTTTAACCCTCCCTCTCAGATTAAGCGGACCTGTGCGGCGCGTGAGGGGGTGCGGATGCACCCATTGCACCCCCCTGCCTACGGCCCTGCACATGTAAATGCTGTTATTTATATCCTATAATGTTTTTATAAATGATGTAAGTCTTCTTAGCTCAATAGCTGTAACCTGTAATTTGTAATTGTGGTATGTAAAGGTAATAAATGGTGCTCAATAGTAAATAGATAAATAAGTAAAAAAAATAAAAAAAGCTGAATACTCAGACAATTAAAAATTAAACGATGTAATGGAGCCCGGAGCCGCAGGTTCTTAAAAGCACACGGATTGCGGACTTTTGTGATAAATTGAGTGTATTTGCGGATTTAAAAAAGACAGCAGATCGCTGGTCAGTATGTTGGGTTGTCTTAGTCCGTTTTTTCCAAGGTGTATTGCATGTTTGATTTTTTACATAACGCTGTTATGTTTCGTATGAGCGAGCAATAATATAAAACTTCTAAAAAAGAAACATAAAAAAGACATTTACCGTCCGTTGCGGTGAAACAATAATGCCACAAAATTTTAAATCTGCGGATACGGATTTGAACAAAAACAGTGGCGGATCGACGGATTTGGATCAGCGGAGTTGCGTACCCTTATTCACACCCGTCCTTATTGGAGCCCAGAAAGAAAATTTCCAATATCAGTAATTAGTGCAGTGCTTTTTGGCGTTATTTCTGGTGTTTGGAAAAATCAATACAAAAGTGTAATTGAATTGAATTTTTTAAAATAAAGGGTACCGCAAACAAGTGCGCTGCCTGTCATACAATGACCAAAAAACAAAAGAAATAGAGGTGCAAAAAAACACTGTTTACCTCTAAATACACTAGTCGGTGCATTTTCTGGGCAGTTGAATCAGGTCGTCTTCCACCATGGCTACTCTCCGAGAGTATCGCGAAACCGTGAGATACTTGGCACGACAAGAACTTTCTCAAGAAAGGGCGGACCTCTTCAAAACTCTGAACGGAGACGCCCTCTTCCCCCATCAAACTCTGGCCCGAGGACATCAGAATGGCTTTTTGGCGGAAACCGATCGGGGATAAAGCTGTTTTTGCATATGCAAATCAGGAGTTTAGGTATGTATGGGGAGTTTGTGGCAGTCGGACCTTCGGTCGATCAGATGTAAACAAAAAGTGTTGACAGATGGTTGACGAACCTAACGCGACTCTCGTAGTTTCTGGTGTTTTTTGCGTGACATTTGCGACATTGATTTCTTCGCCGATGATTGCTCAAGTTGCCGCGAACTCTGATTTTGTGGTGAAGCCGATGACACATGGAACGCTTTTTCTATGGAATTCTATTGTGACTACATCTGGGTTTCCTTCTCTCTGTAGCTTTATGAGAGTTTAGAAACATATACAGTGGAACCCCGCTCTACGGACACCCGCTTAATACGGACACCCCGGTATTACGGACAGTTTCGTTGGTCCCGGCGAAAACCTCATACATTTTCTCTTAAATTAACCCGCTTAATACGGACACCCGTTAATACGGACAACGGACACTTTTCCGTGTCCCGAGTGACAAACTCTTATACATTGTCAACCCCGCTTTACGGACACCATTTTATCTGCGCACTGTGAATTTTCATTGTCGCAGTTATTTGCTTACTTGAAGACATTGGACCCTGGTCAAATAATGACAGAATTCGAAGAGTTAAAACCATTTTATTACAAAGAGAAGCTTAATAGCGTGACTTCCGGTGTTTGACCCCTTCACTTTCTTTGCCTTTTGCTGCAGCTATCGTTTGTGTCGCAAGCTAAAAGTTTCCGTGCGAAGTAAAGTTACCGACTTTTTCAAATGGGTTGGTAGAGTTTAGGAACGGTTGCGAGTTTCAGTTACAAAGGAAATTTTATAGAAAACGTTCTGTTGCTGTTGAAATGAGTTTTATTTCTTGTACATAGTAAAGTTGCGACATTGTCAAACAATTCCATTGTTGAGTTTATTAAAGTTTAGTTCGAGTGTATGACTAGATCGTAAGGTTTTCGTAAAACCTATTAATTTTAGTCAGGGAGTTCACAGTTTGCATTTGTTACAGTTACAGTACAATTAAACAACGTTGTGTTGCCGTAAAAACGTTTGCCTTCGTCTTTGCGTCGAGAAAACGTGTATCCGTGACTTTTTTCCGAGACCCCGCTTAATACGGACACCCCGTTAATACGGACAATTTGGCCTGTCCCCTTGGTGTCCGTATTAACGGGGTTCCACTGTATAGGTACCGGCGCGATCGCAGTTATCTATCGGCACATTTGCAGTGTCTTACAGCAGCTTTGAGCAGGTGGCTGACATGCATTGTAAAATTTACAGGGAGTTTTTACGTCTTTCAAAATCCGCCATCACAATTTCTAAGCATTATAAGTTTGATTTTACCTTCTTCGAATGTTACAAAAAATTAGCGTTGAATAAAGTTTATTATGAAAACTGCTACGTTTTCTTTGACCTTTGTGGCACACAGAGTGACACCGATAATCTTCTGTTTGCTAGCAAAATCAGAAACTTCGCTTTGAACTTTAAATTAGCATGAACTATAGCGAGTAGCGGAAGGGGAGGCTGATAAAGCGAGGCGAACTTTGTACTAATGCTCCGTAAAAACTAAAATCTTAAACTAAGACAATTAGCATCTCGCGTAAGATAACCACCATCTAAAGATTTAGTTTTTACGGAGCGTTAGCACAAAGTTCACCGCCGTTTATCAGCTCCTTCCTCCCCTCCAGCCATATCTCGCAATGTAGTGAAAGCAATGACCAATACGTAAGCCGATAACCGAAAAAAAATGTAATAAATTGAAAATAATTGCGCTTACCAGTTAACTAGACCCGCTAGAAAAAATATGTTGTCTTCAAATCTTTCGGGATTTAAAGCGCACTTTAAGGACGAAGCCGAATATACATTGTATTTAGCTCTATCGTGCTTTAAACAACGAAGAATATATGAAGCTGTCGTGCTTCGGAACGAAAAATAACCAATGTGTTTTGAGCTCTCGCGCTTTAAGAACGAAGAATATAAATTCAAGAATATGAATTAGACAACGAAGAATATACATGGTGATTTAGAGCACTTTTGGGTTTTCGTGCCGTAAGAACGGCGAATATTTGTGTTAAGCGCTTTCGCGCTTCAACTCACGCTTACGAAAGAAGAATAGACATTTTTATTTGTGTTTAACGCGCTTCATGAACGGAAATTATGCTTTCAGACCATTCACGCTCTGAAACGAAGAATATCTTTGGAGCTTTCGCGTTTCATCTACGAAGAATATGCTTTCGGGCTTTCTCGCATTAAGAACGAAGAATCAACATTGTATTTCGGGATTTCATGCTTAAGAAAGAGCAAAATACACTGTGTTTATAGAGTTTGGGTCTCACGCTTCAGTGTGTCATTTTATGTCTTTAATTCCTGCCAACGAGCCGCCTAACGGTAAAACAAAATTGCATCTGGTTCCTCACTTTACGAACGAGGGATACACACATTGTGTTTGGCTCTTTCGTGCATTCACGCTTAGGCGTTGTGCGCTTCGGGTATTCGCGCTTTGTATTGTGCGTCACTTTACTAATGGTATACCAATGGACTGACTCCATTAATTTTGTACCAATGGAACCATTGGTACCATTCGACAAATCGTTTTTGCCTGGCTCTCAGGTGTTAATGAGATGCATCAACTTAACACTGATGAAGGGGTTATCCCCGAAACGTCTGTTTTTACAGTATTTCAAGCACTCCAGAAACACTATTTACTAGTTAACGTTAATGAGATGCAGCTTACCAATGGTGACCAACTGAATGAGAAACTCACCATTCGTACCAATGGTACAAATCGTTAGCCTTCTTTCACAATTGGTAATCTTTTACCAATGGTTCGATTGGTGAGAGTGTTTCGACGTTTGTGTATATTGGACATGAGTGTCACTAGTTCCTATAATCACCTTGAAGATTATGTACTTTGTCCTCTGTGCTCTGACTGCTCTCAAGTCTCTCCATCCTCTGGTTTACATTCCCTGCAATAAACATACATAGTTACAATGCAAACCTGATACAAGAGCAGACTTGTCACAAACAAGAAATCTGAGGGGGAAAACCATCAAACAACATTGCTCTATTTTTATATTCTTATATTTTATTTTTATTTCATTTCTATTTTTCTCCTTCACAAAACTACCCTGTATAATCATAATAATTATTCACCGAAGTGGAGGTGAACAGAAGTGGTCATACTTACCGAGCCGCGAAGCGGCAAGGTAAATATCCCCACTTACACTGACACTGAGGTGAATAATTGTTTTAGTATATACCACACAAGCTGAATATAACTAGCGGACCAAAACATTACTTTCGGTACCCAAAGCGATGCACGAAGCCATTTTGTTTCTCTTCGGCTGCTTGGAGGTGAATAGTACTTTGCTAATCACCTCCGAGTTAACCAATCAGAACGCGTGGAAAGCACTATTCACTTGTGTGGTATATACTAACTAATAATAGTTCTCACTATAGCTGCCCCCACCTTTGTATAATTTTGTTTACAGAAATAATCTAAGATTAGTGGAGCGCATTTATTTGACGTTTTTAATTATTGGAAGTCCATGGACTGCACAATTAGGCGATTTTACTGTGCCAAGTACGTCGCAACATTGTTTGCTGCGGAATTTCCTTGTTGTGTGACACCGCTCGTTTATGTAAACTAGGGCTTTACATAAGAAGTAGGGGTTTACATGAAGATGTAAGTGTTAATGAGTTCCGTCAAGTATTGGTAGGATTGATAGGTTTCCAGAAATTACTTCAAAAATACAGGCAGAACACAAAAACGTTCAATTCATGGTATTACACGTGATGTTATTACATTCAAAATGAGCTTACACTGATTTCCTCACCGAAAAGATCAAATACTAGTCTAATACTGACAATTTGGAATATATATTGTCACAAAAGGAAAATACCCACCTGAGTATAAGTTATCTTCTGTGTATTATTTGCTATTTCGTCTATGTTGAATTAAGATTTGCGATCATTATTTGCCTTATCGTAACTTAGTTCCTCTCTCAGCTAAGAATTGCCAACTACGCGTTATCTCAGGAAAAGGAGAATGATTACAATTTGCTCCTTGTTGTTTGAACAGCCGGCCTCTGTTGATCTCAAACTAGAAAGCAATTCCTATTACATTGTATTTTAACTCAACTTAAACTATCACAAATGAACGTCTCAAGCGTCTGTAACACGCTATTATTGTCAAACTAAAATTTAACGTAAAAGGAATTTCTCTTTGGGTCTCACGGACAGTTGTCCGTTGTATTTCACTCAGTATCGGTAATTTATTCATCTTGCTTGTTGTATATGCGAAGTAAGCACATTCAAAAGTAGCACTATTATTTACCTACATTTTGAGACGTGCAGTCTCTGCCGAAAACCCTTACGTTAGAATATATAGTCACTGTGTGAAATGAATTACCTTGAATTGCATGAAAACGTTCACGCTTCTATCTCGGGGGTGGAAGAGGAATAATGAATAATGAATAACGGGCTAAAACGGAAAATGAATGAGGAATATTTAAGGTTTCAATGCTTGGAATAATGAATAACTCATTTCCAGTAAAGGAATAATGAATATCGCTGATTGATTATTTGTGGTTATTTTAATTTTTTTATTATTTTTTTTTAATTTGACCTTAGCTATCTGCAATGAGTAAAATTACTGAGGTCGAGGGTGATCTGCATTCAATCAGATACCAATTTTTTTCCTGTGTATTTTTGTCTAATTAGTGCGTCCTTTGTTCTTTTTTGATTGTTCAACTTTCAACAATGTTGATTCGTCTCCACGTGAGATGTTTGACCTTTGATATAAAGTGATCTTCAACCCATGTGAGCGGATTTTTGTCAGTGTTTACGGTTCAAAAAATGATTGAAGTAACGAGTGGTTTCGCAACGGAACAGCAGAATGGGTCGAGAAATGGATCGTTCGGTAGAGAATCGGTAGACATAAGATTTTGTAATGTGAAACGCTGGAAAGTTAATTATTAAAACTAGTTTTAATAATTAACTTTCCAGCGTTTCACATTACAAAATCTTATGTGTTCATTTAAATTAACGCTACGCAGGACATTTTCGTAGAGAATCGGTAGAGACTGATCAAACACGAGAAAATGTAAGCAATATGTTTAATTTGAAGTGGAGAAAGGTGTAGACCCGGGGTGTAGATCTGCGTCGAATCTGGGTGAATCTGATATGTTTTCATTCTTTTATGATGCATGCACCGATACATTGGGGATTGTTCATTCTTCATGGGTAAGGGAGGAGGCTGGTGGGATGTTAGGGGGGCTACCTTTTAGTGTGAGTTATATGATGGCATTACAATGCCATAAAATAGCGTTTCTGGGGTTCAAAAACTGAAACCTTTCCCGGGGTGCATGCTACCTGGGCCCCCTACTCTGGGGCGGATGTAGGGGGTTCGGGAGTGGGGGTCGAATCCCCAAAATTGAAACCGCTAACGTCAAAATACTTGTTAATAGAAAAGTTAAACCTTAGCTGCTCCCTAACATTGACTGTCTGCTACGAACTGTTTGCACTATATATACCAGTCACCTCAGCCAATAACGAGCAAGCAAACTAGCCTGCGTAGCTGGCGGTATTGTTGGGTTTTAAAGCACGCACAAGCAAGAGGAGAAGCCGCGGCAACGAGCGGCACAGCCGCGAAAGGCTTGGGGAGGAGGAGTTGAAAAAAATCCTCCTCCCCAAGCCTCTCGCGGCTTCGCAGCTTGCTTGTGCACGCTTTAACCCAACAATACCGCCAGTTACGCAGGTGAGAGCATGTTAAAGGATATTCAAGGACCACTTTGACAATGGAACGACTGTCAGGCTTGGCACTGATGAACATTCATTGCAAAAAGCCTGTTTACTGTGATGCTGTGGTTCAAATTTTTGTGGAAAAATACCCCCGAAGAATGCTTTTTATTGATCCCGTCTTTGATGAAACACAAGATCGAAAAAGTTCAAATGTAGTATATTTTCACATAGTTTTGTAAATGCGAATTTGAATTCGAAAACATAATGTTTGATCATTTTAGCGTAGCTTTGCAATATTTTGTTGCAAGAGTGACATTTTGACTTAAAAAATTGAGGCATTAAAACACACTGACTTGGCCTCAAAATCAATGCACTAACAGTATTTTTGTTTTCATTTTTAACTGTATTTTTTTTTTTGGAATTTCTAAATTTAGCTTGATAAGTTTTACTTGCCATCATTTTGGGGGGATAGGGCAAGGTAAAAAATTCTAATGAAGAGGGAGGGCCATCTTATTTTAACAGGTACTGTCTATCTTATCCCACCTCCCTCCCCACCCCCCCCCCCCCCCCACCCGATAAAAATAAGTGGTCACTCCATTTCATCCCACGAGCCTCAGAAAACATCAACATGTTCTGAGAGAAATAGAACGAATCTAGGCGAAGTTTTTGTTTTATGAAAGTGTTTTAGGAACACCGGCTGTTTTAAGGAAAATCGTCCGCCATTTCGGTTTGTTTGTCTGAGTCTTGTCTGAGTCGTGACGTCACTCGTGCGCTTCGCTATTTAGGCAATAGGGAATAATGAATAACACGAAAAATCTAAAAATGAATAATGTAAGTCCTGAAAAATGTGAAGGAATAATGCATAAGTCAGTCCCAATAATTCCTCTTCCACCCCCGATTCTATCATTGTTTACCTACACTGTACAATTTAAATGATTTTCACTGCATTCACAACGTTCAGTCGCTGATTAAAATTCTGCTTCCCTGGATGATATGCCTGTAATACTCTCAATGTCATTTTCGGTATAATCTTAATTTCGGGCACACGTCTCAGCCATTTCTTCAAGCAAAAGATGTTTCCTGGGATCACAATACACGATGGCCATATTTTTCGGCATATAAAAAGAACTACCCAATACCACCTTGTGTGCTTGCTGAAAAATTAACCGAGACCACCATTGGTGCCTAGTTTCTTCAAATTGGAATTGCTTCACATACTGAACCAAATATTTCTTATTCTTTTTTCTACAATTGCTTCTTTTTACACAGGGAATCCTAGGATGCTTCCTCGGGTTTTGGGGCCAAAACCTTGTGGGGGCAAATATGAATTATTAAATTGTTGTTACTTAATTTATATACCTTCAAAATCCTCTATTCTGCCTTCAAGTATTCCAGTACGATGTCCTAAGTTCTGCTGACCAATTTCCACTCTTTGCATCCTCCGTTCTATCTCTTCCAGAGTTGTTGCAACATTTTGCAGCTCATGTTGGACTTTTCTCTTCTCTTCTTCAAATTCTACAGACATGTTGTTCACAGAATCTTGTAGTAACTTACATTCTTGTTGAACCAGTTGCAACAGTCCTGGGTCTACAGGGGAATTCATGCACATATGTGTTCCTGTACACAAAAAAAAATGAGGAAGTTATCAGTGCCTGCATCACTTCCAGTTATGTAGCAGTTTGGTCAGATGACTTTCTACTGAAGGTCTTTGACACAACCACACCACCTGCCCAGAGGGGATATATGTATGTTTTTTGGATGTGATGTCTTTCAAGTGTCAGGTCTATTCCCATGACGAGAAGTGAGGGTAGGGGGTTAGGGATAGGGGGTAAGGGGGTAAGGGGTAAGGGGTGAAGGGTAGGGGGTGAGTGGTAAGGGTGGGGGTGAGGGTGAGGGTGAGGGGTAGGGTTGGAGGGGTTGAGAGGTGAGAGTGAAGGAAGAATTCAATGCATTGTTAGATAAGTACCATTCCAAACTCCCAGCTAGTTAATTACTCGGCCATGGGCCGAGCGCAGTTCTTGTTCTGCACGGGATTTATTATTATTATTATTATTTTTTTTTTTTTTTTTTGGTGACCAGACCCAAACCTCCGCTTGGCCGAATTGTGATCGGGACTTTGAATCAAGCAACCTGTGATGTTTATTTGCCAAAAGCTGTTCAAACATTAATGTACAGAAAATGTTGTTGTTTTCTTTATTATATGTAAAATATATTTTATTTTGGTTTTATCGAAGTGTTGGATTTGGAGCAAATATTAAATACACTAAAAAGGTATTACGTCAGCCATAGAATGTGCTGCAGCTTTCAATTTTTGCTATATGACAAACAAGAGTGTGCTTACTTTGCAAGTTTATCAAACAATACATTGAATTCCTCCTTCGCCCTCACCCCTACCCGCTACTCCTCACCCCCCACACCCTACTCCTCACCCCCCACACCCTACTCCTCACCCCCCACACCCTACTCCTCACCCCCTACCCCTGCCAATACCACCAACGTGCCTGAGGGAAGGGGAGGGGGGGTAGTGACATGTACAGAGATGGAGGGTGAATGAATCATTAGCTTGCTCAAATCACATTTCTCATGTGTATTTTTTTAACTTACATTTATGATGTGGTAAGTAATTTATATTTGATTTGAAATTAATTTTCAAACCAGCTTGACTTTTATTTTCCTTTTTTTATTATGACAATAAACATGAAAAATTCTAAAACAAAAATATTTCAACCACAACATATACATTACCTTTAGTTTCCCAGTCTCTAAGTTCTCCAAGAAGTTTTCCTTCATCTGCAGTTGGTAGTGCCATGACTCTCACTAGGTGTTCCATCTCAATAAAACTTTGTTGAAACTTGGCTTCATCCCATTTACTAAAGACACAGTGTGCCCAGTCATTCCTTCCAATTCTGATGTCACCTGCAGCAGTTTGTACAGCAGCAGAGAATACAGGCACCCCACCAAGCAATGATAACACAGCTGACGCATCACAGTGGTCATCAAAGGCATTGAACTTGGCCATATAGTTCTCCAGATACAGTCTGGCAAAGTCAACATGGGATGTCACTCGACAGTCAAACAGAGAATAATTGAATCTTCCACCAGCAAGTCTGGGATGAACATCATTTCCATTGATGTTCTCATACTTCAACACTTTTCTAGCTGGCCACCGTTGAAGACGCCCAGATGTGCTCTGCCCATGAATATTGTGGCTGGTCTTGAGGTTGTTGTATTCAGTTTGGATGCCTTGCTCCACAAATGGACGTATCTGTGGTACAAGGATCTTGTTGAGTGCTATCCCAGCCACAAGCCATCGCTTCTGACTTTCTGTCACACCAAGATGGCTTGACCTGAAAAAGGAGTAAATTATGTGACAGGGTTACAATTCACAAAAGGTGATTGTTACTCATCATTTTCATAGCTATACATGTACTTAAACAAATTGAACTTACCCACTCCCGGCAGAGGCAGCTGCAGTTGCCATTCCATGAATTTTAATGTGATAATGAATTACTAGACCATCCAATTAATCATGCACAACACCTACAGGTAAAAAAGAAAATGACAACAAGTAAAGCAGATATCAAGATCATTTATGGACAGCAGCAAGCAAACCTTATCCAGAATTCTTTATGCAATTTAACGAATTGCGGTCACTTCGCTCCATGGTCAGATCGCTCCCAGTTAAATCGCTCCCAGGCAAAGTCATATTGCTCCCAACCAAGTCACACTTTTCTCATACTTAAAGAATGAGAAATATTCTAGGTCGCTTATTTGGAGCAAACTTGGTCGTACTTTACTTACACTTTACTGAACATGGAGCAAAGTCACTTTAGTTTAGGAGTGAGTGACTTTTTTGATGGCGCAATCTGACTTTCACTGGGAGCGATCTTACTGGGAGTGATGTGACCATTGGATACCAATTTATATAGCTCATATTCAATTGTGTAAAGTTACAGTGCCTTTCAATAATACACAAATTCTGAAGTTCAAAACCCAAAAAACAATTGTGTCAATCATAATTATGGTGACAGCCAACAAACCTTAATGAAAAACTGAAACAAATAAAATGGATTGAAGCCTATCAAACCCAACAGGCAGACATAACTTCTTGGGCCAGTTTAAGTGAACTTCTGTTTCCTAAGAGGTCTGCTTTACAAGGCTTGAACTTACCAGTAACTTTTTTTAACAGTAGACTAATTATAGCTACAAAAATGGCAATGATCACTTACTAGGCAAAATGCCCTTTTTGCTAGCCATAGTTCCATATGCTTTCAAGTAATAAATAAACTCTATTGTTCTTCAATTTTATACATTTGTACATATTATGCCACATTTGTTAACATATGTATCAATAAGTCCATTAACTTTGCAGAACATTTTCTTGTCATGGAATTCCAGACAAGGAAAATCCTTGTCCAGTTTTCCACAAAGTTCCTTTTTCTGCTCTGGACTTTGAAGTTTCCCATTTAGAATCACTTCCAACTGTTCTTGGTCCTCTTAGAAGAAAAGAAGCCTCTGGTGTCTATTTAAACAATAATGGGCCATATTCAATTGTGAGTATGAAATAAGTCACTAGATTTCAAAGTCAGCAAAAATGATTGCCTTCAGCATTTTAGTAGTAAACATTGCTTGTGAGAGTTCCTGAAAATCTACTAGTATTTCGCTAGTTGTCTATATATCGCCTGTACCTAGATGATTGACAGCAACAAAAAACCTAAGCCATTGATTGAGCAGAGTTCATGTGTTACTGAAAGGCCCAGTAGACAAGTTCAGCACAAAAAAAGGTACTTCAAAGCACAGGGCAATGTAACTTCAATCTGTATTTGGGGTGATGTCTTGACGTAATCTACAGTAAATTCATCTCAATCATTTTCTAGAGGAAAAGAAGGGGACCAGAAAGGGGTGCAGATAGGGTCCATGTGAAAGTCCACATTGGAGGGGCTTTATATCTTTTACTGGACTGAAGTAAACTGTGAAACCACTGCATGACAATCCCAGCAAGACAGCTTTTGATGTTTAAATATTAAACATGGAGGGGCAGAAAGTTTACAATCCTCAGAATGTACAGGTTAGAGGGTTGAAAACTAAAATTTTGGAGCACTCACTATTTGGGCACGCCCACGAATATTTAATATTCAACTTCAACTTTTAATTAGTTTGATACTGCTCCTTAGCTTAAGCTAGTTTAAGGAAGTTTACAAGGTTTCTATTGAGTTTCTCAGTTCATTTTCCATGTCTCTTCATCAATTAGAGATTACCAAGTGAAACTATTTTTGTATGTTAGTGAACCATTAGCTGTGGACTGTGTAGATTATTTTAAAGTGGAAAGTAGCAAGTTACGCTTATTTATGGAGCTGAAAATGGTACTCACCAAACCAGGCGAGTGATCGGTTATTTGTACTCGCCTAACATTTTTGACACATGGCATGGAGGGACAGAAAGTTTACAAATCATCCTCAGAATGTATAACTAGTTACAGGGTTGGAAACTAAACTTTCGGAGCACTTGCCATTTGGGCAAATGCTAATACCCAACCCTGAGGTTAGTATTCATATAGTTATATTTAAATTTCTTGTTAACATTTTTACCTTTTATCAGGGTGAAATAATCTCTAACAGCTACTTCCGGGATATTTTGCAAAACTATTCTAGTGCTATTATGAGTTTATTTAGCATGCATTTACCACAATCTGATACCACACGAAATCGACATGTTTTACAGCTTAAACAAAGAAAAGTCAGAGAAAGAGATTCTAGATTGGATATTTATAAAGGGACACATCGCAGACAAGCTCCTCTATAGCGCAGTTACAATACAATCAACATGCATGCACGATCCTACATTGTAGTTCATGTCAAACAATGCACTCGAGCTCTTTATAGCTAGATACCGAGTGAACAACTTGTATCCAAAAGAACTTTGTAAGACGAAATGAAAAATCGACATATCACAGTTGCGAAACTCTCACCTTAAGCGATCAAAACCACATCAAATGCCATCGTCAGGGCGAACTACAGGTTGCATTGTTGCATTCTGCTGCATTTCCAGAGGGAAGTACTTCACATCATCTGACCAATTAGACGCGCCTCCTGACGTCACGTGTTATAAGACAGAGCTACGAAGCGGGGAAGGGTGGTGTCGTAGAAAGAAGAAGAACGGAAAGACGTTTCCCTTCTGATTATATATCCTTGCCCATTGCTATAATAATTTTGTGTACTATGATATGCAAAAGTTGACCAAAACATCTGTTCGTTAATTTATGGAAATTATGGGAGATTTCCCTTTTGGTTGAGGTGGGGGTGGGGGTGGGGGTAACGTAACACCAGGCAAAAAAACAATCTTGAGTTGCCGAGATCTTTTGCCTACCGTGGGCCCAAGATATTTAATGACTTGCCCAAGAATATAAGAGAGACAAATGACCTGAACCTTTTTAAAAAGAGAATTTCTAAACATATTTTAAATTTGTAAATAATCTTTTATAAATGTAATGTACATAGTTTTTTATTTCGAATATTATTTCAACCTTCCCCCTTTTTCCGATTTCTTTTTTTCTTCTTTATTGTAAATATTTTAATCTTTTATCTTTTTAATTTCTGTATGGCGGAAGAGCCCCCAAGGGGGAGCTATACAATAAAGTATGTATGTATGTATGTAATCATTTCAGTGTGCCTGAGATCCCTTCAGCTTCAGTGTATCTACGATGTATTTTACTACAGGAGAGGAGAGGAAAGAGCTCCTAGCACTACCCTGAGCCCTTTTAGCCCCATACCCCTTTATCCTAGACGACGAGAAATAAAATGGCTACATGCACTGTAACAATACTTTGTTGTTGTTTTTTTTCATAAATAAAGTTATTCTTACTTTTTGTTAAAAAAAAAATTAATGAAATATTTTTTACTTTATTTGACAGTATCTAGAGTTTAGGAGGCATACGTACCCGAAGGCTGTTCTTCCTGTGCATAACTTCGGATTCAACGAATATCTCATTCGCATTTCAAGCAATTCAAAAACTGTTCATTCATCCCATGATCTGAATCTATGTTTTGTGGTGTTGGGGTGATTTTTGTCTCGTGTTGCCATGGTAACACGAGAAGTTGGTGTGGGACCTTTGGCATTGAGAAGTACTTCGTGTAAGATCTCACGTGTGGTTACAAAGCGACAAGTGAACAATGGATATATATTTATGGTAAATTTATGGTACATTATATGTGTTCTTGCTGGGAGAAAAGTTTTTAGGTATTTATTTTATACAGAAACTCATGGGTTTCTGTTTTATACGCGTTTGACAAGGTATAGAGTAAATTGTAAATGCTGGGACATTATGTTTGGTCTTACACGGTGTTGGCAGAGTGGTTTTACTTTGTAATACCGCCAAAAAATGTGAAGAATGTGATAAACAGATTTTATCGAAGTTAATTAAAACAGATGTAGTTTTGTCGTGTACTGCTTGTTGAGTGCGGGGGGAAAGGTTCAAGAATATTTCGTGTAATTCCTTGCAGAAGGTTTGTGATTGAGTTTAAAGGAGTAAGAAACATTTTACTAGAAATTTCTGTAATTTACAATGATTTTTGTTTATACTTTGGTGATGTGATTGTTGTAATATGATTGTTGTAATACAGTGTTTCTATTTTTTTACGAGTGCACTCGCATGATGATATTAGCGTTGATGTTATCTGTTAATAAACGGCACGGAATGCAGAAGCGATGCCGCGAACGTTCTCAAACCCTGACCCTATCTAAGGATAAAGAAAACGAAAATTGATACCCTTTCTAAGGCCCAAACCCGAAAATTGACACCCTATTCAAGGGGAGGAGAAGCATTGCATGACGACTCAAATAACGGCTAACCGCGCACGGCAAAGCTAAAATCTTTCAAAATCGCTCTGTTAATACTTAATGACGGATAGTTCAGTTTTAACAGACAATTTCTTTTCGTTTAGCTGGGCGTTTATTTGAGCTGATAGAATTTAGCTACCCTATCTAAGGATCACACCGGGAACACAATGCCAAAAGGAACAAAAGTGATACCCTATTTAAGGACCGAGAACATCAAATCCCGCGGCACATACCTATATAGCCCATATATGGGAGTACCCCCCCCCCCCCCCCGGGGTTAGAAACGACTAATATTATGTATGACCGAAAAGAGAGAAATTGTATTTGATGAAATTTCTTCCGATTGACGAGCAGAAATGTCTATCGGAAAGGCAAAGCAATTAACATTAATTTTATATTTTTTGACCCCGAAGATTGACCTGAGTCAGGAGGTACTAGATGTAGGTTCGTATATCTTGTTGTGAATTTCACGCTACAATATAACACAACTTTTATAGAGCGGCAGCAACAGCCCTTTTAGTGAAGTTGTGAAGAGGAGTACATGTAACGTATTTAGGATGAAGAGTCTATTTTTTGTCAAAATTAGCTTTACGCTTTTCAATTTTGGATATCTTTGAACTGCAGCTAGCAGCTATCAAGTAAAATACAGACATGCTTTACGTTTTTAAAATAACATTCTAACCTTTAAATTGTACTATGAGATTATCAATGAAAATTAATTGTAACTCAACAAGAAAACGCGTAGAAGAACAAAATACACCAGGTTAGTTAGAAACGCATAATACAATGTATAACCGAAAGAGAGAAATTATATTTGATGAGTTCTCTTTAAGCTTTGAAAAGCAGAAACGTCTATCACCAAGATGTCAGTAGATGGACCTGTAGATAGCCGTCTTCTCTTCCTTACCCCCCAGAGGACGGGTGGCCGGGAAGAAGAGAAGACGGCTGACATTTCAGACTAGACCTGTAGAGTTTTCGTTGACGTTGTTGTGCATGTCGCGCTACACACTTAGTATACTCAAGGGATGGATGAATCTCTAAAATCTCTTTGGAGAGTCTTGTCTTGTAGTCTCTTGACGTATAGATTTAATGGGTGTCGATCGTTTCGCCTACATTTTCACTCTTTAAGAACGAGGAATATACATCGTGTTTAGCGTGTTTGGGCTCTCACGTTTAAAAAGAACGAAGAATATACATTATGATTAAACGTCAGGGTAGGTTAAACATCTCACACAGTCTAGGCGATCAACTTAAGTGTAGGCGAATCGACTTGTAGGCGAAACATCTCTGCAGGCGAAACGACCGGATACCGATTTAATAAGTGCAATTATAGGATGTATCAGAATAACAGCTTTGTTTTGCCTATTTAAAGAATAGCGTGCTTTGATATCTACCATGTTATCTTCAGTGGAACTATTGAATGTGATGGATTTTGGGAAAGTTGTTGAAAATGAATTATCATTCTGTTTACAACGCGTACAATAATGGTGCAGCTGGTTTTAACAGGATATTTACTGTTCAGCTCTATTTATAGTGATTACAGTGGTGGGATATAGCAGATATAGTTTTCACGATCTTCGTAAAAATCAAACAATGTTCTAGTGTCACGAAAATCTGGAAAAAAGAGTAACACGAGACGGCATTAAGTGCTTTTGATTGGGGATGGTTGGGAGATAGTTCTTCTAAAAGGATCAATAAAATCTAGAGAAAAGAACTATTGCAGATTTGATGTTGTTTTAAAATTAACAATCGAGTAAATACAGTATTGGGACGTTGCATCCATTTTATTGCTCCAACAGCTATCAACGAATGACTGTCCAGAATTGAAGTTTTTTACACAAATAATATTTACAAGCTACCGGTCTAAGAGTGCATTCGATTGACCTTTGTATTACACAATAGGAATACATTCCGGTCGGATCCAGAATAGCAATTCCGTCAATACGGCAATTATTCTGTTTCCGTTTGTGGAATAATCTAAGCCGTAGACTCCGCCAAAAACATGTTTTCTTTGCATGTTTTGGTACCGCCCGCGGCCACCATTTTTCAGTTGTTTTAAAAAGGCCGCCACGCGAAGAGGAAGCGACGGCGTTACTCATTGGACGGAAATTCGTTTGGTGCTATTTCGGAATATGGTCAATCGAGCACACCCTAAATCTCTACCCTCTAGCAATCTCTAGCAATTTGCATCAAAAATGGCTGTGATTAGCTAAAGCGCAGCATCATTAAGGCCCGGTAATATGGGTAACATTTTTGCTCAACTTGTGTCGCAACATGGATTGTTGCATTGCAAGTTGAACGAGTTGTTGCTCGCATTACTACCGTTTGCTCAACTTGTCTCGCAACAAATTTCAGTGTTGCAAGTTGAGAAAAAAAATGTTGCAAAAAGTAGAACTCGGTTCTCCTTTTAACATGTTGCTGCAACTTGCAACACTGAAATTTGTTGCGAGATAAGTTGAGCACGCGGCAGTAATACGGGCAACAACTTGTTCAACTTGCAATGCAACAATGTTGCGACACAAGTTGAACAAAAATGTTGCCCATATTACCGGGCTTTTCTGAATATATACAAATATTGTGTTTGTCGAAGGAACCCACTACAAATACGACTGCACCAATATTTGAGAGAAAAACGAATCCACGGAAAAGTCCCTGCTTTCAGCCCAGCAAGTTAACCGAAAGTGAATCGAAACTCCGTCCAATTTACAGGTAAAGAAATCTTGAGCACGCCAGTGACTCTTGAACCATGGACAACAGGACACAAGAAACATACTGCAAGAGGTTTCAGGCATGGAGTGGCTTAGTAATGATCCATTTTAGCGTGTAACTCATCCGCGGAATAATCTGTACAAGGTTTTCTTCTCCTAACTTACTAATTGGGTTATAGCGCAAGTCTAAATAGGTCAGAGTATCATTATACGGAAATGCATCTGCAAATTCTGCTGCTCCTGTATCACCGATATTGTTACCTTGTAGCTTCAAATGCGTCAAAGCACGATTTGATCGTAGTGCCTTTGCAAGGGCTGCAGCGCCTGTACATTCAATTTCGTTACCGCTCAAATCAAAACGCTCAAGAGTACGATTAGACTGCAGGGCCTCTGCGAGGGCAATTGCACCTGAAGAGTTGATCGAGGCATTACTCAGACATAAACGGGTCAACTGAGTACCACTCGGCTTAAGTGCCTTTCCAAAGGCTGCTGCTCCTAAATTGCCAATCTGAATTTCGTTTGGTATAAACATACTCCTCAGATAAAAATGAGTCAGAGTGCAGTTTGACTGGAGAGCTTGTCCAAGCGCTGCTGCTGCTGAGTCATTGATGGCATTGCCCCTGAGATCTAAGTAAGTCAGTGAACAATTAGATCGAAGAGCTTGTGCTATTGCAGATGCCCCTGATTCACCAATGCATTCAGAACGAACGTCGTCAAAATCAGAGGAGGGCCTAAAGAAGTCGGGTATTCCTTCCATATTCTCACCAAAAATGCCCATATCTAAATAGGTTAGGGTACGGTTAGACTCCAAAACGCGAGCAAGGGCTATGGCTCCTCGGTCACCAATGAAGTTGATACTTAAATCCAAGTACTCTAGCACATTATTTGACTGGAGACCTCTTGCTAAAGCTTCTGCTCCAATATGACTTATCATATTACAATGCAGATTCAAATGGGTCAAAGTGCTATTGGACTGAAGAACCTCTCCTAATGCTTTGGCTCCTGAAATACGGATCCTGGCATATCGCAGATTCAGATGGGTTAACGTGCGATTCGACTGAAGGGCTGATGTAAGTGATGTAATGCGCAAGTCAGTCCGCAAATGTAAGTGCATCAGCTTGTGGCTTGACCGAAGAACATGCTCAATTGTTGATAATGCTACCTCGTCTAGACTACCGTACCAAAATAAATCGGTCAGTTTGCAGTTGGCTTTTAAATATTCAGAGAGAACGAGGGAAGAACGTCGACCACTGTCAACTCTAAATTTATGCACTGGAAAGCAGCGTGCCAATGTAAGTGCCATTTTCTTCTGGTAATCCTTTAAACTAGTTTTATCTTGTTCACACTGACCAATAAGATACAGAGTTTCACACAAGAATACTTTCGGCGTCTCGTAATTATTGTCAAGCATCTGCCTTTCTTCATTTCTATCCCAGGAGGTATCTTTACAAATGTCCGCATCGTCATCGTCATCGTCATCCTTGTCGTCGTCACCTTCGTCCTCGTCTCCATTGTCATCATCACTGTCGGTCTCGTACAGGTAGCTGGCGTCGTCACCAAACATACATTCACCATTGTCGTCGCTTTCTCCTTCTTGGCTTTCGTCGTCGTCTCCTTCGATGTCTTCGTCTTCTTGCAAATAATTAAAAAAAGGGAAATCTTCTGGCTTTTCATGGTGAAAGGAACCACAGAGACTTGACACCAGCAGAACTGCCATATCATCACTCTTACTTGCAACCATTGTGAAGAGAAATTCCCACACCCGCCAATACTTGTCAACAGGACTGAGCTTAGCTAGCAGGATCCCTTTTTCGCTGTCGCTAGTTTGCAGTTCATGGGCCAAGTGGAACGCCCCAAAATATTCCTGAAAGGATTTGTGCGTAAATGCATAACTTGACATTGGTTTGATTTTGCTTACACTAGCTTCTCGAGAAAGAAAACCAAATTCAATAAATTCAGTCGACTGGCCTTTAAGCTCCACTTCACTGAAAGCCAATTGACTTTTCAGCAGAGCTTCAAGCGCCAACTTTCCTAACAAATTCAGCTGGCCTGCGCATGCCTCGATGGGATCATTGTCATTCAAAGGTATTCCCTTCTTTGCATGATATCTCCTCAAAGCGCACGAAACAAGTTCATCGTACAACTTGGTTTTGTTTAAAGGGAACATTCCTCGCGAATCTTCACAAACAAGACACAACAGAGCTGTGTTTAGTGGATTAGCAGTCAATTCCCTGAGATGCGGGCTCCGGTCCAATTTCTTAATCATTTTCTTTGCTAGGCCTGGATCCTCGTGATTGCTAAAGTACTTTGTAATGTAACTGTCAGCATCTTCTCTTGTGTAACCAACAATCTCAAGAAGTGTGTCACAATATCGCCGCAACTTCATTCCCGCTTCATGACGCGCTGTCAACATGAGATAAACATTAGAGAAGACTCGACCTTGAATTAAGGGAAGAAAACTCTCGAATAGATCGTGACGAAATTCATCCAATCCATCAAGAACCAATAAGATTTTGGATTGATAACAGTGAATGAATTGGAAGAAGTTTTCCTTTTCTTTCTTGTCTGAATCTTGTGGTAGTAGTTGATCATAAATAGCTTCCTTGACGTTATCAGTCTTCATATCACGGCACTTCAACAGAAGCAGCATATCCACTTTAGGAAACGAGGCTTCAGGTGCAATGTCCTCCACAGACCAATCATGAGCAAGCTTCTGGCAGTAAGTGGTTTTACCCATCCCAGGCTGTCCTTCAATCAGAACCACTCTTGGTTTGTCACATTCTTTATGTGGTTTAAATACATCTGTCATATTGACGATGTCATGTGTTAGCCTTGCTCGTTCTTTTTTCTTGCTAATTATCTTCAATCGTGTAAAAATGTTGGACAGCTCCATCTGTAGTTCATCCTCACACCATGGGAAGGGACACAGAACAGCACCTTTGTAGTCTCGTCTGATTAGCTCCACAAGTTTACCTGGAAAGGCTAGAAAAAAATGACTGTATCAAAAAAAATTAAATCCAGCTTTTGCAATAAACAAAAATAACTTGAACCTGGTAACGTAAGTCAGGAATAACAAATTCTAAGATTTGGCAAAGCAAATTAGCATCATCTTAAAAATACAGAAAAAGCGACATAAAATGTGAGTATACTAATTTCGAACGTAAACTTGTTTCCACGACTAGCTTGAGTTACTGACTGAGGCTTCTAATATTTCTACCAGGGTTATCATATGCCATCTTCTCTTTTCACACACACTCGCTTATCCTCAAAACTAATCCTACAACCACAGACAAATATGCTGGGAAGCTTTGCACTTTTGTTCTTCCACTTCACTCTTCTATTCAAACTTACTCAAAGACTGTAAAGTGAGGTTCCATATCATTGATAGGGGCGTGGGGGAGAGGATCCTGAAGCAGTGCACGAATTGTGTTTACTAAGTTGAATTCAAACTTCACTCTAAGTGGGTATATTTTTTACAACCTTCCCAACTATGTTTGTCTTTGGTTGTAGCAGAATGCGGGAAGTTCTTTACATTTTTACTTTCAATTGTCCATGAACTAGTTTTTGCATTCTAGAGAATGTAATTGCAGTAGATACTTAAGGTGATGAAAATCAAACGATTCTAGGAAAAGTAGACTATGAGCTAACTTAAATTTCTTTTTCTGCTTTTTGGACATTCCACTACAAATTCCACTGAAGTTATTATTTATAGCGAATAATTGACAAACGTACCAGGTGGAACAGGATTGTCTTGGCACATGGATACACCAAATTCCTTTGACGATGTTAAGTCTTCCACATGTTCTGTGAGATGGCATCCAGAAAAAGGAAAAGTTTATTATGGTGCAACATCTCAGGAAAGTAGTAAAAGATTTCATGGGGCTAAGATTAGGTGTTAAGTCATCTTAACCAAATCTGAATAAATTATAAGAAGTGCATACAGATGTCTGTAACTAAACGCAGCTAAACTTAAGCAATTCAAAGTAGCTACAAAAAACACAATGCCAATGTTATGAGGTCTCTGATGACAAGTGTGAAGAGAACCTTACCTATTCTATTTTTATTATTGTCAGGGGTGTAAAAGGGTATATAGTTGCGATATTTATAATATATATTGCTTTCTATTACATCTTGAAAGTGTCTCAGGCTGAATTGGACTCTTTTCCACATTTTTATCATATGAGTGGGCTAAAAAAACTTGGTGGGCCCGGGCCTTAATGGACCTACAGGCTAGCTACACCCTAACTGTACATGCAAGTAAAATGATCTCATTTGATTCCTATAATCACCTTGAAGGTGATAAATCTTGTCTTCAACAAGCATAGTGCGACTCTCTGTGCTCTGCTGACTGCTCTCAAGCCTTTCCATCCTCTGGTTTACATTCCCTACAATACATATAGAAATTACAATGTTAAAGACCTAACACATAAGAGAACACTTGATTCCTCAGGGAAAAACAAACCAAGGTGAGTATTGAAACAACATCTCAATACTCACCTGCAGAGTAATACCACAGCCTCTCTTCAAAGCTCAAAGTCTTTCTTTTTGGCTTTATTTCTTTCCCCATACAAATCCTTACATATATGCAAATCACTTGAATCACATAACAATGCAAAGGTCAACATATAAAGAGCTACTCATATATCAAGCTTGGGCTACCTGTGAGCATACCTGTAGGAATGTGGGAGTATTTAAGTCAGCTTAGTTTATATCAAAGGAAAACATTACATTCCAATAATCACCTTGAAGATGATGCACTCTGTTTTCAACAAGCATAGTGTGACTCTCTGTGCTTTTCTGACTGCTCTCAAGCCTTTCCATCCTCTGTTTTACAGTCCCTACAACACACATAAAAGTTACAATCTAACCTGATATATAAGTGCAGAATTGTAACAAACAAGAAGTCAGAGGGGAAAACCATCAAACAATACTGCTCTAATTTTTAACTGCAATACAAATACACTTACATGACATAAGGTAAAAACACACTAATGACATGTAATATATCATTCTATCCTTAATATTGTCTATGTGTGTTTGTTGGGACTTGAATTAATAAATATATTTGTGTTCACCACTGCAACCATTCTTTCCATCAGCTAAAGTTTTTTCTCTTGTTTTACAAAACTACATAAAATATGAACAATTAAATTATTACCTTCAAAATCCTTTATTCTGCCTTCAAGTATTCCTGTACGATGTTCTAAGTTCTGCTGACTCATTTCCACTCTTTGCATCCTCTGTTCTATCTCTTCCAGAGTTGTTGCAACATTTTGCAGCTCATGTTGGACTTTTCTTTTTTCTTCCTCAAATTCTACAGACATGTTGTTCACAGAATCTTGTAGTGACTTACATTCTTGTTGAACCAGTTGCAACAGTGCTGGGTCCACAGGGGAATTCATGCACAGATGTGTTCCTGTAAACAAAACAATAAGGAAGTTATCAGTGCCTGCATCAGGGGTGTTACGAAAACTAAGACCCTCGAAAACTAAGACCTAAGACCCATCTTAGTTTTCGTAATTACGAAAACTAAGACCCCCCAAATCTTAGTTTTCGTAATTACGAAAACTAAGACCCCCCAAAAAAACGAAACATAGAAGGATAGAAATGCTCTTTTATCAATATTAATGTGTTTTTAAAGACGCGAAGACTTGCGCCGCATAAAAAAGAAACAACGACAACAAAAACACGAATAGATCGACTCGGTCAACTCAATATGGGCCTATCGTGGGCAATCATTTTAACGCTACTTTGGGCTACTTTTATGCACTCCGAAGGCCTAAAGAAATGCCGAACATAGACCCATTGCAGGCAAGACTGATATGATTGTTTTTAGGCAGATTTAGAACCCGAGGGTTGCGTGACATACAGTTCAACTCTCATTTCTTTTATAACCGAACTTCTTTTCGCTGATAAATCGCATACATTTTGTAGTTTTCGGAATGGTAGTATCTAGTCTTAAAAAGAGCAAAGTAAATCAATTTTCGCTAGGTCTTAGTTTTCGTGATTATGAAAACTAAGACCCCCCAAATCTTAGTTTTCGTAATTACGAAAACTAAGACCCCGAGGGAGAGCAACACGAAGCTTTCTAGTGACAGCGGAAATTGTTTTATTTGAATTTTTTAAGATTCGATTTGAGCATTCTAAACCAAAGAACCAAAATGTGGTCGATTTACGAGCAGAACGACATTGCTTGCAGTGAATAATGTTAAAGAATGTCACACAACTTCAATGTTGCTTTGGCGTGACTTTCTGTGGGCAGTTAACAAGGTTTCGCAAATCGCTAAACAGAGGTTATCACCCCAGATTTTGAGTAGCAAGGTGTACTTAGGCGTCGTAAAATTTTTGAAGGTCACTTGAAATTTGCTAGCGCTATTCTATTTTATTTTTTAACTGAGGCGATAGACTTTCTAAAAGTCGTTCGCCTCCCGTTTGTAAGCAAGTTTACATAAGGTGAATTCATCAGCGATTTTATTGCCATGTTGAAAGATGTATCGCTTTTCTAAACACATGGGAGACTGATAGTAATCCGATGGGGTCTTAGCGCGAGGGCCTAATGGTTAGTGCGCTGGACTCCGGATCGGGCGGTCCGGGTTCGAGCCCTGGCCGGGGCATTGCGTTGTGTTCTTGGGCAAGATACTTTACTCTCATAGTGCCTCTCTCCACCCAGGTGTATAAATGGGTACCGGCGAATTTACTGCTGGGGGTAACCCTGCGATGGACTAGCATCCCGTCCAGGGGGGAGTAGCAATACTCCTAGTTGCTTCATGCTACGGAAACCGGGATAAGCTCCGGCCTGGTGGGCCACTAGGCTCATATGCAGACTTTACCTTTTATTGACAATGTTGAAAGATGTATCGTTTTTCTAAACACATGGGAGACTGATAGTAATCCGATGGGGTCTTAGTTTTCATAATCACGAAAACTAAGACCTAGCGAAAATTGATTTACTTTGCTCTTTTTAAGACTAGATACTACCATTCCGAAAACTACAAAATGTATGCGATTTATCAGCGAAAAGAAGTTCGGTTATAAAAGAAATGAGAGTTGAACTGTATGTCACGCAACCCTCGGGTTCTAAATCTGCCTAAAAACAATCATATCAGTCTTGCCTGCAATGTTCGGCATTTCTTTAGGCCTTCGGAGTGCATAAAAGTAGCCCAAAGTAGCGTTAAAATGATTGCCCACGATCGGCCCATACTGAGTTGACCGAGTCGATCTATTCGTGTTTTTGTTGTCGTTGTTTCTTTTTTTATGCGGCGCAAGTCTTCACGTCTTTAAAAACACATTAATATTGATAAAAGAGTATTTCTTTCCTTCTATGTTTCGTTTTTTTGGGGGGTCTTAGTTTTCGTAATTACGAAAACTAAGATTTGGGGGGTCTTAGTTTTCGTAATTACGAAAACTAAGATGGGTCTTAGGTCTTAGGTCTTAGTTTTCGAGGGTCTTAGTTTTCGTAACACCCCCTGCATCAGTACCAGTTATGTAGCAATTTGGCGAAGACGGTCTTAGACTGACAACGACACCAGCAGGAGTCCACACCACAAGTTTTAGGTAATTCAAATATTTTTTTTATGTGATGTCTTCCAAGAGGTCTTTTGGGGGATTTAAGGTTCATATTTACATTGTTTCTTATGTTTAATAATAGGTATATTTTGGGGTATGATGGTTAGAATTGATCTAAAGAACAGCATGTACCTTTGCAGCCTGATGAAGTTTTCTTGTTTGCACAATTATGGTGCCAAAGTATATATTATGAGCTAAATAACTGCCCTGTACAATTCCAATGCAACACCACCAATGTGTTTGGAGGGGAGGATAAGGAGTGGCATGTGCAGAGATGGAGGGTGGGGAGTGTAGATGAAGATAGTGTGAAAGGTAGTGGAGAGGGTAAGGAGGCCTTCCAAGGGGGATTCTGATGTTGCTTTGTCGCTCATTTCCCAACCCACCTGTCGCCTGTTTGGGTAGGACAAATGTCGCTGTCGTTTTTTCGCTACAATAAATTGTCGCTGTCACTTTTTTCGCTAGAATATCCGCCAAACGTACTTATTTTCTTGTGCTGTTTTCTTTTGTTAGTTTAATTTAAAAGGTTTGCGCCCGTGAAAACGTCCTTCTTTTTCAAAGATGATCAACCACATTAGTTTCTAATGAATCTAATGGCTTGAGTGTAAACATAAATCAACGAAATCGCTTAAGTCATAAGAGCTCACACATACTTTATTTTCCTCCATTGCCAATACGCTTCAAGGCTTCGAATTCGTGTTTCAGTGTCAATCAGTGGCCTCGCCTTGGTACCTCTCCCCAGTCTTATTCTAAGATTCTATTTTAAGTCTATATGTAGTCCGAACTTAAAGTTTTGAAAATAGTTTTGTTCATAAACGTAATGCTGATCATTTAAATAAAGAGTTCAAAGAGGACAAATTGTTAGTTTGTGCGTTAAATATGACAAAGATACAATTTGGGTATGTCAATTTGGGCCAATCAAGACTAAAGTTTGACGTCTGAAGCAACGTTGCACCAATTGTACATATAGCGCGCCTGTAATAAATTTAGGGTGACAGCCTAGTGGAATTTAACTAAATCAGTTGAGTGTGACACGAAAATAGCTAAACGCAATAAAGACTTTTTATTGGCTACAATTCCAATCTCGTCGGTGGACGGATACTTCTTCATCGGGAAGTGCAAATGGTTGACAACACGACAGAGTCTGCACAGACAACACTGTTTGAATCGTCATCGGAGTCATCTTCTGTGGCGTAATCAGCAATGTTTATTCCCGACCTTTATGGCCCGCACGCCAAAAATGCTCAGAAAGTTTGTAAATTAAGTTTTGGGTGGGCTTATAACTGGTGGGGGAGGGGGGATATAAGGGGGAATGAGCCACGTGAGTGTTAATCGAAATAGTTTTTTAAATGTTAAAAAGTCGTAATAAAGCTAAAATTAGGACATTTGGGATTTCAATATTGTCATCCAGCAGAGGGCGGCTTATAACCTAATGTTTTTTTTAGACACATGGGCTTAAAACTGGGGGGAGGGGGGGGGGGGGCGTGGGGGGCTTAAAGTTTATCTTATCTATCTATCTTAGCAAAATTTAAGAGCAACAAATTATTCGTGATATTAAAGACATGCCATCGGAAATCTTCATTTCTTTTCGCAGTATTTTGTAAGCGAAAGAAAATTCATTTTTTTACGTCGATATGCCTGTTTTAGACATACGTATACGACGTATACCGTACTACAGAGTAACGACCAGTATACGCAGCCCGTGTCTGACCACGCCGAGGATATCTGGAATTTTGCCAAACTTGCCGCATTTGAAGAAAATGTCGAAAATGTTAAAAGTCTCTTAAGCCCAAGACTCTATATTTCAGTGTTCTTTGTCAAACATCGTTTGAACGTAAGGAATTCGCACTGAGAAAACAGGAGGAAAAAAAAGGTGACAAAGGATGGTCTTGATTGAAAGTGGCATTCTTGGCTAGCTCACAGTAATGTTATTATCCTTTATCTTTTCATGTTATGAATGGTCATGAATGAGATCATTAATTGCTAGACACTACTTAATTCAAATGTAGGGAAGGCCGTCAAAACAGTCTCAGGAGTCAGGGCTTCATAAAAGTCATAAAAAAGCGCCACGCACCATTGATGAATTAATGGTCAGTTATTGGTAAACAATGGTAAATCAACTTACCTTTTCTTTATTTCCTTTTGTGGCTCTTTTTGTCCTTCTTTTTGCTTTTCTTGGGAATGCCATGCGATTTTTTTTATGTTTACCCATATCACGTACTGCACATTAGCAAAAAGCGCTAGAAAACATGAATAGACTCGAGAGAGGTACCGTAGATAGAGAATCGAACTCTGACACCGCGACCATGGCACACAAGCATGTGACTACGTGTCGACCTTTGTATCACAATAGGTAACCAGACACCTACTGCATGACGATAATGGTTGTTTTAATGATTTTTAATATCTTAATTTGTACAAGAAAAAGTAACGCCAACAGAAAATTTAAGGTCACGCTGGCCTGGTCGGCGATGTCACTGTCGAAATAACAAAGTGGAAAGATGTCGCTTTGTCGAAATTAAAAATGGATTGTCGCTGTCGCAAATTGTCGCTTTCTTTGTGTCAGTTTCTGTCGGCTGTCGGTGTTCTGGAAGAAGATTGTCGCTACATTTTAAGCAATTTTGAAGCGATGTCGCCTGTCGCCAAAACCCCTTGGAAGGCCTCGGTAAGGGGGCAGCTGGTATTAGTCCACAATCCTGTTTTGCAATAATAATGTGCATATGAATTTGAAAATAAATTAGTTTAAATGTACAAACCCACCAGCTCTATTCTTTTTTAACGTGTCAGTGACCAACACGATAGCATATGCTTCTTTGGTCACTGAGCACATTTTGTTTTGCCTTTACTATTATTATATTTTCCTTATTTTAATTAATGAATTTTCTGTAAATAGTGTGTGATAGTAAAATATGTCTGTAAATAGTGTGAAATAATAAAAATCTAAAAATCTAATCTGCTAATTCATTTGTCCATTTGCCCGACAGTGTATAAAGTGTGTACAATTTGGTTCCTTATGTTGTTAATTATTAGCTTTGTCAAATCACATTTCTCATGTGCATTTTTTTAATTTGCATTGTATATATGTTGTGGTTTAAATTTATTTTTGGTTTTAAATTTTTCAAACCTGAAAGTTTGATTATTATTTTCCATTGTTTCAGATTATGATAATGAATATGATACAATGAAAAATTGAAATCAAACTGGATTGAAACATTTTAAACCAAAGATAACTTAAAACCACAACATATACATTACCTTTAGTTTCCCAATCTTTAAGTTCTCCAAGAACTTTTCCTTCATCTGCAGTTGGTAGTGCCATGACTCTCACTAGGTGTTCCATCTCAATAAAACTTTGTTGAAACTTGACTTGATCCCATTTACTGAAGACACAGTGTGCCCAGTCATTCCTCCCCATTCTGACGTAACCTGCAGCAGTTTGTACAGCAGCAGAGAATACAGGCACCCCACCAAGCAATGATAACACAGCTGACGCATCACAGTGGTCATCAAAGGCAGTGAACTTGGCCATGTAGTTCTCCACATACAGTCTGGCAAAGTCAACATGGGATGTCACTCGACAGTCAAACAGAGAATAATTGAATTTTCCACCAGCAAGTCTGGGATGAACATCATTTCCATTGATGTTCTTGTACTTCAACACTTTTCTGGCTGGCCACTGTTGAAGACACCCAGATGTGCTCTGCCCATGAATATTGTGGCTGGTCTTGAGGTTGTTGTATTCAGTTTGGATGCCTTGCTCCACAAATGGACGTATCTGTGGTACAAGGATCTTGTTGAGTGCTATCCCAGCCACAAGCCATCGCTTCTGATATTCTGTCACACCAAGATGACTTGACCTGAAAAAGTAGCAACTCATGTGAGGAGGTTACAATTCACCAAAAGGTGATACCGTAGTTACTGATCAGTTCCGTAGCTACATGCACTTAATATTAATAACTACAAATTGAACTTACCCAGAGGCAGATGCCGTTGCCATGTGATGATGAATTACTGGACCATCCTTTTAACCATGTACAACACCTACAGGTAAATAGGGAAATTATCAACAGATAAAATATTGAATTGTTTTTGTTACAGTATTTTAATTTATTTTTGTTACAATATTACAATATTTTAATGAATGTGGTAAAATTAAAACCAAAACAATCACTCTGGACAATCAAAATTGAAGTACTGATCATGCTATATGTGAAAGCTGTTTCCCATCCAATATTTTTCAACCTGAAGATAACACAATTGTTATTAGGCTTCCTTTTAATGAAGTTATTTATGTCATTATCCAGTTTCAGAAAATATCCATACCCGTGCCACCCCATGGAAGGTCAATGGAAATTCCAAGGGGGGGAGGGGGGGGGGCATGGGGGGGGGTCTCAAAGGCCAAAATTTTAAAAGGAAAGTATGGGGCTTAAGTGGAAATTCCAGAGGAGGGGGGGTTAGCCCCCAAAAAACCTTATGGGTATGGATATTTCCTGGAACAACACATTGTAAAAGTGTTATAGATCTTCAATGTTGGAAACAAATTTTAACCTGAAAACCAGTTTAACCTACAACATATCCCGGAGTTACTAATCACTGAAATCGATGATCGGAAATGCAATTGATAAATTGATATCCATCAATAAAATTAGTTAATTGATATCGGCCAATCAATGACGAAGAAATGGTCACAAAAAAATCTCATCTCATTACTCTCATGACAGATTTCTAGTGAAATTGAGCCACAAAGTGGCAAGTTTTGCTGCATCATGCGTGTCTCACTTCTCACCTCTTCATGACTCACTTTCATTTTAGTTTAGAAGCAAGAAGAAACTGAGAAAACTTCTGTGGCAGGCAAATCACTTAGGCACCGCCACTATAATTTCTTTCTGACCAAATGACGTTTCGGGCATGTTTGATGTATTAATTTTCTCTTAATTCTCTAGCACCATGACACCCGGGCGTGATACGATAGGAGCTACCATGGTGGATCAAAATTGCACAGAAGGGAAGATGGAGGGAAAAGACAATCCAATCAAATGATGAAATTAGTTAATTGAGGATCTAAAATAGGTTTGGTGGGACGTGAGATGAAAGGAAATTTAAAGGCAGGATGCCGTATTGTAAGGGGTCGGCAGGAAGTTATTTATTCTCATGGCGAGAGGCGGGAATTAGGTAAACATCACACAAGGAATACTTGTTGTCTACATTTTCAGCATCCATCTGAATTTTTGACTGTCAGCAAAATCAATTTGCGATCCGACCACTGTCTAATTTTTAATAAAGACCTGTCACCAGCATGCCAACTTATCACAGTCAGTGGCAAGATCGTTCTTACCCCTCGCACTGCCATGGCAGACCCTGTGATGACCAACGCAATCACAGAAGCAGACACCAAAGACTCCAGCACCCCTGAGCCTGTTGAGCCTAACAGTAGAGAGCCAGAAGAGGAACAGAGCGAGTATGACTCGAGCAGCGATGAAGAAACTACTAAAGATCTTGGTTCGGCCACCCAGTAAGGTTTAATATGCGCTTAATTTTCTGACCCTGTTTTAAGCCCTCATAATTCCTTGCGAAGCGTGGCCAGAGGCTGTGCATATGAGCTTTGTAGTCTGCATACCAGCCTAGTGGACTAACAGGCCGGAGCTTATCCCGGTTTCCATGGGAAGTATTTCTCTACTCTCCCCTGGATGAGATGCTACTCCATCGCAGGGTTACCCCCCAGCAGTAAGTTCGCCTGTACCCATTTTTATACCTGGGTGGAGTGAGGCACTACGAGAGTGCAGTGTCTTGCCCAAGGACACAACGCAGTGCCCTGGCCAGGGCTTGAACCTGGACCGCTCGATTTGGAGTCAAGTGCCCTAACCATATTAGGCAACAGCAAGCTTCTCGCTGTCAAAAAGCAAAATGGCGAAGTGGATCATCATAGCTTAGGTGCATTCCCTTCAAATTAGATGGAAATGCAACATGACAGGAAGGACAACAACAACAACAGGTCATTAGCCAGAGAAAAAGAAATGATCACCGAGCGAAATGTAACATTGATACTTCAGAAAAACGACAGAGCATCATTAAAGTTTATCAACGAATGAACGCCAACTTAGGGTGAAGTAGGTAAACCATAAATTTACCAAAGTGCAATAACTTATCCTGTCAATCTGAACCATTGACCAAGGCAACTGTAAAAATCTATTGTAATACGATAACTTAGGAAAACTCGGGGGAAAAAATCTTAATGCGGCAGGATCGGGGTGATGCGTCCAAAGCGAGCTGGATGGAGGAAAAAATGGTGGCGGGAAATGGGAATTGCAAGCCCTATTTTAGATCCTCTTAATTGATATCAATTGGTATTGGCCAATTGATAGTCACAAAAAATTTCATTAATTGGCATCGATTGATTTTCCAAGTGAAATTGAGTGGCAAAGCGGTGATAAATGAGTCACCCAGCGGTAAATTTTTGCCGCTTCATGCATGTCTCACTTTTCGCCACTCACTTTCGCTCAAGTTTAGAAGCAAGAAGAAACTGAGAAAAACCTCTATGGAGAGTAAAGATTATCACTTATGCATTGTAATTTCTTTCTGATGTTTGTTGTTTGTTAATTTTCTGTTCATCCTCTACCATGGTGGATCAAAAGGGCCTGTAAAGGGGGATTGGAGAGGCCAAGATGGGGAAAGATAATCCAAAAACATAAGACATTTAGTAGAAAAGTGTGGTCTTTATTGTAAAATTGTTGAATCTGACATAATAATTTCCTTCTTGTATTTTAGAGAGCACACTGAATCATAAAAATTCTGGCTTAAGATAATTTAAAGATAACAAAAACTGCATTGTGCAGGATTGTGGTAATCGATGTCAATCGATAAGGTCACAAAACTCTTCATCATCGATTGGTCATCGATTATCAATATCAATCAACTAACTGATATTGATTGCCATCGATTGATATCGATTTTAATCAATCATTGATTTCATCGATTGGTAACACTGGGAACATATACACGAAGTGGGGCAGGGAACATGATATGATTTGATATTAAACAGTATCTATATAGTTGTATTTTAATTTTTTGTAAACATTTTTTCCCTTTTATCAGGGTGAAATAATCTCCAAAAGCTACTTCCGGGATATTTTGCAAAACTTTTCAGGCGATATTATGTCTTTATTAAGCATGCATATACCACAAAAAATCGGCATGTTTTACATTTCAAGCGAAGAAAAGTCAGAGAAAGAGATTCTAGATTGTATTAAGAGACACATGGCAGGTAAGTTAAGGCTCTATGGTACAGTTACAACACAATCTACATGCACGATCCTACATTGTAGTTCCCTCACTCGTCTTTCCTGTCAGACAAAGCACTCTTTATAGACTTTATAGCTAGATACCGAGCGAATAACTTATATCCAAAAGAGCTTTGTAAGACGAAATGAAGAATCGACATATCACAGTCGAGAAACGCTCACCTTTGAAATGATCAAAACCACATCAAATGCCATCACCACATCAGTGCGAACTACAGGCAGCTTACTGCTGCATTTCCAGAAGGAGGAAGGAACATCATGCCAGCCATATCATGTGACCAATAAGACACTTCTCTTAACGTCACGTGTTATAATAGTGAGCTACGAAGCAGGGAAGGGTGGTGTCGTAGAAGGAAGTAGCACAGGAACAAGACAAGGAAATACGTTTCCCTTCAACATCCTTGCCGATTGCTATTCTTTTGCGTACTACAATATGCAGGATTATTTTAAAAGTTGACCAAAACAAATGATGGTCAATTCATGGATATTGGAGATTCCCCTTTTGGTGGAGGGGTGGGGAGGGGGGGGGGGGGAGGGGAGATTAATTGGTGGGCACAAGGATAACTAAATTTCTAATTATATTATGATCATTTTAGTACACCTGAGACCACTTCAGCTTCAGTGTTTGGAGGGTGTATAGTCCTCCAGGAGAGGAGAGAAAAGAGCTCCAAGCATACCCTTTTATCACAGATGACAAGAAATAAAATGCTATATACGTCATTTGTAACACTACTTTGTTTTTCATAAATAAAATTTTTCTTCCATTTTTTCAAAAAAATCAATTAAAATATTTTTTACTTTATTTGGCAGTAGAGGTTAAGGTGGAGAAGGCAGCGGTATACCTGAAGGACCTGAAGGCTGTTCTTCCTCTGCATAACTTGGGTTTCATGCGAATATCTCATTCGCATTTCAAGCAATTCAAAAACTGTTCGTTCATCCCAAGAATCTATGTTTTGTGGTGCTTGGAAATTTTGGGGGTGATTTTTGGGAACTTTTGGGAGACATAGTTCTGGAGAAAATAGTTCTTCTCAAAGGATTAATAAAATTTAGAGAAAAGAAATATTGAAGATTTAATGTTGTTTAAAAAATAAAATTTGTAGTTAAAAATCTGACACCAAAACAGCCCTTAGCAATGTGGGATGCTCTTGCCGCAGGGGTACTCAGGATTTCAAGTGATGGAGATGATCAAAGGATTTTTTTGGGGTAGGAAAATTTGGCCAAGAAGGGATTTTTGGGGGTATTATAAACATTATAAAAATTTGTGTTGGTGCCTTAGCCACATAGTTGATGTTCTGCAATGCACAAAAAAAGGAAGTGTTCTTGGGTGTCTCTTGTGTTGTTAAACCAGATGAGGTAAAGATAAATTCAGATGATATGATGAATAAACAAACACAAACATTCAATTTCTAATGTTTTTAATGTTTACAATTTCAAGGGTAAGAAATTTGGCTGCAATGGGATTTTGTGGGGGTTAATTTTTGGTCCAGGGATTTTTTGGGCTTTGTTCAAAGCCCTAGGGATTTTTTGGGGTCTTGACTTTTGCCCCCATTCGATAATCCCTGCCACTTGAAATCGTCAGTACCGCCCCTGGGGGCATGGGGGTAAACTGTCCCTTCTTTAAACCTCTTAAAATTACACTCAAATTCAGGCAGTCCTGCCTTAAATAATTATTAAGTTTTTGTCAACAGTTTGTCTCCCGATGCACATCACATACATTGTATGTTGATAAAAGTACCACATATGATAAAAAACAGAGCCTTGTTAAAATGTGAAGATTAAGAAGAAAAAAAGTACACCTGGCAAAACTTGGAGGTGACACCAGAAGAGGGGTACTCAACAAAGTTTTATAATACAGGGACGTTCCACCCCAGGGTCCACACCCTTACTCTTCTATATACCATTTTTATGGAAATGATAACCCTTTTATATACCTTCCATGGAAAATGGCACCCCTTTCATGTACCTACAGTAGGAAAATCGCATCCCCTTTCTAATCTTTTTACTTGAGTAACCTTGAGCTCTTAAAATACTCATATGAATCAACCTTTACCATATGACCAAGACTTTTGGAAGGTTCTTTTAAATGTCTAAATAATATTTTCCCCTATCCTTCCCTTGAAATCCCTGCATACCCTTTTATGAAACTCCAGCCTGAAAAAGGTGCCCCTTTCAGAGGAGACTTCCTGTATAGTCCACTTGGGAAGTACCTCCCCCTGGTGACACATTCTTGTATGGTCTGTACTTTATTTCCAGTATCAGAATCAAAATTCTCTTTAGTGACCTCAAGCATTTTGTATCATCCTGTTTGGGAGAGTTTAATTCTGCATTCTACTGTACAAGTAAAATCACAAGTTTTTTTTATAAATGTAGCAGACAATTCTAGGTTAATTTTGAAAAACACTACATATATTGTATTACAGTAATAATTGGAGAAACTTGTTGAAATCTGAGATGCCAAGCTGCTTAAAGTTAAAATCATGGAGATTACATGTATGCAATTAATGTACTGAGAAAGTACCTCTTCTTAATGCCAAAAAACAACTGGCTGAAAAAAAAGCCATGGATTCCATGCAAAAACTCCATTAGCATTCAAAATTACACCTAAATTCTTCATATCCAGGAGATTTGTTTGCTTCTTTGGGAGACTAGGAGATTCACTCAGTCTGCATCTGGAAGATTGGTAAAGGAATGCAGGCTGCTTGCAGGCTATGTTTTCAATTTGTTGTCGGCTTTTACTGCAAGTCATAGATATTCCTTAGACATAAAAGCCCATGATAGTTTGTAGCATTCAGTGCAAGTTATGAAATGAGGAACTAGACGCTGTCAATTTCAGGTCAGCATACAGCAACAGTCGTCAGCTATTCAGGCTTCCAATTTGAGTCATGCCAAACTTTGACTTTTCCATCAGAAGACGCAGACAGAAGACAAATCTCTGTTGGGTGATAAGATATAGAGTACACAACAGACTGGTGAGCTTTCTCCAATGTGTGTATTATCTTGGCTTCCACTAGATCCCAGAAACAGATCTTGCCGTCCTCTGAGCCACTAACAACCTGTGCATCACTGCTACTCAAACAGCTGTCTACTTTGTAGTCTTTGTTTACATGACCTGTAAATCTGAGATGATTTAAAAAATATGATCAACATTCAGTAATAACTGCAGATAAATTGTAAAGTACTAGTGGAGGTTGCCTGGAAAATAAGCTAAAAGGTAAATTCTGCATCCAAGCCTAGTGGCCCACCAGGCCGGAGCTTATCCCGGTTTCTGTAGCATGAAGTGACTACGAGTATTTTTACTCCCCCTAGATGAGATGCTAGTCCATTGCAGGGTTACCCCAGCAGTAAATTCACTGGTAACCGTTTATACACCTGGGTGGAGAGAGGCACTATGAGAGTAAAGTATCTTGCCCAAGAACACAAAGCAGTGACCTGGCCCAGGGTTTGAACCAAGACCATTTGATCTGGAGTCTAGCGTGCTAACCATTAGGCCACTTCACTTCCCATTCCTGGGAAATAAACAATATGAAATTTTGAGGACAATTTTGGAAATCATAACTTAACATTTTTAGGGTTTATAATACATCATTTTTCCTCATACAAATCCTTATATTTTACCTGCTGTATAATGGCAATACAGATGCTCATATATCAAGCTAAGGCTACCTCTTGTTGAACATGAAATAATCAATGTTATGTTCAGAGCTGATGTGATGACGGTGATGCCATCTAAGTTCAATTATGCTGGACTCAGTTCTCTTTGCCAAGGTGACACTCATGCTGATAGGAATGAAAACTCTGACCCAGCAATATAGTGTGGTTCCAGAAAATATCCATACCCACTCCTCCCATGAAGGGCATTTGCCCTATGACCCCCTCATTGCTCTAAATTTTGGGGTCTTTGAGACACCCCCTCCACCCAGGAATTTCCAATCCCTTCTGTGGGTGGAGAAATTGGATATTTTCTGGAGCCACACATTACATAAGGTCCAAACTGCAATGTGAAGTAAGTGACTCTAACTTACTCGTTTAGTAATTCCCCAGTGTCTTTATCCAGCAAGCGAATGGTATCATCTAATGTTGATGCCAGCACACACTGACCATCCCTGGTAAAGCTGACACTGGTCACTGGTTGGCCAATACAATCTGCTCGTAACTGGCCCATACGGATATCATAGTTGCGGACTTTGCCATCAACAGATCTTTTAGGATAAACAATAAATAAAATGAGAAGACTGATTACAAAAAAAGTTTTTTCAGAACTGCTTAAAAATGGTTGTTTCAGTCAGCTTCTTGCAAAAAAAGGGATGGTAAGAAGGTACAGTAATAAAGTCTGCATTCAGTCCCAGTGGCCCATCAGGCCAGAGCTTATCCTGGTTTCTGTAGACTGAAGTGACTAGGAGTAATTTTGCTTTTCCTTGGATGGGAATCATTGTATGTTAGTCCATCATAGGGTTAACTCCCAGCATTATATTTACTACTGAGTGGTACCTATTGATAGACTAGGGTGGAGGGAGGCACTAGGAGAGTTAAGTGCATGTTTTGCCAAAGAACACAATGCAGTACCTCTTGCTAGGGCTCAACCCGGAACACTTGAACCGGAGTCTAGCAGGCTAACCATTAGGCCACTGTGTCACCCACAAATTTATTCTGCTTGCAAAAAGTAAATATCATAAACTGTCACCAAAAGGTTCCATAAGAAATGAGTTCCCAAAAACGGATAACCCTTCAGAAATGACTTAAAATACCAGTAGCATCAATGGTGGTTGTTAATAAGTCAAGTAAGTAATAATACCCTAAAGACAATAATGTCCCTTACACCACACTGAATAGTAAGAGACAATACATTCCATGCACCATGCAGATACTACTTGATAACATATCAGGAAACTTTAACTTTTCACTCCAACAGCTTATTGTACTGTTTAGAAATAAAACAGAATTTTAGAATTTACACCATGCAAAACACCTGCTTATAATAAACACCTTTTTAGTTACAGCTGTGCATGTGTTTCTTTGTTTCTCATAATTTGTTTTTATCATGCCTTCACCTACATGTGTAATTATGATAATTGTTTTACATGTAGTACACCTTAAAATTAATTTGGTAAAATAGTGCCCCTACCCCCTCCTTGAAGGTTCTGAAAACCTGTAAATGTAAATAATAAACCAAATCACTTCCAAAACTCACCCAGATAGAATTTCATGTTGAGACACTGCCACTGATGATACACTGTCTTTTGCATCATCAAGGATCTGTATAGGTTCAGGGCTGCGAGATTTACAATCCCAGCACCGCACTGTGGCATCATAAGAGCCAGAGATGATAACTGTGCTGTCTGGCTGGTTAAACTTCACACAGTTTACTTTCTGGAAATTGACAAATCACCATTTATAGTACCGGTAATTTGCAATATGATATATCTAGAGAATGAACTTGCACATGCACATATTTAAATATTTATGGAGAACAGAATGTCTATGTAACCAATACTGTAGATATCATAAATCGATCCAGACATACAATGCAAAGAATGCCCAACTATGAGTTTTAAAGACACATATTTACACCAACTGTGGCAGACACTGGAATTCCTGCATTGGACTAGTCAGTCGCACAAGAAGCTACAGCAAAAGGTGCTGACTTTCCGGAGGGTATATCAGTATTGTCCTTCCAGATGAGCTGTACTAACAAATTAAATAATTTTACTGACAGTATCAGAAGTCAGCACATGCAAAGGTTGCTCAAATCACAGAGACTACATTTTCGCTATAAATGTCTAACAGAAACAAGTGAAATTTTCTACAAAAAGTTCAACTATCAAAAAATCAAAGATCTCTTCGAGATTCGACTATTTTGCATGGAGTATGCGTTGGGGAAATGTTAGTATTGAAAGCGATTTGCGATGCATTAACCCATTGACTCACAGTCCAGAAGGCTTTTATCAGCGTGCACCCAACCCCCCCCCCCCCCCCAAAAAAAATTCCTGACTCTTTTATGGCATTTAACACAAACGTGCGAGTGGGAAAAATATACCATATGCGTACTAAATTCAGACAAATGATTCCTTTCTGAAGTAATGCACTTATCATTTGCTTTCCCAGGGGTTGACCCCGGGTATACCCCCGGGAAACCCCCGGGAACATGTAGGGAAAGGTGCATTTTTGAAAAAAAAAAATTTCCCGCGGGGTAGGGGCATTGTCTTGTTTTTGAAACGAACGCGCCAGATCCACGGGATGCACCCCCGGGATTTGTTGTTAGACATTGGTGTTAAAAGTGTGACAGGCCTGATACGACTCCTGTGGGTTTCGTGATGTTGTATATAATTAGTTTAACCTTTTTGCTGTAACGAGTATATCTTTTAGAGGTCTGCCTCTTTTGTAAGAGATACTGGGTGGTTCCCGAAAAATCTCTCGAAACAGGGTTTTTTTTCCCAATGATATGCCATTTGCTCATTAAAACCTTTTTGAGCAGTTGGCACTAATGGGTTGTATTGTGTGACGAAAGGCAATATGGTTTTTCGCACCTTCTGTTTTTCGTATTTTCTCTCTGTGAATTTGGCTTCTGCGAGGGTCTTTTCAACTATGTTGTTTGGATAGCCCCTGTTGCATAATCGTGACTTGAAATTATTAATACTTTCTTCAAAAAGTGTTTTTGAAGAGTTAGTTCTAAGAAGTCTGAGGACTTTGCCTTTGATGAAGCCCTTCGCCACACCGGGGGCGTGGCAAGAAGAGAAATGCGTGTACTGAAAGGTTTCAGTCAGCGCAAAGAAAGCGGCAAAAATAGACAGATTTATCTGTCTTTTTTGTAAATAAAGGTATTTTGTCTTCATCTTAGCCCCTGGGGGAGGGGATATTGGTGTGATTTTTTTGCCCCATACCCCAGGGATTTAGAAGGTTTTTGTTTGAGCCCGAAAATCCCTGGGGGTGTCCCCCCGGGGGGGGGGGGTACTCCTTTAATTTTACTACGGGGGTGAGCCGCTGACTCCCTGAGACTCTTGACCTGTTCCAGAGCAAAAATGATGAATTTGCGACCCTGTTCCAGAGAAAAATTGCAAAAAAGGTACCCTGTTCCAGACTCGAAGCAAAGCTACTAATGACACTAATGCATACGTGATCCAGAGTGAAATTGGCATCCATAGTGAAATCGGAGCGACTTTTAATAGTTAAATGAACATTTATTTAACTCGACTGTTTAATGAATAACTGGTTAATGTACTGGTTAAATAGGTTACAGAAATGCGAGACACGATCGATAACGTACGTGACGTGACCGATCACTCAACGAAAATGGCCTTTTTGGTGGAATAACCACGGGAAACAGCAGATATCACAAAGCAAGCGACGGAGGGGAGCGGAGTTAGCTATACTAGACTGTGGTTAATCAGGATTCTAGGGGAAATTCGACACTATTCCAGAGTCGAACCTGAAAAATATACCCTGTTCCAGAGAGAAAAGGGCGATTTTTATACCCTGTTCCAGAGTCAGAGAAGCAAAAACCATACCCTGTTGAGCGGCACATACCCGTATAGCCCATATATGGGAGTACCCTCCCCGGGGGTCTCCCCGGGGTCAACCCCTGGGAAAGCCAATGATAAGTGCATAAACGTTCATTACAACTAGACACGCTGAAAGACCAATTCATGATTTGAAATGTTAATTATCAACCTTGATAAATTGATCCGAAACCAAACTTGAAGACAGTGAAAAAAATTTCTTCACCTCCGCGCACCATTTGAACAACTCGCAAAAACACGAACTCTTTCTACAAAATATAACACTAGTTCAAAACACTCTGGTGAAAGGTAGGTTTTCATTCTGTACAACTGACACTGACATTTATTTAACCACCAGTGGTATTATCTTGGTACAGAAAAGCGGTAATTGGGGATAATAATTTGCGAATCATGGTGCCGTGATATAGCGGAAAACTACTGAATTCATTCCACAAAATTACCACTCAGATTGCTTTTTATGCTATCCATCACTATAACTAATAACAAAAAAAATACTTGTTTGCATTTTCTGAAGTACTGTAGTAAATCTTTGCATGTAAAAGGTCGTAAACTGAACACAATTATTAAATAAACAACAACGCGATTGTAAGTCGGCCGCACGCTGCATATCAGATGTCACCATGTGCTTTTCAAATCAATACGCTTCAGAAGCCTAAAATTCCAAACGTAAACTGGGCAAATGAAAGAAACTTGAAGGAAGTTTTGTTTTAGATTAATTCTCATTTCAAGATGTAGCTACTACTGTATCAAAGCTTCAAAATTCTGCATATTTCTGAAGCCGTGAGATCCTGCATTATTCATGCTAAAGCGTAAGTTGAATTTTAGCCCGACGGCTTTTTGCAGTCAATTTTTCACTAAGTGGCTTTACCGATCCTTCTAAAAATTCCATTTAAGTTCGAAGCAATATTGTACATTACCATTTTCCTGTCTGAAGTCTTGAGAAGCTGCATTAAGTCGTTATCAAGTCCGTGAATTGTGGTCAAAACAAAAGATTGCGCGACGAGCTAAAAATACTTCTTTCAATGAAGACGACAAACAATAGACTTATAACAATAGAAAATAGCATTGGCCAATATCCTCTGACAATGAAGATTTGCAGCAGCTTTTAAGCATGTAAAACTAAGTGATTCAATCGATGAATAGCACAGATCTTTGAAAAATACCTACCTGTAGTTTGCAAAAGGCTAGACAGGCTAAATGACGAGCGACGCGTGAAAATAACACTTCGGGATCGAGAACTGCTGACGCATTCCTATCCAGTGACGTTTTTATCGCCCACAGCGAAAAGTATTCCCTTGACAAATTAAAACAGTCCCTTGAGAGTATACAAAAATGTGGATCAGAGAGTGCCCTGATCATCCCAATTCTTACCATTTTCCTTGGTAACCAAGCAAAATAGTCGAAAAAAGACAAAGAAACAAAAGGAGACAAGAGATAAAAGATAATAAGTGATTCTTAAAGAGAAGTTTTCAACTGTTATGTTTATGTGACAGTCAGGGACTGGAACAAAAGTCGGACCGGATCAATTCGGATCGCTGATTTGAATAAAAAATGACAGCTGTTGTTTATTTTCTCGTTCTTGAATAGTTGCTATTCTTAACGATCAAATATTTGGTCCGACTTTTGTCCCTGCCTGACAGTCAGTGCACTTACACTAGTGTGTCCTCTAAAGCGTCGTATAATCTGTCCAGTTGCTACGTCCCATTGTATAACAGTCTTATCACCTCCACAGCTAGCCACTCTACTGTTATCACTGGATCCTGCAGCATCGAGCACCTCATATCCGTGTCCACTGTACGTCTTCAGTAAAGTACCTTTGTGAGGGTTCCACAGTCTCAGCAGTTTGTCGCTTCCACATGTGAGACAATAGTTACCATCGTAATTGAATCTAACAGCCCGTACAGCTCCTTGATGACCCTCTAAGTTTCTTGTTTCCTTGCACGGAAGGGGTATGTCCATTTCTTCATGACTTACTGGCCATATTTTCCCGGCGATTCGAACGTTCCTCAAACGACCTCATCATCCGCCATATTGATTTCCTTGGTAGCCTCACAGTCCCCTCACAGCCTCACATCGTTCCCAGGGTCTGCTCCGCGCCCGGGAACGAGATTGCCTGGGGTCGATTGTCTTTCCTTCGCAATCTTCGCAATCTCTTTGTTCAGGACCCCTTATTCAAACGACCGGACAAAGGTGGAGATAGCAAACTATTACGCAAGTTTTGCTATAAAAATAATAATTCCGGAAAAGCGAATTCATTCCGCAAGATATATTTTATTTAAAATGGGTTTCTCTGATAAATTAGTTCGTAAATACTAATTTACAAATCTGATCTCACAAATTGGGATATCAGCAAATGAATTACCACCAAAGCAATTCTCTTATGAAGTTCCGTTTCTCTTGAGCTGAAACATTAAAAGATAAACAAAATGTGAGCCCGGTGAGCGATGTAATTTTCCCGGAATATTTTTTGTCGAATTTTATGCCGTCGGGCTTCATGCATGACTGGTCAGACCTAGCCACGCCACTCCGCTGTTATATCGAAAATACATTACAGTAATTCATGCATTAGGTTCGGCACATAAGAAGAACGCGGTATGAATGAATCAGCCACCGCTCCAATGCCGCATCATGCGACAGACCCTTCTGAATTTAACGTTCGCCGGACCAAAGTGAAACTGATTCAAACGCCGCTCTTCTGCCGTACTTTATTCATCACTTAGGTTCGGCACATGAGTGGAGCGGCGTTTGGAACGTACCTAAGGTTTCAAGCTTTATTGTAGCTTTTCAAAAGAAAAAAAAGAGATATTTTCAACTAAATTTCAAATCCATACAAGCTCTTTATATATTACGCTCAATTTTAAATCCATACAAACTCTAAAGTACGCTTTGGTCACCTGTGGACAAATGGTAGGCTCGATACCAAAGACCGGACTGGAATCAAGCCAAGAAACTGCCAATTTATCATCTCGCAACACCATCAGTGTAGCTCCGATCATTAACAGCCTGCAACCCGCGCGTTTATCTCACTCCTTTCGATGTTCAAGTGCACTGGTGTTACATAGGACCCCCCCCCCCCCCCCCACCACCACCACCACCACCACCCCACCCCAACTCAGGTCTATCTTGTTCAGTGCCCTCCACCCACCCCAACTCAGGTCTATCTTGTTCAGTGATGCATTTCAATTGTATGCCTTTTTCTTTGATTCTCGGCACATAATTTCTTACCCAGTGATTGTAAATACTCTTTATTCAAATACGTTCAAGTTAAACAACAAGCAACAACTCTATGACTCTTCTGGAAGCGTCTCACAAACTTTAAACTCACAAAACTGCTCTTGCAGCAGGCTTCTACTTTAAATGAAAAAATAAAATACTAACAACAAAAAGGAGATTATTTGAAAGAATCTTGACTCCATTTCATTAAATATATAGTCAGCTCTAAATAAAGTCTTGGTGGGGTCTTGGTAGCCTGCGGCCAAACAAAGAGAGCTTGGTAAGCCCGTGGTGACACCAGCATCTGTCAGAATAACATCTCGAAACAAGCAAAGGTTAAGTAACGGAGACCTGCGTCTGTTTTCATTGATGTTAACTGTCATTGAACCCGTAACGGCCAAAGCAAAAGTCAATTCACACTGGCACGCTAGAATGGAGGCCGACAAACAGGTGTTTATATCAACGAGGGTGAAGTATTGTTTATGGACGTGAAAGTATAAGATTTTTTTTATGTTAACCCAGCGCAAAATTTTAAGGCTTGCTTAGAAATAGAGAAAGAATACATAAAAGAAAAAGCAAAGTAAAACGAAAAGAGGTTTCTTGTGCTTAATATATTTTTCTTGATTTATCTCACCAAAAGCTAAAGGTTAAAAGCTAATTGACAGGTGTTAAAAGACTATTCATGATCGTGATAAATGTCATTTAATTTTCATGCGCTACTCAAAGAAATAAGTTAACAGACCGTTAAAAACTCAACGGGAAAGAAAACAAATCGTGCTGTGAATATTGTTTGAATAAACACTCCGCAACATGCTTGCTCCTATTCAAGAGTACAAAGCGATCTGTTGTGAGAATTAATTTTTTTTTCTTTTTCGATTTTAAAGGAAATTCAAATTCTGTGATGCAATCTATGGGCTGATCAAATGACCCATTCAGTCATGAGTTAAAATGACGTCAAGTTTTGACGATTTTAATGATAAGGCTGAGGTAAATCCAAGCGAGACTGGATGACACTACGTTCAAAGAAAGCTCTCTTGACAACTTCATACGAAGAAGGTACAGTTATCTTTTATTTTTTAATATTATTTAACTTACTATAAGGAGCATGCGATGTTATACAGGCTCGGCCAGCTCTGAGACAAAGCACATAATATCGACACAAAGCAGACAATGATATCACTTTGTTCTCTTGAACAAACAACAATACATAAGAATATTACTTCAGTACCTAACTAGGAACGCAAACTAAAATGCAGTACAATGCAATTGTCTTAAATTTCGTCATTAATTTCGCGATCGTCGGACTAAAAAAACATTTTCTGTGAATAAATCAACTGCGATATCTTGCTAAACTGGACTCTATAGCGGCACCTGCTCAGAACTTAAACCTGACGGGAATTTAGTTCCATTCAGTAAAAAAATTCGAAGAATACGATATCATTTTTTCCTGTTGAACCCATGCAAAAAAGGTTTAAGACATTCATGCGGTTTTGTACGCGAGTTTGGACATGAAATCTACCCTCTACCTATACTTTTTTCTTCGCAGTCATATCAGTCTTCGAGTTTTCGTTTTGATATCAATACGTTTTGGGCACTGTCGAATAGAGGAGGGCTAAAAGTGATATATATGTTATCCCTGCTTGTTTTTCATTTGAAATTATCATTTAAATATTTCTGGTAGATTTTGAGTTAGTTTTCGAAACGTTTGAATGGACCGTATACAGGTTCGCTAAGCCGTGATAGGCGGACTAGGCAAAATGCCGTGTCTATTGATCCTGTAACTAATGAGGACAAACCGCACGCGCCTCCTTCCCATTAACCAAGATGCCAGATGTAATATATAATGTACTAGGAGAGACGTTCCCCCATATGGGTGTATTTTAGGCCGTGTTCCTCTAAAAAAGATAGATAATTTTGCAAAATACTTTTATGTGTAAGTACTATTAAGGCGGGGGTATACCCGAAGGCCGTTTTTCCGCCGCGTAACTTAGATTTAAGTAATTTAAAAACTGTTCACTCATCCCATGAACCTATGTTTTGCGGTGTTTTGTAAATTTTTTGGGGAAAATTTGGGAAGAGATAGTTTTTTCTGAAAGGATTAGTGAAATTTAGAGAAATAAGAAATATTAAAGATTTGATGTGATTTTAAAATTAGAATTTGAAGTTAAAAATTAGTAGATGGACACCAAAACAGTCCATGACAACCTGGGGTCAACTGTCTGGTGGTGTTCCAAAAATATTTTTCCTTTTTTTCCCTTCTTTAAACCTCTTAGAATGTCACTCCAACTCAGGCAGAGCCCACCAGACGTGAAAGGTTTCAAGCAATGATACCTTGGTTATAGCTGGTTATTTATCCCTCCTGAATTTATATGACATTTATTTCTAAAATATATAATTTTATGTAGATTGTGAAGTATTCATCCCCCAGCTTCTGAACTGGGAAACTTCCTGTTATCTGGGATATTGCTTAATGTGTTAAGGCGGGGGTACACCTGAAGCCTGTTTTTCCACCGCTAAACTTGGTTTAATGCGAATATCTCGTCCGCGTTTCAAGTACTCCAGAAGCTCTATGCTCATTTTACAAAGCTATGTTTAGCGGTGTTTTGTAAATTTTTTTAGTGATTTTTGGGGATGTTTGGAAAGAGATAGTTTTTCTCAAAGGATTAGTAAAATTTGGAGAAATAAGAAATATTAAAGATTTTATGTAATTTTAAAATTAGAATTTGAAGTTAAAAATTAGTATATGGACACCCAAACAGTCCCCTGACAACCTGGGGTGCTCTTGCGTGGGGGTCAACTGTCAAAGTTAGTGTTTAAAAATAATATTCTTTCTTCTATCCCTTCCTTAAATCTCTTAAAATTTCACTCAAAATCGGGTGTACCCCACCTTAAAGGCGGACAATTTCATAGCTTTTTCGACATTTAAATCCAATTTACAGTGCCAGATAAATCCATTACATGTGAATATAAGTTAAAACGCGCCTTTTTACATGTTAATATAACAACGAATTACATCCAATTTACAGTACCAGATAAATTCATTAGATGTGAATACAAGTTAAAACGCGCCTTTTAACATGTTAATATAACAACGAAAAAAATGAAAAATACTTTGAGCAAAATGCTCCCCCGTCTCTGCTCCCCCCCCCTACCCCGTCATGGGGTAGAGTTACGGTGAGCAGAGTCTCTGCAGAGTCCCACCCTCACCGGTCCACCCGCACGAGGGAGTTGTTCAACTCTTTCCCCTGTGGGAGGCATTTTCTTGGACTCGACGAGGCATAGCCTCGTTTTGGTGCTAAGCTTGTTTTCGTCCTATCATGTCATAAAATTACTGTTTTGGTTTATAGTTCTTGCAGACGCATTGAATCCGAAGATTTCTTGATATATTTTAACTCGATGTCCGTTACATCTTGGATTTTTTTAAAAGCTCATTCTTAAGCGAGTTAATGTGAAAGCGGATATTTCATGTTGTCACGGTGTAGGTGGGTTGTGTGACACTAACCGTGTTCCTAATTTTCTTTCAGGTGGTATTCAGTGAGATAGCAACATGAAGTCCACACTTTTGTTGGCAGCCATTTTACTCGGTAAATACTGACTTAAATTTCTAAATAGCTTTTCGATTTACCGCTTGATCTTGAGAAAAAAAAACATGAATGAGAAACAACAAGCTTCTTTCCTAGTTCCTTTTTGTCTGTTTCGACTTACATCATGTCGCATTTTCACTTTGTATTTCTTTACAGTGGCTGTGTCTGATATCTCGGCTAAAAGCATAAAGCAACCAAAACATCACAAGTCAGAAAACAGTCATCACCATGACGATGGTCATCGCCGACAATCAGCTGTGGTGCCACCAGCTGCTGCTGCTCCTGCACCTGCACCTGCACAGGCAACCACAGTGGCACCTGGTGCTGCCACTGTTGCACCAGCAGCAACAACCGTAGCACCAGCACCAGGTGCACCCACCGCCGCACCGGCAGCACTTGCCGCTGCAGGCGGAGCAACAACTACTGTAGCACCAGGCGCACCAACCGCTGCACCGGCAGAACCTGCCGTGGCAGGCGGAGCAACAACTACTGTAGCACCAGGCGCACCAACCGCTGCACCGGCAGCACCTGCCGTGGCAGGCGGAGCAACAACTACTGTAACACCAGGCGCACCAACCGCTGCACCGGCAGCACCTGCCGTGGCAGGCGGAGCAACAACTACTGTAGCACCAGGCGCACCAGGCGCACCAACCGCTGCACCGGCAGCACCTGCCGCTGCAGGCGGAGCAACAACTACTGTAGCATCAGGCGCACCAACCGCTGCACCAGCAGCACCTGCCGTGGCAGGCGGAGCAACAACTACTGTAGCACCAGGCGCACCCACCGCTGCACCTGCAGCACCTGCCGTGGCAGGCGGAGCAACAACTACTGTAGCATCAGGCGCGCCTACCGCTGCACCTGCCGCCACCACCGCTGCTCCTGCAGCTGCAGGAGCACCAGCAGCTGCAACACAGACAACTCCTGCTGCCGGACAGGTACCAGTAGCAGGAGCATCTACTGCTGCACCACCAGTGGCGGCTGCCGGTGCATCAACAGCCGCACCAGCACAGCCTGCTGCCCCAGTTCCCCCATCTGCTGCCCCTACCGGTGAGTTTTAATTTATACTCTTTATTATCTTTCTGAGGTTCTGACCACTCCTGTTGAAAAGCTCCTTATGGAGATCAGTGCCATTTGTGTTGATACTGTCCTATATCTTCAAAAAAAACATTTAGCTAACAGGTATCATGGTTGTTTTCGTTTAAAACTGACAAATACGGTAGTTCAGGCAATTTAATTTGTTCAGTGGTGCATTTAACAGTATTGGCTAGATATTAATTTTTTTAATTAATTAATTAATTAATTTTTTTTTTTCTGTTTGGCTGATAGTTTTATTGATGTTGTAAAGAAAAACAAGATGTTTTCTATGTCTAACAAACAGCTAATAAACCCTGTTAATATTTCACCGTCAACACACCACAGCTGTCACTCGTTCACGTTTTGTCCGTCTCTGGTTTTCCTTCAAATGTTAGTCTGTAGTGGGCGGTGGGTCATGTCATGACCTCCAACTGTAAAAGTTTAATTTGGTGTTCCAAGAAACGTGTACGACAATTCTTCCTAATCATTTACCTGTTAAAAAGCTCAAAAGGATGCAATTTCATTGTGATCTTTCCATTGTTTCCTTATAAATTATTTTAAGATGTGACGAGTTTAGGTTTATAGCCTAGCTACTACAAGAAGGTTCTAATGACAGTTTGCAACCAAAATAATCACAGACAAAATGCGGTAAAAGGACGATGAATCAAAAAAATGACTCGTGCGGTAAGTAAAGCAAAAGTTTTGTGAGCCAAAAACAAAAAGGATCAGTTCTGCTTTCCAGTCGATTGGTGGAAAAGGCAACATCTTCCCGTGTTTCGACCAATTTTTGAACTCAGTGAGTGCAGAACCAAAGTAAACACAGAAGCACTTGCGACGATCAATCGAGAATCTCAATAGACCATGGGCTAACTGAAGTTTTGCCTTATTTCTACAGTTCCACCCCAGATCACACCAACAAGCTCTGTTCCTGCCAAGGATGAAACGAGTGAAAAGGCGACACTTGAAGAGAAGGAGGACAAAACCGAGGAGAAGAAAAAAGATGAATCTGAGGAAAAAGAAGAGGATGAATCTGAGGATAAAGAAAAGGATAAATCTGAGGAGAAAGAAAAGGATAAATCTGAGGAGAAAGAAAAGGATGAATCTGATGAGAAAGAAAAGGATAAATCTGAGGAGAAAGAAAAGGATGAATCTGAGGAGAAAGAAAAGGATAACTCTGAGGAGAAAGTTAAGGATAAATCTGAGGAGAAAGAAAAGGATGAATCTGAGGAGAAAGTTAAGGATAAATCTGAGGAGAAGACAAAAGACAAGTCTGTTAAGGAGAGTCATCATCACCGGCAATAGAACGAATGGATAAAATCAGGATCGACATTCCTGGCTTGGACTTTTAGAACAGAAACCAATAAATGTAATTTGTATGCGTATAGTTTTTGAATGTTCCTTTTCATTTGTCACCAGCTGAAGGAGAGGGAAAACATTTTTTTCGATTAGAAAAGACTTGTCAGCCAGGGTATTCTTTATAATACTTAGTTACGCTATACATAAAAACAAGAAGTGTATGTAACCAGGAATATTCATGCGCGTTCATTGATTGAAAGTTATAGTAGAGAGAGTAACGAGAGTGGTAACACAACGTAAGGGAAATTGCGAAAAAAAAACTTAAGAAATTGTCACGAATTTTCGCGGCGGAAAAGCAGGATCCGGCGAGTTGTGAAAAGTCGCCTGAAACATTAAGAACGAAATTTCCTACACATTCGTCGGCTTCAAGTAAAAAAAAAAAAAACAATCTTAACAAGCTGTCACCCCCGCGCGCGACTTCACATTGATTTTCAATCTCATTCCCCAATTAATTTTCAATGTTACTGTTAAAAAAATTCGATAACGTTTTTCCACAGTCTACACTCTTATAGACCATATAGATGACGCCATAAGTATCCAAAATTTTGCAGTGAACCACTCATCTAACGGCTCGTGGTTCCTCTTGAGTTTTGAACATTTTGTGACATAAGAGTGTAGACCATGGAAAAATGTCGTTGGTTGATGTCTTCAAGGACATCATACGAGCGCAGAGATCAAAGCAACAACACTTTTGAGTTGATCACGGTAGCTCGTAATAAAGTAAATCGTGAAAGTCAATACAAACAACACTTATTTCCTGTAATAAAACAAAGTACATTTTCTGGAGCAACGAATAACAAAGTGGAGGTAATGAATATCAAATGAGTCACTAGTTTTTGGCGACAAGTAGAAACTCTTCTTTCACTGGCTAATGGAGCTACTTTGTTCAGTATTACTATTATTTGGGGTTTCCTACAAATTAAAAAGAAATATTTTTGCATAGAAAAATGTCTTAAAATGTCGTGAAATAGCAGCTCCTTGACGATGCTTCTCATTAGCAAAATGCGGCTTCCTCACAAAACGATTAAGCTAATCCAGGATTGGCGTCAATTTTGATTTCATTTTTTTAAAACTTTTCAAAAGTAACAACGAGTAGTCTAATCGTTTATATCAAAAGAAACTACAGTTGTTAACTATACCTGAAATATAATAACTTTTGTAGAAAAAATGTTTTCTACAAAACCAAAAACAAACACAACGAAATTCACCCATTCGCAAGAGATCATGGAAAGATTATGCCACTTTTGAAAAAGAAGTTGAAAATGATTATTTTAGAGGAGGCTTTTTATAAAGCGGCTTTCTAGTGACAGTAAATACTAAACCTAAAAAATCATCAGCCAATCACGACAAACGCAGATTAAGCCAGTAAACCAATCAGATCTGATAGAAAAACAAGTCAGAACCAGGACAAAAGCGCGGAAAAACGTCCGCAAGCCAGGTCATGGTTGATGTTGGTTTTGGTTGCGATTAGTTCACAAAACGTCATGTTTGCTGTCACGAGCCAGTGAGCCAAAGCGTGTTACACCAGGTTTGTAAACAGGAAACTTTATTACGACCACACCTTAAGGCGACAGTCAATCGGAAACTGCTCTATTAGCTCGCTTCTCCTTCCCTGGTCTATTAACTAGCACCCCTACCCTACTCTGTTAACTAGCACCCCTCCCTCCTCCTACATTAGACTTACATGCCTACAATTCAAGCTCACACGGTCGGAGAGCGCGAAAGCGCGAAAGCGCGACAGCTCCGGGGTCTACTGCCCAACTGGAAACGAGAAGCGAACGACTTTGAGAACGTCTATCCCCACATCAGCTCTATTAATTAGTTACTCCCTTTGAGCTTTAAAATTTAGATAGAATAATTATTTCCAAAATGTACAAGATCCATCATTTCGAAATTTCAGTCGATCTAGATCTACGGGATCCGACCAAGAACCATATAAAGTTTATTATTTCACAAGCATCCTCATAGTAATCGAGTTTATCGGTAAAGGATGAGCACTGATCGCTCTGTGATGTTGTGTTTAAACTTGCTATGGTCTTTCAAGACTCGAGATTTTTAATGATCTTGAAATCTGTTTACTGTGTCGACCTTGCTTCATTTAAAAAAAGCGCTTAAATTTTTTTGAAGTCTAGAAAGTACATCAGACAGCTCCTGGATGTGATGCTAATCCATCGCAGGGTTATCCTACATTAAGGGTAGTGTAAAAAGGCCTGCAACACGGACTCACCAGTTTTATACAAATACTTCCCTTCACTGTAGAGTTTCGCCTGAATATCATCGCTTACAGCTGAACAAAAGTATAGGTCCGCAAATAAAACCCGCTCACTCATATATATAATATGACATAGCAACATTTCCAACCATGAGTTTTTCTTGTGTTCAGATTGTCTTGTGACAGAGTCGGTCAAACGGACCACCAATCAGGCTGCTTTGAGGGCAGAGAATTTCTGATCAATTCTCGCTCTTTTGATTATCGGAAGCGAGGAGAATAAACTCCCTTTTGACCGGAAAGTCTTGAGTGGTTCTACGCAATCAAGTAGCCAAGCAACAGGGCCAAAGTCGTCGAATGACAAAATTCGACTACCGGATTTAAGGTATAAACTTGACAGCTAAATTGTTTCTTTCTTTTTTTGTTCTAATTAATCGATTCTGTAAACCGACAGCGTGTGTTTCTCTTCATGACTACCTACTAGCTAACTCTTTTGTTGAAACCGTAAATGTTTACCGCGCAGTTGTCGCTATATTTTGACTCGGTTCTTCTATCTATTCACAGCTGCTCAAGAGGTGTTCCAAACAAACATGAAATACGCGAGTATATTTTGTGTTATTTTGTGTTCGTTTCTTCCTTTAGTAGGTGAGTTGTATATGTAATCGTGATTGTATCTGTGTTTAAATATTGATTATTGTCGGGTCAAAATACAATGGCTTTACCACAAGATGCATCTTGTTCAGTTGATATGACTGAAAATGAATCGTTGGGGGTAAACTTCATTGTATGAGTCAAGCTTGGTGGAAATACAAGAAAGGTGTAAGTCAGTGAGTGGTACAAGCTACTCGGAAAGTTTTCCCCAAGTAGCTTGTGACATTGAGTAACATTTATATCGCAGTTGGCTCTTTTAATCGCTTAAAATGGCGGCATATAAGGTTTGAGAAAAAAACAGTTAGCTTGGGTTTCGAATAACGCATGTATCAGCCCTAATGGTAAGGAAATCCACGGAAAAGTAAATTCAAATACTGTTCTGATGATAAAGCAATTCGCTTGACACCATTTAACCAGCCCTTTCTTCTCCATTTTTTCTTGGTTTCAAGTTGTATCTAGAATCTGTAAAATCGCTTCTAAATGCCTGGATTGGGGAGCTTACTTTCCTTTGTACACATGATTTGCTCAAAGGTGTAGTTTTGTAACATTGCTTACCTTGCCCCTGGCATAAAAAGAAAAGTTTCTCAGGCCCAAATTTTCACACACACTCAGAAATGGAAGGCGAAAGGGAATTGGGAGACCAATAGCCGACCGGCTGGAATGTTTAAGTGAAACTAATTTGGGTTAACTTCATGTACAATATTGCAATTTAATTTTAGTGGCTCGTTATTTCCCCTCCCCTCCCCCCTTAATATTCGAGATTGACAAAACACTACACGAGAACGTACACAAATATGTTGGAATAATGACCATTCCAAACTGAACGTATTTATTCTAGTTGTAGAACGCGAAATGATATTTTAAAACACTTATTAACAACACTTTTCTTGTTTTAGATTGCCATGCTGCACCCAGAGGTAAGGAGAAGGGAGAGTTGATTACATGTAACACCAAGTAAAGGACTGTAATGAATTAAACTCCGCAAAACAATCTCAGAACCAATTCTATACATCAGAGGAGCAAGATGGCTCATCAGTATCGACACTTAACTCTGATTTCTGTAACATGAAGTGACCAGGAGTATTGTTTCTTCCCCCTGGATATAGGAGTCTAGTCCATCGCAGATTAAACCTCAAGAAATTAATAATTTGCCCAAAAATTCGCCGGTGCCCATTTGTTCTCCTGGATAGAAAAAAGCGCGGGAAACATTGCCTAAGCGGAATCTCTGTGCTAAAGAAAAGAAGCGATGGCGATCTGTGAAAAGTATCTTTTAAACAAGGAGACAACCTCTTCCTCACAAAATATTGTTTTTTGGCTTGTTTTGTAGATTGCCACGACAAGTTTCGTAGCTGTGACACGTGGAAAAGGTCTGGATTTTGCGGAGCTAACTCACATGCTTTCTACTTGAGGAATGGCTGCGCAAAGACTTGTGGGTTCTGCAAAAGTACGTCACACTTTGATACACTGGAAAACGTTCTTCTGTTGGGAAGCAGTCACATTTGCATGTATTTGAAAATTATGAGGCAGAAACGCCGGTATTCGAATATGATACTACAGATGAGTCCCGATAACTCGAACCCTCAATAAGTCGAACTTCTTGCTTTCGATTCCCCTTCAGGCCACTTTCTTACTAATTTTTTCCTCGATAACTCGAACCTTGGAGGTTGGTTATCGGGATTCAACTGTAGATGTTTTCATTTTGTTCCTGAAGTGAAGGCAGAAATTTTTTATAAGGGAGAAATGTATTTACGTTTCCCAGGTAATGCTCCACTGACCCCCAGTCTACATACTATTCAAGATGCTCTCCACGCGGCACACAAAGCCGGTCAAAAAGCGCCTAATGGAGCTGCGGTGGCATCTCATAAACAGAATGCGGCTGCTCCTTTAAGTGCCCTACACCATCAGAAGCTTCATGCTCCACCACAGGTCCCCCAGCTTCCGAAGACTTCAGATGAATCAGACAAAGGAAAACCAGGTGAGTTTCTGAGCTTTTTATGCTCGACGGTGTTAGTCTTGAAGGGTGTGTTCCAATGCAGGATAGGAAAAATGTCTGCTAAATACTTACAATTAAAGAGAGTCTTGTTCACGAGCCGTCTAGATAATCATGTTTTAAAATTTCTTCTTCGTAAAAGTTGGTTTTCTTTTCTAGGTTTCTCACTTTACTTTGAAATCACAAACGCAAAGTTATTTTTAACTGTTACTGTGTTTATGTTTGTTCAACTTGGTTTTTTAAACATGTTTAACTGGCGTAAAAGCAAAGTAGGGTACAAAAAACCTGTTGCCTGGACCTGTTACAACCTGTTTCCCTAACTTCACCTAATGAGGGCTACTCGCTGGTAACTTAATTCCCAACGGTGATCAAAATGTTAATTAGACGTTTCCTTTATTAACCTTTACCACTCAGGCAGCTTTGACCGTCTAAATTCGCTCGCTTATTTCAATGTTACAGTTATTTAACATGATAACCTTTGCATGGTTTCATTGTTTGCTTGTTTTTCTTGCACGCTTGTCAAAGATTGCACGGATAGATTTGTGACTCAGACTTGTAAGAACTGGAAGGATGCTGATATTTGCATGGATGATCGGTACAGGAAATATTTGACTTACGGCTGCGCTATGACATGTCGCTTCTGCAGTAAGTAAAGTGTCGTTGTTCTGGAGCGGTTTTCAATTGAGCGTCGAAAGTAAATAATCTGAAATATCTTTGCTTTTGTTATTGCTGGTTTGCAACTGACGTCACGGCAGCCATGCTGGTGGACAAGAAAAAGCATTTTCCTCCGCTGGGAACTTAACTTTTTTATCATGTAAATTCTGCGAAAAAAAGATTTTTTTATTTTATTTTCCACCAACATGGCCACCTGGTCACGTGGTTGCAAGCGATCAATACGCTTTGTTGGTTTAAAAAGCTCCCGTCACCTACAGTGATTAAGTAAAACGCGTCGCGACTCGGTGAGGCGAAATTTCCCGCTTTTGCCGCCGGTCACGTGTATTTTCTTCGAGTTTTTATTGGTTCATTGCTTTTAGTTACGTTTGTTGTGATAAGTCTGTGTAAATTTTTTGTTTTGGCTTTACGGCACTCAATTAAAAACTGGTCTAATTTAATTAATGATATTAATTTGACTAACTGATTGCAATGGATGTAGCTTTTATCTACCAATTTTGCCAAGTGTGTTGACAATTGACTCACAAGCCTCGTACCCACCTACCATTTATAAGTTTACTCAGTTTGTAGTTAGCTTCTTATCTTCCATCCTCGGAGACCCAGGGGCAGTTAGTCGGGGCGAAACGAAGTAAACTGGGCAGAAATCGTAGCGGCGAAAGTTTTCAAGAAAAGTGGGAAGAAGCCCTGGAAAACGAGTCTCGCCAGACCGTTTCCAAACGGCTCTGCTAATGCTGGCTCCTGATTGAGCAGAAAAAACCCTTTGAATTATTCTGCCCAATCGAGTTGTTAAATAGAAAGCAGAGTGGCGACAAATGTAAACACGTAAAACGCCAAACCATCCAACAATAGAGCGCTTGTTATATAGCCATAATCTTCTTAGCTATGACAATGGATTTATTCCTCGACAGGCTGTCGCGATACATACAGAGAAACCCCATACTGTGCAGAGTGGAAATCACGAGGTTTCTGCGAGACGTACAAAGAGCAGATGGATACCTACTGCCCTAAAACGTGCGGCTTCTGTATCAGTAAGTATCAACTCCTGCAAGATACAGACTCAGCGATGACTTGACAGAAATGCTTTTGATAGCTGGAGAGATTAAAGGGTCCGGTCGGCAGACAGTAATGGACGTTTAGGGAGAGACCATTATTTCCCTGGAGGGGGGGAGGGGTATGAAAAATTTTCCTCTGCAAACCTATATTTTTGAATTTATGCACCTCTGCAAACATTTTTTTTTTTCGAAATGCAAACTAATTTTTTTACAAATTTCGTGTTTGCAAGCAATTTATTTTGTCTTTTTAGGCCCTGTAAACATTTTTTTTCAATATTTTAATACCCCCCCCCCCTCTCCAGAAAAATAATGGTCCGTCCTTTAGTGCTATAATGTCGTGTCAAATCCCGGGGGTTTGGTTTGGGGTGGGCCGGGGAAGGGTGAGGTTAAGCTGGGTTACTGTTACACAATGACCTGTACCTTGTTTTCGTTGTTAAACATAAGTGATTGTGAATGTATGTCAATTGGTAGTGTCTTCTGTTTTGCTGTTGTGCAGGTAACTCGCCCAGTAGAATGTTGTGCATTTTGTTGTCAGCTGGAAATAACTATTTCAAGGGGAAGAATAATTATTTAGTTTGATCAAGATCATCCTCTCTTGGTTCGTTATAAAACAAAATAAATAGACAGGAAAAGATGCTTGTAAAATCGTTTAATTCAGCTTTTGTGACCAATTGATAAAACAGAAACCTGAAAGAAAGGTTACACCATGTTATTATATGGCTACAATAGTACGCGCGCTCTGATTGGCTGATGAGCGGGCAAGATTTTCTTGTAATGACCGGGCATTATGAACATTTTTCTTGCCTTAGCTTTTTATAACTTTTTAAGGGTCAAACACTTGTAAACACAAGTCAGTTTGTTTTGTGAAAATTAAAGTGGTTAAATTTGCCCTAGATCTTGGCGTAATGAAGACAAAAATTTGCTTATTGTCAAACCGTTTCTTCTGGTTTCGGTCGCATGACCTCGAATGACCTCTTGCGCGCGCAAGCGGATATTGAAAAACGTTTCCCTTTTTTTCAGCGCTAAAAAGGCCATATAATAAATAAGTTATTAACCTCGTCCGTTCGGTCATTACAGGGAAATCTCAGACCGAGGCCTTGATGTATTGACCGAGCTATAGCGGTTAATAAGTGGTATATGACCAAAAATAAATGAAGGAAAGATTGAGTAATAAAAACATTTTATTTCTTTCCAAGACGCAGAATATGTGGAGACTCCAACACCGACACAGAACGCAACAACAACGGTTTCACCTTCCCAGAATTCCACAGCTAAGCCAACACCTTCCCAGAATTCTACAGCTCAACCAACACCTTCCCAGAATTCTACAGCTCAACCAACACCTTCCCAGAATTCTACAGCTCAACCAACACCGTCCCAGAATTCCACAGCTAAACCTCCTCCTCAGGACAGCACAGCAGAAAGTCCTGATGTTCCACTCTTTGGCGGTCAACCGACCGACTTTGCAGAGACTGGAAACACAAATTTGAAAAGAGGTCTGCCGCTAGTCCCCGAGTCGAACTCGCCACTCTGGTCTGTTAATGCTGATCCGCGGTTAACTTTGCCGCAGCCTCAGCAGTATGACGATATGGGAGGTAAGTCAGCGGAGAATTGTAGTTTTTTCCTATCTTACAAAATGGGAAAATGATGCACTACTGAAGAAGCTAGAAGAGCAAAATATATATCAACCCACCGCGATTTAACAGTTAATATTGCTTTGGAAGTTATTTTATGTGCATCAAACGTGTATGAAGACGTTATGTCTTAGTCTACTCGTTAAGAAGACTGAAACAACATTGAAAGTAGAGATGCATACCGAACAGTTTAAGTACCAGCCCAAGACCCTACCCACCCCACCCTAACGTCTCACGAAGTACTATCCACCAAACTGTTCCTTCCGCTTTGACAGAACAACTTTCAAGTGATCGTATATTTCATTTCTGTTGATTACTATTTATGTCTACTTTTGTGTTTCTGTCGTGTAAGGTGCCGTAAGACGTCCCATTGAGGACGGTACGTACTTCACTCCCGCCAAAGTAAACGAGAAGTTTGACTACTACACCGAGCACTATTCACCAGATCCCTACGTGGCGGCCGCCCAGAGAGAAGAATGGATGAGCTCAATCAATGGCGTCTCTCCAAGACCATCGCTTAGCCGGAAATCAAAGAAACCGGAAGTCGTTAAAGTGTTGAAGAAGTCGAATGTGAGGCAAGGCAAGCATACGCACAAGTACCTGAAACAATAAATTAATAAAGTTGCCTACGATCCACTGGATTTCAACTTTATTTTTATCTTATTCTATGTAGAATCATCATTAGAACAAAGAATTAGCTTGTGAAATGAATTGTCACAAACAAAGATGAAAGTCTTCATTAGGTAAAGAACGCGATAATTAAGAGATCTTAAGAGAATGAGGACCAGCCTCGGTCTACTCTCGCTCAAGGAAGACCGCAGTCTATTTAAAGCTAAGGACACTCGATTATTGCCTACACAAAATGGCGCCCGCTTTCACAGAGTCGACTGTACAGTTGTGCTCCAGGCTCCCTCGTTACGCAAGTTAGCTGTCGATTAGGTCTAACTTGTAACAATTAAATTCCAAAAGGGTGAAAAAATCGAATATTTTTAGATAAATGTAGCCTTAAAAAAGAAAAACTATTCTAGGAATAAATAACAATGAGCCATTTATTATCATCACAAACATTATTTCTTTATCAAAACCAATAGAACGGTAGACCGTATCAATTTTTAATTAACAATAAATAACAATAAAATAATTAAAGGAGCAAAGTCTTAGTTCGTTTCCTGTGATGGTTGACAAATATTATTCTTGTTTTCAGAGCGATCGCCTCTTGACTAGACGTAAGCGGAAATTTTAAACGAACAAAATTGTGAAAAAATCATCCCGTTATTTGATCTTACGCTACACATCTTAATTTTGATGCTCGTGATAAGATTATAGCGATTAAAAAAGAAAAATCTAACAGAAAAGTTGATTTCTTTCTTTAAAATGCGACAAAAGTGCAAACAACTTAAGTTTTAAATCATAATGTGAGTTTGGTAGATAGAGTACGGATGATCAACCAATGATTGTGTTGTTTCAGCCTAACATGACTGCCACAATAAAAGTAAACTACATCGGGAAAACTACCGGTAAACTAGCAGAAGCAGCGTGGCCGAGTGGTTTAGGGTGTTGTAATTCGGAGGTCCCGGGTTCAACCCCTCCACCCTACCACCAGCTGGATTTGTATGTCGATCTTCCCAAGTTCGAATCCTCGGTCACGCTTTGTATATAGCCAACTGGGTTGCCTCCTGCCAGTTGGGTTTTCTAACCATGTTGCTTCATTAGCCTGCGTTGCAGCCGAACTAAAGCCCGGGGTTTAGTTCGGCTGCGACGCAGGCTATGCTTCATTTAAAATATTTGTTTCCTCTGTTTCAGTGGCATGCCTGCAAACTAGCTATCTCGAAGCTAAGTGCATGACCACTATAAACAACATTTACATTTTTTTACATTTTACACATCAGTTTATGGGATTTGTGTAGCTCAAAAGTAGACTACATTGGGCGATGCCACATCAGTTTATTGGATTCGTGTAGCTCAAAAGTAAACTACATTGCATGGTCGATGCCACATCAGTTTATGGGATTTGTGTAACTCAAAAGCAGATTTTTCACTTGTCAAACAAGATGACCAGCAGCAGCTTCTAGTCGCATGCACGTGGTTTTAAAACTGCACCCAGTCTCTTCACGAAGCCCTGAAGTTGTGCAAAAGAGTAAATTCTTTTTTTATTACATTTCCAAGAGTTTCTTTCCCTAAAAGCATTTTTTTGTCAGACACTTTAAACGATTTTTTTAATGTTCAGTTGAAATTTGCAGAGACTGTCAATTTTTAAAACACGAAAAATTGTACTTTGAGTCGTGTTTTACTGAAATAAACTCCCCTGCTATGTATTTATCGCTCGCTATCATAAGAATTTTCATCTGCAAAAGAAAGCAAATTCAAAGATTTTGAGAGAAAATTTCATACTTATTTTATGTTATTATTATACTGAAATTACACTGGAATTGTCCCTGCTGCGCTTTCGTTTCTATACTTTTGAAACACCTTTTTCCCGCTTGGTGCTAACTGGCTAATAAATTCATAAAATATTAACGACTTTCCTTTCCTCAGGGAAACCTTAGATCAATTCAAGGAAAACGATTTGTTTATTCATCGATTGCAGGTAATAAGCTATGTTTTTGTATTTATTTGTATCAACAAAGGGATCGCATACGCTGACAACTTAAACCTTAACCACACTCAAAAGCGTATATAGAAAGCCCAAAGGGTAAGTGGTCTTAATTGTCAAAGTTAGGGATCAGAAACTGTTAAACCAAGTCAGATAATTAACAGCAGGTAATCAAGTGGCGAGCAAATAGATACTAGATTTCTAACGGTGACCAACTGGTTTTACAATTCTGTGTTCGCTTGTCTTCGTCCGCAAGTTAATAAATACTCTTGTGAACCGATTGCGAATAACGTGATCTAAAACTGTCCCTTTGTTTAAATCTTGAAAACATCCTGTGTCTTATATTGGCTGTTTTTGATCTGCCACCAGCGACTGCTAAATCGACTGTATAGTTAAATTTAAGACTCTAAGGAAATTTAGAATACTCATCTAAATTGTGTCTTATATCTGCTTGTCGCTTGGTTATGTTGTCATTATTGTAAGTTCGTCTTCTTTTAGCAGCCAAGCAAATCATCGAGCGAGAATCGACCGGAACACTTCAGAGAAGGAATGGCCGCGCGTAAACTGGAAATGAGTACGAAAAGAGGAAGGACTGTGGATTGCGGTATTCACGCGGTCATTGTCTTCCCTCGTGTGTATTATTCTTCGCTCAATGATCCTTAAACAGAAGTGCTTTTAATCCGACACGGAATTAATGAAACCTTGTTGCTATTGAAAATGAGACTGTTTATTCCCAAGTCATTTTCTCGGCGATATTTTCTCTGCTTAAATTGATAACCTAGTTTTCGTTGACAGTTTGGTGTCTTCCATGCTCCCATGATGATCCTGTCCGCTTTACTGTTCACGTTCTGTGCCTTACTTTCGAGAACAGGCAAGTAATACACTTTTGACAGCTAGTAATGAGCTCTACCTTGTGTTCTTCTTTCTAACTACTAACTCAGTATATCGCGATAAGAAATTCATTTATGACCGCGTTTTATTTCTCAGATGGTAAGTTATCTCAAGCACAGAGCAAGATTTTCCGTCGTTCATTTATTGGAGAAACAAAAGGTAACTATGAATGCGTAAAATGCAACTACAGCATTTCAAGTCGCGTTAACAAGCCGGTCGCGTAGTGAATCTCCAACGCGCTTGTTGAACTCTGTACATTAGCCATCCCGGGACAAAAGTAGATGACCGTTGCAGAGAAGTGGCCGTCGCAGGGAGGTTTTAATGCGAATAAAGTGTGCTATAGATCGTCGCACAGTTGGGACACCAAAAAGTGCTGGTCATCTTTGGAGAGTGGCCTCTATAGAAACGTGGCTGTTAGCATTAGTGTTCGTCTTGAGTCCTCGTTAGTATTCTGTCGAATTTTGACCGTCCTAGACAGTGAACAACGCCCGATGCTAGACTCTGCAATAGCCCTGTAAAGTACATGTGATTTAAGGCATGCGTGTGATGTCTCTTTCCTGAGAACTCGATCATAAATTCAAGAAAAAAATGTTTACCAACCGAATGGTGTTGCGTGTTTGAAACGCGCAGTGGGTGAGAGTTGTAGAAACTCTTGTAAAAGTATTAAATGTTACCGTACATCACCTCTGCTGTACAAGGAAATTTTAAATTCACAAGGTAGGTTCCTCGAACTGTGGTTTGCGAGAGATACTTTAATTACAGCTTTCATACGATCATTGTTTTTGAAGGTTGTGATCGAGATTGCCAGAAAGAATGCATTGCAGTCCACAACAAATACCGAGCTAATCACGGTGCGCCGCCGCTGGTTTTTGATCAGAAGCTCGCAGATGAAGCCCAAGCATTGATTGACAAGGGAGTCTTTAAGCATTCTGATTGGGTGGAGTTGAAAAATAACGGTGCGGCATTTGCTTGGGGATCTCTTTTCCCAACATTCACTGCGGTTATCAAAAATTGGCACGACGAGGGAGCTTACTACGATTACCAAACTGGAGCACCAAAGAAACAATCACAGGTATATTAAAATACGTACGCCAATTAACCAATCAAAATCGAGGAAAATGGTGTTTACATTTAGGTATGACTTCAAGTGTTTGAAGGAATGATGATGGTTATTAATTAGTTTGGAAGGTTTTCTCTCGAGTTCATTCAAACCCTTCAGCTCTAGTAATGTCGTTCTTTATTATGCAGCTTCTCCCAGATGACTACAATAACAGGCGGAATTCTCTCAATGTGCGTTTAGATGATGTAACAAAACAATTTTTAGATCGTTTTTTGCTGCTGCGAGAAATTGTCGCGACTTAGTTCACTTAACTGTTCTCGGGAGAGTATAGATGCTAGATGTTATTTTGACATTTGTGGTGAAATTTTAGATGAAAAATTCGCTCTTCAGGTACACAAAATAATTCCAACAAGAGTAGCTAATGGAATATCATTTCAGGTAGTGGACCATTTCATGCAGATTGTGTATAAGAAAGCTCGTAAAATCGGCTGCGCGCGCGGCGGGTTGTACGGTGAACCGTGGTACGTAGCTCATTACGACAAAGCTCCACATCCTGGCAACCCAAGCACTACAACGAATATTAAAGGACCTAAACAGGTAACAGATTATTGGTGATATGTTGTGATTTGACTATGACTGTGTATTGTACTGCTACAAGAGACGACAGCTACAGTTCTTATCGTATATTTTATGTTACCAGCGTAGGGATAAACTAACGTAACCACCGTTTAAGATTTTTAGAGGTGATGTTTTATACATTAGCTCTTCGTCGAAACGTGGGAGGCGCGGTGACCTACTGGTTATTGCGCTGGACTCCGGATCGAACGGTCCTGGTTCGAGTCCTGGCCGGGGCACTGCGTTATGTCCTTAGGCAAGACACTTAACTCTCATAGTGCCTCTCTCCACCCAGGTGTATAAATGGGTACCGGTGAATTTACTGCTGGGGGTAATCCTGCGATGGACTAGCATCCCATCCAGGGGGGAGTAGAAATACTCCTAGTCGCTTCATGCTACGGAAACCGGGATAAGCTCCGACCTGATGAGCCACTAGGCTTGTGTGCAGACTTTACCTACCTACCGTCGTCGAAACAAATTCAAGTTAAGTTGTTTTCTAACAAGATTCTAACACTCAAACTTTTAGATGTTTAATCTACACAATGAAACTATCTTCAAATCGAGGCAACACGACACTTCAGTGGCTAATCCCTCAGTCCAGTCCCTGTCATGTTTGCACGGCCAGCAAAAGCTGAATCTCGCACTTTTCTCAAATGCAATTATATAGTTTCACAGGGTCGTCTTTTTAGCCAATCAAATGGAATTTCATGGTTTTGATTTCCCTTACGTGAGTTTTACACCCTTATCAAGGGCTACCTGTTTTTACTTCGAGTTCTCTGACGCAAACTTTCTTTTGCCTCGTCACGTAATCTTTCCTCGTGACAACCTTGTTCAGCCAATAGCTGATCACTATTTATGGACTCCGTTACTTTTACGACAGGATGACAGTGAATGGTTCAAAGATGGTTCACCGTTTTCTGAAGAGCTGGGAAACATGCAGCCAGTTTAGGACAAAATGGCAGCTTTTGGAAAGCAAGATACCGCGGTTGCAGCACTTACAGTCACCCACCATACCTCCATGTATTTAAACAGAGTTCAAAAGAAAGGGAATTTATAACCACTTTTCTTTATTTAAATGAATATAATGTAATTATACTTTAAAATAAAATTATTTTCTAACTATAATATAACTGCATTTTTTACCACCGTCTTCAATTTACTGCTTTAAAGCTTGCATGAATAACCAGCCTCATTTTGGGGAAAATAATTCAGAAAGTAAAGAAAGAATACAGCCATCGTCAAATTCAAAGAAACCAAGGAAGAAAATGCCCTATCACAGTTTTTCATGGACTTTATTATGTGATATTTCTGTGATTTTTATTTTATTGCAACTGTACACTGTAGTAGGACACATTGCAGAATTATGGAGCATAACTGAGATGAAGTGGAATGAAGTTGTTTCCGCCAATGTCTCGCAAAACCTTCACCTCGTCAGTATCAGTCTCCGCACGTTAGAACAAGGACCCCAACTTGACAGTAATCCATTTCCATCCTAGCCGTTCACAGCCAAAGACGCTTCTTGACAGTTTCAGTGCTCTAATATAGCAATTGTTAATAAAAATGGACGATTACTTTTAGGTTTCCAATGACACAAATATATATTTTGGCTGTTCAAAAATCTGTTGAGATCGGTGACAAAGCCCCTTTAATTCACATTCCGGTTGCAGTCAGTATCCAATCAGAAGCTGAGTACAGCTTTCGCTTCCAGTTGACTTGTGATTGGATTAAATCTGTGCAAAGGAATGTTCATTTATTAAAAGTTGTCACACTTTTAGGCTCCTTGCTGTAAAACCTGGATTTTAAAGGTGTCCACGCACGATTTACCACACAGCAACATTTTTACTTCTCCTAAATTTGATAAATTTCCACGTAATGGTGATTTTTTTAATTAATTTGATATGATGCCTTACATTAACCAATAACCAAAAATCATATTAAATGGACGGTTTCACACAGAAACCACTCAGACCTTTGTGTGTCCCAGCAGGGTACACATTTTATTATATACAATACAAGTTTCTAGTGCCACCCTGCTCAGCCTGGAGTCCTGATCATAGTATTCGATGTTCAATGTTTTTCGGAATGTAGTTCTTAGTCTGCATCTCTTTCCAGTATGGCGAACTGTCCATGAACCACATTAGATCCGGCTAGTGGATAAACAAAAAAGATTTTATTCATTAATTCAACCTAGCCTTTCCACACTACAGCAACCAGCATATTATAAATAAGGCAGAAAATATCATCTCTATTCATGGATTGCCATGCGTTGCTTTTGGTGGTATATCAAGTCTCTTTCAATACTCGATAAAATTTTTTTTGTTGTTTTATGACAGTGTGAATAATTACACTGTTGGGGGAAGTTCGATGTTATGCCGTTAACGATCAGTGATGGATTTCTCCAGGCTTTCAATTTATGCATGTCCGTAATCTAGTTCTATGGGAGCCCGCCCCTCCCCCCAGGCTAAACAAACTCAGTTCAGCGTACCTCTTTTGGCTCACCCACATTGGACTTGTCATAACCTGGCACGCCCGCTATGACTCCTGGGGTATCCATCTGAGCAATGTAATATGGTTCTCCATTAACAAACGTTTTACCACAACCGAGCAAGTGTGCTCCTTTCCAAACCACCTACAAATATAAAAACTCAAAATAAATCTACAGGGGCGAAGCCAATTTTGCATGAAAGGTGGGTATAAAGGGTAGGGGCGCGGGAACCAGTGAAAAATACCTGACAGAAAATCTCTTCGGCCTTTTTTAAAAGTGGGGCTTTCGCTCTGCAGTGCCCGAAATACTATATAGTGACCTAAATGGATAAACTCTTTTTTTTCGGCCTTAAACGTCTGTTCTCTCTTAAAGGGTGCGTTTAAATCGTTAGATACACAATGCAAGCATGCAAAACGCTGTTCGAATTAAATAGTACGGGGATAAATGGGATAATTTTTTCATTTATACGAAGAGTTTCCGATGTTGTTATTGGCCAAGCAAGCATGAGCATTTTAAAATTTGTCACCTCACGGCTTCTTGGAATCAGAATACATTATCAAAAGCCTGCGTAGTCACCTCTCGGAGATAGGACTTCAGGTGAAGTAAGCAAGTTAAATACTGCTTACTAATATTAAGGAAAGGTATAAACACTCTGTTAACTCTATAGGGCACCTTTACCATTCCCAATTTACGCTGGTTTTCTCTCCCAGTCTCAGTCACCAAATCCTTGCCCCAGTGTCTCGCGGCTCATTTTCCCATTGCCACATTGATACCCCCAGCTCGCGAGAACACGACCGGCTTGATTTCAAGTTGGCAGTGATTGCATCCCAGTAAAATAGATTTGATTTTAAAATTAAATAATCGTATATGTAGAAATGTTTTTGTAACCAGACCTGAGTGAAGTGACTGATCTTCATGTCTCTATTGCCTGTGCCAGTTGACCAATCATAATCCTTCTCCTCGTCATGCCAGGCTTTTACTGCCGCAGTGAACGTTGGATAAAGGCTACCAAGCGCGATTGTCTCCCCGCCCTGTCCCCCTGCCCAGGGGGAATGTTTAAACACTTTCTTATCAGCCCACTGCTGCGCCTGGTCTGCTAATGTTTGGTCCAGTACTAGGGGCGACGCGCCATGATTCAAACGGTATCTGTTGTGAGCCGCCAGACATTCCCGCTGACATGCGATGTCACAACCTCAAAAGAACCAACGATAGACATAACGTAATAAATATATGAAAGACACCTACAACTGACCTGCTTCCAACGTATCAAGGCTTCATAGCTCAGTTGGTAGAGCAACGCACCGGTATCGCGGATGTCATGGGTTCGAATCCCGCTAAAGCCTTGAAATTTTATTTCAGGTAAAAAAATGCAATTGCTTACACACTGCGAGGATAATTTCATTCATTTCATGACAAGGCAAAGTTGGACAAATACCAAACTTATCTGTTCTCATTAACATTATTTAGAGAAATACGTGTACGTTCCAGACGGTCATTTTAACCCTGCAGATTGATTTCATTAAGTGGATGGCGCTCGGCCTTTTTTTTTTTTAAAAAAAGAAGAGTATTTTAACCTTAAAAGTTTGAAAATAATTATTTTACCTATAACAAATATCACGGATAGTATTACGAAATTATTTGATTTTAGCATCAAAATGTTTTGAATTGGCTACCATTAGACTGGTTGGTGCAAGAAAATATAGTTACCAGTTGTCGATACAGATTTTTCCGCAGTGTTTCCCGCAGAGGACACCTCAGGTACTAGGCGAAATAAGAAAGAATATCGAGATAACATATTCGTTCACTGATGGAGTTATACAGTTAGAAAGAGGCTTAACCGCATAAGATCCTAGACGACTAGGAAAACAAACTGACATCGAAACAAATAACTTCACCCTAAATCCATTTATGTAGTAGACCTGCTTTCTCTTTTAGACCCATACGAATAATTATTTAGAGTTTGAATTGTGTTATTATTGTAATATATATCGATTAAAGGCAATCGTCTGGTGAAATAAATACCCTCCCGAAAACACAAAATAAACATTTCGGTTTCTCACCCTGGTTGCCGATGGTCCCTCTAGTTTTTGCTTGCTGCGTTTTAACTTTCTCTTTGCAGAGTCTCTCCTTGCATCCTGCGTCACTCTTTGCTACTGCACTTATCTGTAACGGAGCTTGCAGTTTGTGTTGTAGAGCAATTATACCATCGTGTATCAATTTGTCTTCTTTTTCTGAACCAGGGGTTTGGCTGGGAACCTCGTTAAGAGAAAATGCAGACACTTTAGGCTTTGATTCACTTAAAGATGGCATACTAATGTTCACTGGTTCTTTTATAAAGCTATTGAGCTTGGTGGTCACACCCTGTCCATGTGACGGCAAAGTGGGTGTTTTCACATCCATCTGATCTGATGATGAGGTTTTATTGTTTTGCCTCATCGTTGATTTAAGTGTTGAGTTGTTGAGATCCTTTGTAGCAACTACTCCAGGCTTTCCATCGTGCTTCTTTATAGCCGAACTTCCAGATTTTTCAAGCGATTGTTCATTGCGGAACGTTTGGGTTGATATTCCAGACGTCGCAGTTGAATTCTTCACATTACGGTTCGCGTTTTGTTTGATAATTGACCCTCCGAATGGTTTGTAGACCTTGAGACTCGATGATATTGGAAGCTTATTAACGTACTGTAGAGGTGATACCTTTGGTTTAAGTGGTGAAATGTTGAGCGTTTGAACGCCCGAAGACGTAGTAAATTTAGCTGCACTATCTGGCATTAAGTTTAGATTAGGTTTTGGCGGTGTTGATAAAAATGGTTTTGACAGCATAGGAGCTTGCACTTCACCAGTATTCCTGTCACTTTTTTCAGGCCCAGCCTGTAAAGGTTGGAGTGCGGTAAAATATCTTGATTTCACTTTATTTTTCGCTGGAACTGAAAAGGAAACACAACACTATATTACAACCATTCATACCCAATTGTTCTCTTCAAACTCCATGATATTATCGTTCGTTTTTGAAGTCAGTGTCAGAGCCATAGCCAGACTTCAGAACAAGACGAGGCAAGTTTTGAGCCGCTAGGGGGGTCTCGGGACATGCCCGGCCAGAACATTTTGAAATTTAGAGGCTCAGAATGCTCTTTTAAGTATATTCCATGGCATTTTTCCAATTTTTCTGGGGATTATTTTCTCAATTAAAAAAGGCCGAAATCAAGATGAGGCAAGTGCCTCGTCTTGCCTCGTGCTAGCCACGGCCCTGAGTGTCCTGAGTGTATTTAAGGGCCCGTTCGTTTGGGATCAATCCGGAATAAGAATAATTGGAATAATTAACAATTAGACCCGTAGCCCGAAAGGGCTACGGGTCAATAGCCCATGAGGCGAAGCCGAATGGGCTATTGACCCGTGGCCCTTGAGGGCGAAGGGTCTAATTGTTTTAGTATCACCCAACTAGTCGGACAGAAAAAGCAATAATAAAGTTAGCAAATGCAAGTTGAAGAAAGATTTATTTGGGAATAAAACGAAAGAAAGCTTCACGAATTTCGCTACTCGATGACTATTACTAATAGTCCTCTAGTAGCGTAGCCAATCAAAATGCAGGATTTGCATTAGTCCACTAGTTGGGTGATACTAATGCAAGTTAGCGTTCGTTTGGCTGCTCTTCCTATTCCGGAATACTTGGATTTCCATTCCGGCTATTCTGCTCCCAGGAGCTGAATAGCCGGAATATATTCCAGAATATATTCTTATTCCAGAATATTCCCAAACGAACGCCCTCTAAGTTTTCTTTCTTGTTCTTGAAGATAAGTATAAAAATTGCGAGGGAAAGAGATATTGCTGAAATTGTTACTATTTTGGGGTATGGGAGGGGCAGTTACTTAACAGGTAGCGCATTGGACCTCGTATCGAGCCGAGTTCGAGAGGTATCTGCCTTGGATAATTGTGCTGTTTTACTTGGCATAACATTGTACTCTCATAGTAGCCCTCTTTATGGGCAACCTGACAAGATGCTGGCAGGTATTCTGCGATAGATTGCCTTCTAATGCAGGGCCGGGGGAGTATCAATACTCCTAGTCGCAACAAGGAAACTCTACTTCCATTCTTAGCTATTCTTTTATTTGTGTGGCCATTTGCTAGAAAACGTTGCACATGTGTTATGAGTTGGCATGCAGACCCGTGATAGACTTACATCTCAGTTCATGGTAAGGAATATTATTCTTAGCCCCTTCATGGTACACTAGCCGGAGACGTGCACGTACCGGGATATGCTATTCAGCAGGCTTATCACAAACTCACCGCCAACGTTTGTTTAAGAGATATTCATATATATGTATGTGATTACCGGGACTCGGCAATTCTTCACTTACCACAGAAACCGCACGTTTTCCTGCAGACTACTTCCATTTCTTTTTTCCTCTTTTCACAGTAGCCTTGAGCTTGCCATCTGGGACAACTAAATTCATAATTGGGCGCGTCTTCGCAGGGTTCTAAAAAGTGAAAGGAAGCCAAATTCACGTGTGTCAATAAAGTATTTGGCCCACTTGTTCAAGCGTGGATAACGCTATCCAGTGGATAAATGTTAACAGACATAATACACTGTCCACTGGATAGTTATTTATGCGGTAGATAGCGTTATCCATCCTTCGAACAAATGGGGCCTGTTGTATTCTTGTGTGTCAGACAATTGGCACTAACTGTGTAACTACGTAAGTTACAGAAGAAAATGTTTAAGTAAATCCCTCTCCAAACAAAAATCAGACTTAAGCTCCAGATTGCTTCGAGGTTCTTTTCGTCCAAATTATGAACCCACTCTTTTGTGCTTTTTGTTTCTTTTCTTGTTCTTTGAAATTTATTTTTCTTCCTTAACAAACTAATTTTATGTTTGGAGGTCTTCTTCAATTTTACGCAAAAATGATTTTTTAAATCGCGACGGAGCTGATTTAACTAAACTTACCGTCTTGGGCTATAGTGTGGGTCTGTATACGGTTTTCGCTTTGTTTGATGACGGAAGGAAGACCTAAAACCAGAAAGTTTCGAAGACCTTTTAATGTTACCTCACGGAGAAAAACTCGCCAGCAATTTCCTAATTCCTATCTATGTATTTACCTATCAAGCAAAACTCAAACTGACATTCAGAAACCTCCTAAAGAGTTAGAATCATGTAAACAAATTTTTGGCAAGGCTAACGGATCTAAGCTTTGTAGTGACGTCAATTTTTATCAGCCTGAACAACCTCCCATTTCCAAAATAAAAAGCTATCCACACAAAAAATATTCATATTTGTGATATTCTTTAAGTCAGCCTGAGAGAAAAAATACATGGCGTGTCGCTAGCGAGATGCGAATTTCACTGCCAAACTTGTCGCCGGTTAAGCTGACAGAAGCTTTCTGTCTTAATGCAACAAACGCTCTCCACAGTCAAAAAAGCCCAGTTTGTAAGCAGCCGTAAGTAACAGGTAACCTACCATATAATAGCGATATGGAAGCAGATGCGAAAGGTAGATGTCAAAGCATATAATATAAAAATGTAAACCCTAGAATTATTCTGTATCTGTGCTTGAAAGAGACCCTTACCACAATATCCGCAGGTAGCTTTGCAATGCCTTTTCATAAACTCTGCGTACGCTATACCTTTGCAGTGTCCATGGTGAGCCCACAGGTGGCACTGCAAAGTGTCATCATGGCATTCTAAAGTAGCAAATAAAAATTAACGTGTAGATTTTGTTCTAGTCCAGTACTGAATGCTCAGAATTGTAACAGTTTTGTAGTTACTACTTAATTGACACGACCGCAGAATCAAAGATCATACACATACAACTAAGGAATCTTGATTGCTACCAAGCTGAATTATAACATGAGCTAGTAGAGCCACGCAATCAAATTCAGTATACGTAAGCGTGCACCAAAATCCACGGTTATAGCGTGAGCAAATTGCTTAGCCAGAATTTTTTCTCACGTGGGTTTTGATGTACATTTCCACCGGCAATGCTATAAAACGATTGTTTCATGCTTTTAGCCGTGCACTATCGAGTTATGGAGAAGTTTGGGAAGTTTGGAGAGCACTCAAGAAGCTAGAGTTGCTCTCGGCTATCGCCTTGAACAAGCTCTTACGCTTCTTTCGTGCTCTCCAAAATTCCCGCGTGCACAATAATATAGCTCGATACTGCACGCTAAAGCACTAACCAATTATTAATTTCGTAATAATATCACCGCGTTAAAGTTTCAGAAAGAACCCACATTATTTTAATTTTGATCATTTGGTAAAATTGAATCTATTTATCATAATTTCAGTTCTTTCTCTGTATTCTTACTTACCTTCATCATTCATTTTATTTGCGAGATCATCATTCAAAACTGGTGTTGATTGATAGCCAGTCACAGTCTCCGACCCAGATACCGGAGCATTTGACGACATACCATTTGATTTCATGTCCTGAACATGAAAAACAAGCTTAATAGGACGGTTGCTTGCACTCGGCAATGTGATAAGGGCTGGTGAAGACACGTGATGTACATCTGAGACAGAATCGCTGGCTTTGATGGGGTTCAAAATAGGCGATTGAACTGCAGCATTCGTCCCAGTTGCTTGACTACCTGGTGACAATCTGTTCGATACAAGCGTCGAGTTTTCATTTTTAAGACTTCCTGAAGCAGCAGATATTGGATGTTGGTTCACTGTTGGTGATCCAGACTGCTGTGGTTGTTTTCTTGTCGCTTCCAGGTGAGAGACATCTGGGCTTTTCTCCTTAGGTTTCATAGACGCTCCTGGCACTATCATGTCTGAAAGTGTAAGTCGTGACTGCGAATTTGACATTATGGGCATTATACCAATATGTTGCTGACTAGGCTTCATACCAGCTTGGGAACTCAAAACCGTTGGACTGGAAGACAAGTTTACACTTCCCATTCCATTTCTGCCTGCACTGGAGATTGTGTTGGTTGAACCTGGTGCAACCGTGCCAGCTGTTAAGCCTAACTGTTGTATTGTCGCTTGATTGGTCCCTTGATTTGCCATTTTATTGTGGTTTAACATGATCGATTGAGTCCCTTTTGTAGTAATAACTTTGTCATTTTGTGTAGATGAATTGTTTGATGGTTCCACAATAGCAGTCGCCTTATCTCCTTTCTGTTCAATTTTAAGGCTTCCATTTGAAGACGAACCACTGGAAGTTTCTTGGTGAATGTTCAGCGATGACTGATTGGTCATTAAATGGCCAGGAAAGGAAGAACTCGAAATATTTCCGAATGAGCCAAGAGAGGGTTCGTCATTTGATGCAGTTGATTCATTCATAAAATTTGGATTATTATTGAGCGCTATGCCTGATGCGTAAAAGGCAGCAGGTTTTTGATAATGTTGTTGTTGTTGTTGTTGTTGCTTTGCGGTATTGATACTGTTCAAGAGGGATTCATTTGACTTTGCAAAGGGATTAGATGAGCTGTTGGTCATATCATTATTTGACACCACAGTGTTTGTGTCGACATTGGACTTTCCTGATGATGCACCGTCAGCCGCGTTTTTACTTCCTGAAGATTCCTCATCTTCTTCCGCTTCTTGATTCTGTAACATGTCATCTTCTTGTTTCATTAGAGACTGAATTTTAGCTGCCTGCTCTCTCTCTTCCCCTTCGCCAAGCTCGTCACCGTCGTTTTCTCCCGTGGAGGGAGCCCCGTTGTCATCTCCTTCATCTTTAGTCAGCATGTCGTCGTCCTGGATCACCTGCGACTGGAACCTCGTTGCTTCCTTGCTGTCGTCCTCTTCTCCTTCCTCAACTGGGTACGACATAACTCTATTATTGGGTGACGTTTGGCTTGTGTTTACCTTGTTCTTTCCCAATTGTATGAGGCTTTCCGAGGCTTTCTGCCAGTTAGCGTTCTCCTCGGCTCCAGGCACCACGTGGTAACTAGCCGTTTCCTTGTTTTCGTCCAACACCACGTTGTTAAGGCTGTCATTATACAGGTATTGTTTTAATAGAGCGTTATTGTTCAATACTCTTTGCTCTTCTCTTACTTCATTTAAATCAGAGGAATCACTTGGTTTGCTTTGTTCACTCCGAGTCCTTCCCGTACTTAGTACTACTGGTGCTAAAGACTCCACGTGGGTCCTTGCGGAGGAGTCTTCGTCCAGTGCTTTTAGTGGTACCACGGAAGTGTGTCTCGTTTTAGAAGATTCCTTTGTATGCTCAAACCAATGAAGATCCTCCTAACAAATCATAAAAGGATGTTTGTTAGAAACCTAGTTCGTCTCCAAAACAAATGAATAAAGAAGTAGGGATACTGATGGTTTTTGTATTGTGTTATTCCCCACGTTTTTGGCTAAAAATGACCTGCGAGAACAAGAGGCTCTGGGATCCTTGCTAAATGCCTTCGGGAAGCTTTCTTTTTAGTGGCCTGTTTTCCGAGAGACCACAAGATGCTGCAATCTAAACCATAAGTCGGTAATTGGCTCATCTAACTACTAAATTTTACGATACATGCAAGTAAAACGACACCATTTTGACAATTTTTCGAACACACCTTTTCCGGAGATCCGATGCTCGCTGCACCAATGCCCATATCAGGGCTGGCAACACCATCAGAATCCATCCACACTACGTAATACTTTGAGCCGAAGATTTCGCTTTGTCCACAGCCAGCCTTTTTTGCCTTCTTCCATACGATCTGCGTGAAATCATGGAGTGTCTTTCCAGTCCTTGATCTGCCTGCGGCAAAGTCAAAATCCCTCTCCTTGTCATGCCAATGTTTTATTACAGTTGTAAAATTCTGAAGCTCATCCTTCACATCCCACTCGATCAGCTGCCCGTATCTCCCGCGGGATTTCATGTCGTACCCGAATCTTCCACCATCCGCCCATTTTTGGGCCTTATCGGCAAGAAACTGGGAGAACTTAACTTTCTTTGCGTGATGGTTCAAACGATATTTGTTGATGACGTCAATGCACTCTTTCTGGCAAGCTGAGTCACAACCTGTTAAATAGATTTTTTTATTACAAAGATTTTTCAACCTTTACGATGCTCTTATCACTAGCTATATGCCACTTCTTGCAGCTTACAATATCCTCTTGTGGTTCATATAAACCTCCAAGCTCGCCCAAATTCTTCTTTTATGAAATGTAATCATTATGGTTTTCCCGTCATAAAATGATCTTGATTGCCTTATGAAACCGTGTTGGTGCTTAATCCCATTGAATCATTGCGAACGGAGCGGTCTTAAAAGAATTTGGCAAACCATTCCGTATCCAAAAGCTCGCAAGCCGCTTTCATTGACAAACAGGCTGTCAGAAATCACGTCAGGCATCGTGTCATCCGTTGTTATTAAACAAATTCGCACGATGCCCATATATGGCAAGAGAGTTGTTGTTATTCGTTATCCCATTCGCCAGGTAATTGCTGATTATACGCACGGGAAAAGTACACATTGGCTTGTTATTGACTGAATTATTTTACGAATAAATATAACACCCGTTTCAGAGGCGAAACCTCACCTCTAGTTGAACCAAGTGACACGTTATCTGAAATCGAATTATAAACAAAGGCTTTAATAAAATAGTGTGGTGATCATAGCAAGAGAAGATGACAATCCTCTTTATTTCATCTGATTAGACACGGATTATCATTACCACTATCACTAGCGTACGTATAACTAGTGGACAGTAGCTCCTCTTATCGCTTAATAAAAAGAATTTTACATAACAATCAGTATTGTCCTCAATTCTTCTTTGAACACTTTAAGTGCTGGTGTCACTGCACATTGTAAGCTTGCCAAGTTTTTAAGTTTTATCGTATGATTTCCTAAGCGAATTCAAGCACGTTTGGCCTTGTCATCGAGTAATATTTAATAGGAGTCAGAATTTGCCTATCGATCGATTAAAAAACAATCTAAGTTCGCTTTCCAGTGGCGGATCCAGGGGAGGGACCCGGGGGCCGCCCCCTTACTTTTTCGAAAACAGCGCATTTTCTGTGAACTGCCGGAATTATCTTCGCAGAATTCAACATTCATGGTCAAGCCTTCAAAAGCCCTCCCCCCCGCCCTTCACTGCTTAGCTGAAGGTCTGGATTCGCCACTACTTTGCTTTATTATCGTTAAGCCATAAAAAAGGCACTAAAGTTAGTACTGTTCGAACACTTAGAGATGAATACCAAACTTAATCAGTCTTTAAATTCAAGAATGGGTAAAGCCGGTAATTTAATGTAATTAAATCTAGCCAGAACTCGTTCCCCCTTGTTTTTCGCCTCCCCACTGGCTCCTTAGAGACAGTTAAATGAAAACAAAATAAGAAAAGAATAATCGGGTGCCTGAATTCTTTTTGTTATAAATACTGCCGTGTCACAGTTACCTGCCGAGCAGTGCTTTATCAACAGAAAAGTGAGCGCGGAAGTGACGATTGTTGAAATCATGTCGCCTTTTTAACCATCCAGTTAACATTCTAAACCTGTCAAAAGAAACGAGGGCCATTAAGGAGATGTTGCATTCTCTTGTTTTCGTTTATTTATTGTGGACTGTAAGCATTTGTTTTGGTGTTTCGGTTATAAATATTTCTCAGCGCTTAAAATCAATTAGTATGGATATGTTTGTAACTACATCACTGTAAACTTGACTTACCATCCTCTGTTGTTCCATAACTCTGTTACCAGTATTGCACTAACGAAGCGAAGATATGTTCCGCAATTTATAAAAACATAATATCGCTGTGGCTTTAAAACACCTTGAAAATGCCTCTCTGCACTTCAAGAAAAACTTTGATTTTCAGTTCAGTGAATGCCAGTCATTATTAATTTACATATAACAGGTCAGGTCCTGAAAGGGTTTCATAGCTGTGTTGACAAACCAGTCACTAACTAGGTGATAAGTGCTAGGTTTCATGACCGACAAGTCTTTTACGCTATAATAATTCGCGCTTAACGTATTATCATCTCGTTACGAATTCACAGCAAGTATTCTAGGGGGTGGGGGCTGGTGGGTAAATAGCGACCAAATGACGGGTGCGAAATCAGAACAGATGAACACATTTTACCCTCTCTCTCTCATTTTTTCTTTACTTTATGCAGGCTGGCGCTTATACAATTTCGTATTTCGTCACAGGTTTTGCATCATGAGTATTGTGATTTTCCTTGGAAATTAATTTGACGCGAAGTTATATGTTAGGCCCGTTCCAAACGCCGCTCCACTCATGTGCCGAACCTAACTCAGTAAGGTTCGACCTTGGAGCGACTTTGGAGCGACAGCTGATTCAAACGGCGTATTTGTGTCGAACTTAATTCGCGGAAACAAGTCGTTAACAATAATAATGTTGACTGAACGTCTGCGTTGAGGATGATAAAAGGTTTTTGCAGTCGAAATCAGCAAACTATTACGCAGGTTTTGCTATAATAATAATATTTCCGGAAAAGCAAATTCATTCCGCGAGATTTATATTATTTAAACTGGTTTTCTCTCGAGAATTAGTTTGTAAATGCTAATCTCCAAATCTGATCTCACAAATTGGGGAAACAGCAAAAAGGAATTACCAACAAAACAATTTTCCCGTGAAGTTCCGCTTCTCTTGAGTTGAAACATATTTAAAAGATAAACAAAATACGAGCCGGGTGAGCGAAGTAATTTCCCCGGAATTTTATGCCGTCGTGTTTCATGCATGACTGGTCAGACCTAGTCACGCCACTCCACTTTAGACCAATCATGAGCGCTGTTATATCGAAAATACATTTCAGTAATTCATGCATTAGGTTCGGCACATGAGAAGAACGCCGTTTGAATCAGCCGCCGCTCCAATGCCGCATAGTGCGGCAGACCCTGCCGAACCTAACGTTGTTTGCCGAATCAAATTAAAACTGCCGGACCAAACTGATTCAAACGCCGCTCTTCTGCCGTACTTAATTCACCAGTTAGGTTCGGCACATGAGTGGAGCGGCGTTTGGAACGGGCCTTAGTGTCAGTTGTTTGTTACGTCATGGCCAGTAGAGATTACGGTCCTATATATAGAGGATAATACATGGTTTCGCGGAGATATGAAATTTATCTTCGAGTGTTCAAATCGATAGCTCACGAGTGAGCGCAGCGAACGAGTGAGATATCGGATTTGAACACGAGAAGATAAATTTCATATCTCCAAGAAACCATGTATTATTCTTTTTATTATATAAACCTACTAATTACGATGTTTTTGACGATTTTCCGAAGATTTCCGAAGATTTCCGAAAATTTTCAAAATGTTGTCCGGAGGTTGTACGAATGTTTCGGAACATTTTCCGAGAATTTCCGAAGTTTTCCGAAGATTGCCGAAGATTGCCGAAGATTGCCGAGGAAGATTCGAAGATTTTTCGACTTAATATCGATTTACTTTGGCTCATTCAGCATTGGAACATGACAAACTCTGCAAGCTGATTGGTCAAAAATGATATCACACATGTGTGGATATCATTTTTATCCACACATGTGGGATACCATTTTTCTCGATTTGCTACCACTCGCTATACCACTGCAGTTTATATAATAAACAGTAATATAATGATAATGATAATAATAATGATAATAATATTATAATATTTACGCTGCAACTGGAGAGATAATGTTCCTAGGTGTCTCCAAAGAGGATCCAGAATGCCCTAAAAGTAAACATTTTTAAATCGATTTTAGAAAATAAGAACTTGTTTCCAAATTCTAGCCGGGCTACATAGTTCTTGTATAGAGGGTGTCTAACTGGCAAATTTTAGCCTTATAGGTTCTTAAAAATTAGGTTCTTACTAGCGGGTTTTTACTGTATCCCAACAAAAGATATTGTAGCAGCATGCAGTAAGTACTTCATGAATGATGACTTAATTCACTAGAGACAGAGCCGGAGTCGTAATCAGAATAATAATGGCCCTTTCGACGAAGTGAAAATCGAAAAATCGGTGTCGGAGGAATCATAACGTTTTCATTTTCTTCCGATTCCACTTATGACTCCGTCGCTTATGATCCAGTAAAAAATAAATTGACGGACGATTGACGGAGTCTCAAGCAGAAGCGGAAGGACAAACCAATCACAATGATAGTGCTCAGGCCCTCAGCACTTCAGTACTTCCTTTCTGCTTGCGACTCTGACACTCTGGTATTCACTGGATCATACTGCAGCGACGGAGTCATACGCGAAATCGTGCACTTCTGATAAGCCTTTTCTTCTTTGGCGTCACGAACTTGGCCATAAAACAGAAGCCGAGGTCAACGAAGAAGAATTTTCTTTACTCGTAGAAGGACGTAGAACTGTTGTTATAATTTTCAACTCATTTATGCCAGCATTCACCCACCAGACATGGGAGTCGGCAGCTGTGGACCGTTGCATGTGGAGGAACACCATCAAGTGAGGAACTTGGATGAAGAACTGAAGGCAGTGTGAAAGGAAAACACGATGCTCCACGATTCACCTGAAGCAATTTAGAGAAAGAATGACCCTCCAAAACAGCCTATGTTCGATAAATCAAAATTTTAACATGGCACCCAGGTTATCTCATAATTTGCCTTGCTGTCTTGTTTTCACAGTATTATGCCGCTTATGGGAATTAAAAGACAAAGGAGTTCTATCTGTGCCGTCGTTCACATCGAGACATATAAGAATTCTGATTAACAAACTTCCGCTAGCATTTCAACCTCAATAACTTGTGACACTTTCCTATTGGAAACCTGTTGGCGCAGTTTCGTTTCAAACGCGAAACATGTTCAAGAGGCGTGCACTTGTCGGTGGTCACAGCCCACTTCCCAACCAACCAATAACTTCATTTGCCGTGACATTTGACTTTCCTCTCGAGTACCTTTAACAAGTGTTGCTAATGGATTTCGCGAGGAATGAATTTTTAATTGAAACACCAAAAAAATCGTCTACTTTTACGATAATTTAGATGCTTTCTCTATTCTAGAAGTGACATTGTACTTTCCCTCTGTGGAAGTTCGACAGCATTTTAAGCTGCATTATAACTCTAGCGCTATGGAACACTGGAAGACGTTGAATTTCACTTTTGGGATAGGTACAACTTGCTGAGATTACAAGAGAAATTTCCCTCATTTCATGGTTTTCTCGAAAATTGAAGGGCGGATAAAGTGATGCAGTGGCTGTGAAAGAGTTATGGAACTTTTACAGAGCTTTCGGTGGCAAAGATGGATCTCGTTTCTTATTCTCGCTTGTGCTGTCCTCGCCTACAGAAAATTAGGTAATTGCCCTTTTATGCTTCATTTCTGTGATATTGTAATACGAAGAGGCCTCCGTACACACTCAAACATTTCATGATTATTAGCTATGTTCCAGGTCATTTAATCTTGGTATATTCAAGGCCCATCTCACTCAGCGCTTTGTTTAGACCTGTTTACCACTTAAGAGTTATTTTCACTTTTATTTGTTTGGTTTATTAACAAGATTGTAGTGTGAAAACATGTCCTAATGTCCATATGTTTTTTTTACCGCGTTTCGTTGTCAAGTTCGAGATAGTAATCCTTCTTGCTAATTGCCATATTTTATTTTAGTTTCAGTTCTGAGAATTTCGAAATACATCGAAACATTATCCTGGAGTCAACGGATTTCCTAAATTTCCGTTGCATGTGTCGATAGCAGCAAGACAAATAAGATCAGTCTTGAAAGTAACCAAAGTTTTCAAAGACATGTACACAAACTCCATTTTACCCAATAAAATGTAAAGCAAACAAGAACAAAACATAACCCTGAAAACAAGAGTTTCTGTAATATTCCATTCTCATTTTTTTGGCGTTATGAGACCTTAACCACCTGCCTGCAGAACTTCCACTGCGCGGCCATGATTACTTCTCGCGCTTTGCACACTTTTAAAATATTCTTGAAGGAAATACAGGGACTGTTTGTGTTTGTTAGTTCCACAACAATAGATTATTATACTAAATTTATATCTGGCAGATATTCCAGGAAACACAAGACAGTTCATTTCTAAAGTAACTAATGATTGCCGTGACTTCAAAGGAGTGCTGAACAGATGCCACGTGTGGAAAGATATGGGCTTCTGCTTCAAATATCGACGACAAATGCAACACGTGTGTAATAGAACCTGTCAGTACTGTGGTGAGTAATTTTTTGTTCCACTGTCTGTACTGTGGTGAGTATTCCTTTGTTCCACTGCCGGTACTGTGGCGAGTATTCTTTTGTTCCACTGTAAGTTCTGTGGTGAGTATTCTTTTGTTCCACTGTCAGTACTGTGGTGAGTATTCTTTTGTTCCACTGTCGGTACTGTGGTGAGTATTCCTTTGTTCCACTGCCAGTACTGTGGCGAGTATTCTTTTGTTCCACTGTCAGTACTGTGGTGAGTATTCCTTTGTTACACTGTCGGTACTGTGGTGAGTATTCCTTTGTTCCACTGCCAGTACTGTGCCGAGTATTCTTTTGTTCCACTGTCAGTGCTGTGGTGAGTATTCTTTTGTTCCACTGTCAGTACTGTGGTGAGTATTCCTTTGTTCCACTGCCAGTACTGTGGTGAGTATTATTTTGTTCCAATGTCAGTGCTATGGTGAGTAAATCTTTCAAATCCTGTCTTGCATAAACGTAAAAGAGAAATGATGCAGTAAGGCAAGGATGTAGCGACCAATCAGTCCTCACTACTTTTAAAACAACAAAGGAAAGCAGCAAGAGGAAATTAACAAGAAAATGCCTTGAAACACCTATTATGTTTCTTATCTATTTAAGAGATCGGATTGTAAATTGCTTGTTAAAGCACTTAATAACAAAAATTAATAGTAACGTTAATTGACGTTTCGACTTATCCAACATATCCAGCATCGGTTGGATGCGTCGAAACGTCGGTTAACGCTACTATTAATTTTTGTTATCTATTTAAGCTTTGAAAATGCGCACAGTCAACTTTGTTGAATTGCAAAACTGGTTAAACGTCCACTTATTTACTAAAGCGTAACTGGCCTCATTTTAGAAAATGCTGTCCTTTTTCAGTTCCAGGTCAGAAACAGTGGCAAGTGATAGATGTAAAGGGAGTCATGGCACAAGCAAGAAAACCAGCCGGTGCCAGTGCGCATGGCTTGTCCTCCGCGCCGCAGCCCAAGGGACCAGCGGTACAAATTCTGGGTAAAGAAAGAGCGCCACAAGTTGATGATGCAGCCAGTGCTATAGCAACACAGCTGGAAGATGGAATTGATCACGGCATCTCAGGTATGAGCCATGATCACGACGAAGCTTGCTGCAATCTCTTCCAAAGTCATAACTTGGTTCGTCACGCAACGCTTCTTACATAAGAATTATAATTTAGAGATCGTAAAGAGATCAATACCTTGTCTGATTGCTACGTTGTACCAAGTAATCCAGGACCATCTCCCAGTTTAACGCCCTCGGGTTTTCGCTGGGCGTATACAGGAAAGAGACATGCTCAACAACGAGGGAAGAATTGTGGTTTAACAAAGCCGACATTGGCGCTGTGTGATCGCGGACACAAAATGGTAGTTTTTGTTGAAACAGTCGATGCAAAGTTAACTTCCCAATCTAGCTACGCCTTGATCACGATTTTTGTCTCTGTGTAAAATCACCAAGAAAAAAGTTATTTTTTCTTTCCTGTACTGCATAAATTTATTTTTATTAATTCATTAATTTATTGGTTTATTTATTTAGCTTCACCAAAAGTTCTTGGACAGCTCGCCAAGTTTCATATTAGCCTTCAAAATACTTTACCACCCACCAAGACTAAGGCCACCACAAATGATGAAACGAAAGGAAAGCTGTCCACAGCTCATTCTTTTCCACCAAAAGACCAAGAACGTAAACCACCACCAACCGTTGGTCCTTCCATTAGCGGCACAACACAGGTAAGCGAACAGAGTAAAGAAAGGCATCCCGTTGTCGTGTTAATGGGATATGAACTCGGCGAAAAGTCAAGTAAGAAAGTGCATGATGTTCTGACGAACGCTGGTGCTCAGCGCACTGATTCAGAAGCAAAGAGTAATGTAGGTCCGCAAGTCGTGTTTACTAATAGACTGTTAGCGCTGAAAGAAAACAATAATACTTTGAACGTCAAGGCTGCTCAGGAACACAACTCAACTGCCAGGATTCCCAGTGAAGAAAACGTCCCTGAGTCAGACTTAGAGGAGATCTCGGAGCTGCTAGACAATGCAGCATCCGCTAGCAAGCGCTTGAGTAATAATCAATACATGCATGAAGAGACAAACGAACGTAACGCCGATACAAATGCTTTGCAGTTAAAGATGCATGCACCAAGCTTAGACACTCAGGCGATGAATGATTTACAAAGCAACGTGACGCACGACGAAGGAATAGAAAATCCAGACACTATCTTGCCAATTAGCTCTGACGATACTCTGAATCAGCAAGCTATTGAACAAATGATAATGCATGCGCAGCAAGACACGCCAATGGTAAATTCAACAAGCATGGCTGACACTGCTTTAAGGCTCCATAAATCAGAAGGCATGCCGTCAGATTTATCGGGAATTGTTGCGGGTAACAAGCATGGAAATATCAATAACCCCATTGAACAGGTCAGTGCCTTTAGTAGAGTGATTCAGATGAGGATAAAATGCCTTAATGACACGGGAAAACACCAGTAATACTTGTAAGTATAACCAGAAACGAACCAAAATGCCACCCCTCCCCGTCTCCCCACCATGCCATGCCACATGAGCAAACAATTCGCAAGTTTACTAATAGGCTGTTGTCGCTAAGAAAAAACAGTACTTGTTACGTGAAGGTTCACAAGGAACACAACTCAACTGACAGGTTAACACTAAACTTTTCTCGAGCTGAGGTGCGCCTGATTATTGCAAAACAAAGAATGGCGTCTGCAAAAGTCAAGGGCGATAAGTAAGTGACAAACGTAATCTCACACATGGCAACAAGCTTACGTGAAAATTTTCCTTGTGCGATTGGAAAACTGAATAGCAGTCATGAACCCAGGGCCATAAGAAATTTCTACGACAATTTAGGTAAAAGGCCTTGGGTATGTCATATGCAAAATGTACTGAAACTTTGTCCTTTTTTGTCAGTTGAACAAACCGTTTCGAAAACCAGCTCTCCCGGATTCATCTGGGAAGCAAGTGACACTTACTATCAACGAGAGACCTGGCACTGGCGAAGCTGTTTTCAAGGTGCAAAACTCCCCTCATTCCACTGGGGTGGGGTATACGACGGAAGAAAACCAGGAAAATTTGCTTCCGCCAACGTATCGCCTCCAAACTGAAAGTGAAGAGGCGAGGGCTAAGTCAGATGAGGAAGAAACCAAAATCAGAGAGGCCACCAACGCCATTAAAAATGTGATCAAACTATTTGACCGAGACAACCGACATGGTCACACTAGACTTATTCAACAGGCAACACAGGATTTTCCCGGCGATTCCAAGTCGCTTGAGGCCAGTCGTGAATTGGCAGGACTCCAGAGTGAATACGACGCGCAGGTTGCGCAGGCGCAAAATCAGGACCGTGCAAAAGCCAGCGCCCAGGCTCTTTCGCAGCAGAGTGGGCCGGAGTTCAATCCCAATGAAGTGGGGCCTGGAGCACCACCACCAAACTACGCTGTTGTTAGCACGAGTGATTCCAAGGATTGGAAGAACTTAGCTCACGTGCTTGCGACTCAGTTGAAGCGTGTGTTGAATCATATGGAGGACCGTGAGATGGAGAACCGCTATGAAAAGGAAAAGATACAAGAGGAGATGATGCTCATGGCCCAACAACAGATGATGGGGAGAGATGAGGATGAATTGCCGGATAACGAGAATGATGATGATGATGACGATGGTGAAATGAACAACAGGGATCAACGACGGCATTCTGTGCTGAACCCTTACGTGAAGAAACGCTCTGAAAACCTTTCAAAGAACATGAAATCGTACAAACCAAATCCGAGCAGGAAATCTTCCCAACATAATTTGGTCCACAGAGCTGCAAAGAAGTTATCACGATTAGAAAGGCTCCATAAATCTAAGAAACAAAAACACCCCCTGGTGAAGTAAAAGAAATCCGGCATGAAAAGACATCAGCTCCTGAGGACATTTCTTGCCTTATCTTTTGATTGTTAAAACTGATAAGAAATCTTTGTCGGTGTTCAGTTCAAAACGTCTATTAGCTTCCATATAATAAGGTAACAGGGATAAACTTGTTTTCAATATTATGTACATTGCGAACTTAACGACTATAAAAGCGATAAACGAGTTTAGGGACCCAAAGATTTCTCGTGTAAACAGTGCCTACCGTAACGTTATCCGATTGATACGCAACTATTTTCTCCCTTCTGATGCTAAGGGCGCCTATTGTATTGTAAATCTTAATAATTTTAAGCACCTAGAACTTCAACCCACAATTCAGTTCATGCGTTTACAGTTATCTCGGATGTGCCTAATATTTTTTTGTACGTCCCAGCACACGAAATGTTGCATAAACAGCCTTATATCAGCTGACGGGCCACCTTTTATCCGAGCCCCACCTATAGTAGACCAATACTTCGTTTTGTCCGGACGGTCACCCATTCTTTTAGGCCCCCAGCTGTTGTTCCAAACACAGGATAGGTGTAACTTTAAATTCTGCTTTATAAGTTTTCAGTAACCATTTCTTTCACTTTTATGTCCAGCATTAGATTTAGCAGTAAACGACGCTTTGAAACGACAATAATAATAATAAAAGCTTAGTTAACCTTTCAACCGGCACCTGTAGAGTAAACGGCTTGAGTGCTTAAAAAATACAAAATACAGTGTATTTTACATGACGTGTAATAATGATTCAATTCCTAAATGATCTTTCCCACTAATGATATCAGCAAGATTGATGTTGGACGGGCAAAATTTGGCTTGAGTTGGAGGTCTGACACGAGAAAATGGAGTATAGCAACTATCCGATAACTGTCCTTATAAGGTTAATAATCGTTCCTGCTTGAACTTATCCCCACGCAACAGAAGGATTGTAATTTTGCACCGGGTACCCTTAACTTAGAATTTCCAAAAGTCGTTCGCTTCTCGTTTGCGGCAGCTGACGCTCTCGTTCTCGTGCTTCGCGTTCACTGTCACGCTTCGCTTCGCTCTGTTAGCTCGACTTGTAGGCAAGTCTAGTCTTAACCTAAGACAAAAATATAAACAACTGGTTTGGACGGCGAGACAGCTGGTGGCCTGGTGCTTTGCATGCTAGCCGGCTAATTTATAATTAGCTTCTATATCTATATCTGTCTATATTATGGGGGTCTTGCAAAGGGAGGCATGCTCCCATCACTGCAAGACATTAAATAAAAATTAAAAATAAAATGTAATTAGAAGTGGTAACTACTCTGTTCTACTGTCTATGTATGGAAATTTACGGAAGTAAACTTAGCTGAACAACACTAGCTCATTAATTCTTTTCTCGCTGTTAGACACCTGGAGTGAGTTACGGTACGACATCACATTATATTGTGATGTCAAAAACTAGTAGTACTTCCTTTTTTGTAACCAAAAACCATTTTCCAAATGTTTCCATGGTAACACAAAGTAGACGCCGATCAGTTTCCGTGCTATCGCAAAAGGAACAGAACGGCTGAGACATTTGAGATTGTTCCTTGTGTCATGAGGCGGAAATCTTTATTCGTATCATCGCTGAAGGAACACACTCTCCAATGTCAGAGCCCTTGAATCGACCAATACGAGTAGGGCATGCATAGGAAAAAGGAAAGCATACTCTACATAATGCGACATTTATCAGGCATCATCATAACAAGGGTACTTCATCTCTACACTCCTTTGTGTCGATCAAGGTTTCAGGTAATTTAGTGGCTACTTTGGGTGGTGAATAGGTGAAAGTCATTAATCTTTTGACTACGAGTGGGCAAGCACAGTAAAATAATCTATTTTGGCTACGTATAAGTCGTTCGAATTTAATCAGTCATCTCATTCTAGTTACGGGATCTAGACTGTATCAATATCAGCTAAATGCATACACAGGTTTTCTGTCAAGTTCTGTTTCCAAAGCAATCTAAGGGAATTGAACTATGAATACGTATCGCAAAATAAATTCAGAGCTCAGGTTCAGTTGCTGCGAATCTGGCCAGTTAGTACACTGCTTTATTCCCGAGGAGGAAATATTTTTGAGCAAGGGACCCGTTCTGGAATTTGTTTTTCCTTTATTTTCATTCTACATCTACATTTAATTTGGTCGGTAAAAATCTACAGATATCACACCAACCGTTAAAAACTAAAATGAATGTTAAAAATGTAAAAAAAAAAAAAGTAAAAATTGTTGTTAGTCAGGGTGTTTCATTTGAAGTAACTATACTTAGAGGGTTAAATAAAGCTTCTTTTCGTGGAACGGCAAAATAATAACAAAAGAAGACATGAAAATCTTTTCTTTCAGTGTTGTGAACACCTATATGTTTTGTTTGTGAAATCGAGGGAGCCTGCTAATCCCTGGGTATACCTTTGAGGAAGTGGAAACTGGAAAGACCTGTATTTCTGGGGGGGCAAGGAGGGTCTAGCCTATATATAGCTACGTGTAGCAGTACCCCCCCCCCCCCCCCCCCCCCCCGAAGGAAACACGGGAGGAGTGGGAATGGCTACATGTAGGCTAGGAGGGTCTGATTGTTTTCTGCAACTTCTGATTTGCGTTACTATCGATAGATAGTTTAGTACGACTGCATTGCAGGTCAGGTCACAAATGCAAGGAACGATGTTGAGGCGTTTGTTGGCTCTTTGCCTCCTTACGGTTTTGTTTGGAAGTGCAGGTAAAATTTTACGCTATTTCTGTTTCAACGTTCTGTAGTTTTCAACTCATATCCATGCCCTAACATCAAAATTAGAATCAACATTTTGCAATTTAAAATTAATCTTTAAAAAATTAATCAGTAGCGAGTGGACAAAGTGAATATTTTTGGTAATGCCAACTAATGTGAAATGTACCACCAAACTCCAAAAACTAATATTGAAAGAAATGAATGGCAATTAAGACAACGCCAAATTTGCAAGAGAGGTTGATAGGCATATCTCTCTTTGTGATCTCAAATAATCTGTGAGGATCATAACCTTTCTATATATTTTTTTACCCCGTGTCTCGTTCAATGTCTGTAGTTTTAGAGGCGCGATATTATCGTCAGCTTCGAAGATGTGAACGGAGCGGAGTCATGCGACTATACTGCCACTGGGGGTATATTTATATCATGAGGGCTTCATATGGACGCTCTCCGTCAGGAGATCACCTGTGTGGAGGCGGAGGAAACAGGAACTGCCATGCTAGCAGTTCGATGAGTGTAGTTGAGCATGAATGTGAGGGACAGCGAAGGTGCACTCTGCATGTTGAAAACTCTGCGTTTGGAGACCCATGCGTTGGCACCGTTAAATATCTTGAGGTAGGCGCAAGATCGGATTCCGCAGGCGCGTATTTAATAATTAACACAGGCGTGACGGTGTTGTCGGCGTGAAAATTTGGCGCACGTTTTCATTACAAGTATTGTTACAGTGAAACATGTTACACGTTCGAGCATTATATAATTAATTACTAGCGTACTAGTAACAGTCTAAAAAGGTAGTGAATGCTGCACTGACATAGCTTGTGTTGCTGAGTCTTTTAAAAAGCTAAAATATCAACTACAAATTAAGGCAATTGGAGAAAAGTGAGTGCAAAAGGTCCAAAAGCGATCCAATGTATTCAGTTGTAAAATATTTGACACTGACATATATTCTCGCCATATTACATGTAAATTTGAAAGTGTGGAGTCTATGTCGCCGTGTAATTTGAAAATGTAAATCCCACGTACACTTGCCGACTGAAATAACAGTGGTAGGTTGCGATCACAAGTCATTGTCTAACGTAATTCAGGTGTCATGTCGGCAACTCTTGCAATAGATTGTAAAGCCGCTTAGAGACGTTATAAAAAGCGCTGTAAAAGCTTTGTATTATCATAATTATTATTGTGCTTGACATCGATGTTAAACGTTTAAATATCTACACTCATGTACCCATTATCAGTTTCTGAGATAATGCGTAAAAAAAACAGATGGTAAAATTCAAATAAGCAAAAAGAGCGGAAATTTATAAAGATTCAATTTTCCATAGCACATTTTTTATGGCTCGCTACAAAGGATTTCCGCTTTTAAAAAATTAACCTTTGAATTGAATTTTGATAACACAAATAAAAAAGACATTAAATTTATATTTTTTGCAGACAAAACCAAATTACCTTACGCATAGATAACATAAAAACCCGTTTCAACTTCCCATGCAGTCTATAAAGCGAAAAAAAGAAAGGAATTGTGCATGGGCTTTTTTGACAGATAAAACGCGATAAACGTGATTGGCTAATAGTCGAGTCGTATTAAACACGGTCAAGTCCGCAACTGTGGTCAACTTGTTACTAGAAAGACCTCGAGCGATAACCGACCAAACGTGATATTGAGAAAGAAGCAAAGATGATAATCAAGAAATCAGGCTAGTCCCCAGGCGTTCTCCTCCTCTCTCAGGCGAGCGCGAGGTTCACGTAAGGGCCTGGGAACGATAAGCGGGAAGGGAACGCCCGGGTACTAGGCTGTCAAGAAATGTATATTACTACAATTGCGAAATTGTCAAAGTTATAATTTGTTGCCGCATTTTTTTTTTCATCAGGTACAATACAGATGTGTGACTTACTCAAGTAGAGGCAAATTGCTAAGGATTTGTGAGAATCATTCAGATTCAATCCATTGTCCTTGGGGACAGACAATCGACATTTTGTCGGCGAACTACGGTCGTACGACTGGTAGACATATTTGTCCAGATCCGGCTACAGACACACGCTGTCGAGCTTCGGGTTCGCTTAGTACAGTGAGAAGCAGTTGCCAAGGAATGAACTACTGTTACTTGTATGCAAAAAACAGCTATTTTGGCGATCCCTGCCAGGGAACAAGGAAGTATTTAGAGGTACAGTTCAAAGTTTCTTTACAGATTTAGCAGATTATCACACATTTGTTTTTTATATGTTATGAGAATTGTTAGACTTAGTACCCAATAGCTGTAAGTCTCCCATCTATCTCCCCTCAATCCAAAATCCTGAATCACCCTCATGTGTAAGCTTATGGACATGTGCGAAACTCCCAAATAGTACTCTGTTCTACTTTATGTAAGTCAGAACAAAAAATGCTAGGCATTGCTCTCGTGCCCACTTTTTAGCAGGATTCTTTCTCTTTTGAGAGTTCTGGTTGGAAACTTTTTCCGCCCCTCTTTTGAGTAGAAATTAAATAAAACTAATTGCCTAATTTTCTATATTTTGCAACAGGTTAGATACAGATGTGAGTAATAATATGATCTGACGTGCGTCGAAAACTGGAAGTTCATTAAAACAAGAAATGATCAAATGTAGCTTGTAGAGTTGTATTTAAAGAGATCATTAAACTGCTTCTGGACGATCGTCATTGTGTTTGTTTCTCTTTGATTTCCAAAGCGACCTGCATAATAATAATAATAAAAATAGGCAGTCTATGACTACATGTGCCTAGTGATAGCCTAGCATATAACGACAACATTCGGCAAGAAACGCTCGTCCACGGCCAGTGATCGAGGGAAGAATCATCAACACTTTCTTCAGTTTCTTTACCAATAAAGCAAGAAAATTCTCGAAAAATCCCTTCATGTTGCTTATAAGATCAAATTCTTTGAAAATCCACCGAAAGTTGAGCCTGGCTCTAGAAGAAAAGTAACATAAATTTATCTTTAACATAGAAAACTTACCAACGTCGTTGAAGAAACGCGCAATGTGAGCAGCACATGAAGCGAGTAAATGGCTGATGTCAAATTGAGCTTCCGACTATGACGTGTTAATTAGACGCGTTCATTACCAATTACGAACTAGAAGTAATCATGGATTATGGGAGTGCGTTTGAGAGTCTGGAATGTGTCCATCTTCGGTGAGGTATTTTGTGGGTTAAATTTTGAAACCACGTAAAGGGTGAGTTTGTTTGGCACAATGCACATCGCAACTGAGGTACAACAGCGAGGCGATCTTCGGGGAAGCGGGTTGACAACACAAACTGCAATACAGCACAGAGCTGCGGCTTAATGCTCAGTATATCAGGAGTCGTACACACTTTCCTGAGACTTCGATCAATGCAACCTGGAAGAACTTTGAATAACATTGTGTATACTACGACAAATTAATATTCAATGTACGTAACTTACCGATCAGAGCGAAGAAAACAACAGCAAAACGAACAACCATAAAGTCAACAACTCCCCCAAAACGTCGAAACAACGTCGAGTTCGTACCAGTTTCCGGCCGAGATGAGATACGCGAAAACGAGGCCACGAGTACCAGTTTCCCGGCCGAGTACCCCTTAAAAAACCGAGCGGGGTGGACTTTTTACAAACTTCACACGAAATCTCAAAATTTCCTGGCTGTACATGTACACAGAGGTCGATGACACGTGAGATTAGGTGGCGTTCTCGTTCCTCGAACGCAATTACGGACACACGCGTGCACGATAACATAGTGTCTTGGGCTCTACGAGCTACAGGCACAATAATAATAATAATAATAATAATAATAATAATAATAATAATAATAATAATAATAATAATAATAATAATAATAAAACAACAGCCGTATTTTTTTGCGAACGCGCTCGAGAGGTCTTCGAACAATCTTTGAGGGAAATGCCCTGCGTACCACATGGATGTGTAAATTAAAAAGACGGCTTTTATTCAAATATTTTTGAAATTTCGGGGTTACTTTCATTCCTCTATGCCTTTCACTTCGTCGCACGCCTCTCACGCCTTAACTCGACTTGCGGCAAGTCTACGCAAAGCAATGAAGGCAGTGCTATTTTATCAGGAAAATTTCAAAAAGAGAGATAAAAAGCGGGCCGCTTGGGGTGTTCCATGAAGAAAAAAGGTAATTCTTAGGGTACGTCATTGAATGTAGAAGGATGATGGATGATGTCCCGTGGTACTCCCTTATGGGCTTAACGGGACGGGCGGCCCGATAGGGTATGGAGTTTTCGCGCTTTTTTGTCTTGAACGGGGTATCTATTTCACCACTTTTTGTCTTAAACAGGGTATCTTTTTTGCCCCCGCAGGGTTTTGGCCCAGAGACCAAAACCCGAGGAGGCATCATTTTGTAGTCCGCGCGTATATACAGTATATATATAATATACCAGACAAAATCTCGATTTGACCAAAGTGGGCGCGCAAATAGTATCGGGAGTTTTGCAGAATGCCCGTAAGTGGGTATCGGGAGGTGTGATAAATTTCCCTGTACGGTGATTGGTAAATGATGACCCAAGATAAACGATGATTGGGTGATGATGACAAACCAAAGCGTGAGCACGTGCACAAATGACAACAAGTCATCAAACAACGCTTGCAAACGTTGATTGCAGTTGGGTTGCTGCAGTTTCCTTCGAACTTTATCGATTTCACAAGGTCTAGAAGCCGAAACTTACGCAATTGATATGATCAAAAACAAGAATAGTACCTATTGGTCTCAGCAATTTCTCTTGTTAGTGTGTTGCGAGCAGCTCTCGTTCGCTCGCAGGATTGACAAACTCAATCCGAAATCGAGATTTGTCAGACACAAATCACACTTTACACGAGGGGTTTGAAAGACTCAGGCCACAACCAAGGTATAAAGTTAGCAGCTACGATAAGTTCAAACGCAAGCATTAAACTCGCAGAGAAGTAAGAAAGTTTTCAGTTGAGACATACAAGTATAACTAGCCAGCTGTCGATCCAGTGCTTTCGGCTTTTAGCCGGAACATCATACTGATTAAATAATAATAATAAATAAAACTTAGGCGGTAGAAATAAATTAAGATAAAAGACTCGATCAGTCTTCAGGCATTTAAGTAAAATTTGTAACTGAGACTTGTCAAGAAGGAAAGAGAATTCAAAAGAGTTCTTGGGATAATCAAAACTCACGGCAGGCGTTTACATTGACAGAGGGGAGAAATCTTTTGGCATCCGTTTCGAGCTCAGGTGTCAAGTCAAGTTGGTCATTCTTGCTTGAGCTCCCAGCCCTAATCTATTGAAACAAAAAAAAAAAATAGGCAGTCTATGACTACATGTGCCTAGTGATAGCCTAGCATATAACGACAACATTCGACAAGAAACGCTCGTCCACGAGGTGATCGAGGGAAGAATCATCAACGCTTTCTTCAGTTTCTTTACCGATAAAGCAAGAAAATTCTCGAAAAATCCCTTCATGTTGCTTTTAAGATCAAATTCTTTGAAAATCCACCGAAAGTTGAGCCTGGCTCTAGAAGAAAAGTAACATAAATTTATCTTTAACATAGAAAACTTACCAACGTCGTTGAAGAAACGCGCAATGTGAGCACATGAAGCGAGTAAATGGCTGATGTCAAATTGAGCTTCCGATTATGACGTGTTAATTAGACGCGTTCATTACCAATTACGAATTACGGACACACACGCGTGCACGATAACATAGTGCCTCGGGCTCTACGAGCCACTAGGCACAAAAATGGAAACAGCTTGTCTCAATTGACCTCAATTGGTAGTTTTAAAATGTTTGGCTATTACCAAAGTTTATTCTCGCTGAGATCACTCATTACAGCAAAAAATGCAAAATGACTTCAGGAAGTTGGGGACGCGTTTTTTTAAATTAAATTTACGTGATTATTAATCCTTCAGAATTTTTGCATAATTTGGCTTTGTTTTACTTATCTTCTGGGCTTGAACAATTCATACTGAAAGTTCATGAAAGTTTGTTTTAAATGGCACGTCCTCGTCCCATGAGTCTCGAAAAAGAGAAGGCCAGAAACAAGTGATACTTTGTGAGCAAAACACGAGAAAAAATAGTGTTTTCTTCTGATTTATCGCAAGACTGTTTCAAACAGAAAACTGATTTTTAATCAATTAATAGCCAAAATATCAAGCGAAATAATAGACTGTAGTAACGGATGTGCTTAGAAAAAAGAGGATAACAGCGGGGGCAGATGTAGTGTTAACTATCCCTAGTACGGACCAATGTCTTAAACAGGATAATCAAATATCCTGACATATCAACAGCTTCTTTTGTCCTCTTTGCCTTCCTCCACGAGGCTTTCTGACAACTTACAGACTTCCACTCCGGTTAGCTTAAATAAAGCTATGGTTAGCCTGTTGTACAGTCACCTGTGAATGGTATTACACGATATAGTAGTTAGTCTGCAGTCTGCAAATGCCAACCATAATGTCAGATACGGCCTCAACAAGCCCCGGAAGCTTTTACCCATAATTTACTGTCCAATATGACAAGTCTACAATTTCTTAATTTTATTTTGACCTTTCTTGACATGCCACGCTCAGCTTTCCTTTTTAAACCAGGTTTAAATGATGAGGCAAACAATGTGATTTCTCACTGCGTAGTTACAGACCTCTCCAAGAGATATTTAAAGACATTTCCGAATTTATCTCACATTCCAAAAAATCACTCACAACATACCATTTCTCTTTGGTTTGAGTCTCTTTCGTCAATAAAACTTATTTTAGCACCGAACGCCATTGCTTTGATTGGTTTGATAGGGCTACCCCGCGAGCAAAATCTCCTTCGATCTAGACCAGCTTAGACCCTGCTCGCAGGGAAGCCAGGGGCCCGCGTATGGTCGATGAGGCCGTATGGATGAGGGAACCAGACTTCAGGTTTGCGTGGGTTAAAAATAATTTTAATGAAAGGCCCAGGTCAGCCATGTGCAGACTGAGCGTTTCACTCTCTGTTTGACCTCTCCAATTTCCTCACGAGCAGGAAACGTAGACTCTGTTTACGAGATTTCACCCGGACTTGCCGGACGGATGTTTGGTTGCGTGACATTTAGTTGGTGTTTCAGTTCCGGTCTCCTAATTTGCAAAGCACGATGGTCCGTGACAGTCCTGCCAAATCACCGTGAAAGAAATCGATTTTGTGATGGCTGTGTGTTTTAATTTATTCTTGATTACTCTTTTAGTTACAAGTTTACAGATATCAACAGCAGACTCAAAAATCTCTGATGTTGTTTATAATCTTTCAAAAGAGTCCGCAGTTAGAGAACCCAGCGTGTTCTTAGCGATCATAGCTCGCAATGCGGCTCATCTACTTCCGAATTGGCTCGGATACATCGAGAATTTGGATTACCCAAAAAATCGAATTTCTGTGTGGTAAGTGTTCCTTGCTGGCATAATATATTGTTCTGTATTAATACAGCTTTGAGTTTTAATCGTGCCAAGTACAGAGAAACCTTATTTACTTTATATTAATAGTAAACAAGCATGGTGACATGCACAACGAACTCTTTGTAGGTTGAATGAACTAACTGTTTTGTCATTGATTGTCAATATAGCACAATCTCAGCCTTAAGATGCGTAATCGAACCGTGAAAAAGGCCTTTGCTGTTAAAAATAGTCACGATGAATGTTTGATATCCGATAAGAAATTAGATGATTCCTAGTACGCCTGTGTATATAAAAGTTTTCGTAGCCCTGCCAACGTGTCATGGGACATTCCTGAGATTTCCGTACTTTGGGAGGACGGCAGTGAAACATTTTTCTCAATTATCTCTGTTGTCGTTCTGGAAAAAAATTGTTTCCTGGAAAAGTATGCACAAGAAGACTTATTTATACAAACCAGGTGTAAAGGGATATAATTAAAAATAAATAGAAAAGTAATATTTTAGATAGTGATTTACCTAGTTTAGTTTTATTGAGCGAACCAAGATTAAAACTGGTCCTTGAATTAAACTGGCTTCTTCTTGAAAGACTTGGTTATTAGGTCAAGCCTTAGGAAAGTGGTAAACAATTATAGAAGTCACCCAAATGACAGACGTTTGTGTGATTCACAGGCCACTGTAAGCTGGGGGGGAATGACCCTTATGATGTCTGCAGCTCCACGGGTGGATTTAGGGGGAGGGCTGAGGGGTTGCGGCACCTCTTTTTCCTTGGATTTATTCTAAAAACTATTGTAACCGACCTTCTTTCAAGCAGTATTGTGGAATCACAGTTGTGTTGTGGGTATATATGAAGGCTCTTGCCGAAATTTTTTTGGCCCCATCTTTCTGATTTTTCTGGATCCACCCCTGAGTTCTCGGTAAATAATCTTGCTTGCCTGGATGAGTTGGTGTTTGTTTTTCACGTATTTGTGTTCTGATTTTGACTTGCCTATTTAAATTTGTTGTAAAAAGGAAAGGAACAGCCAGGAACTCTAAATCAACTAGGCTCAGGACCCATTTATTAAAAGGATGGATAATGCTGCACACCAGATAAATCACTATTGTGTGGATAGTAATGTTGCCTTTTTTAATATTTGCCACCAGTTAGTGACCCATTTGTTCACTGGATAACGTTATCCACTCTTTCAACAATGGGCTACTTCAACTGTCCATCTTTTCAATTTTTGGCAGGATCAGATCAGACCATAATGAAGACAACACATCACAGATACTACAAGAATGGACTCAAAACATAAAACATTTATACCACAGAGTATTAATAAACGTGTCTAACACACCCAGCCACTATGATGATGCTGTACATCCAGGGGAGTGGACAGAGACCAGATATCGGCAGATGATGTATCTTCGACAAAGGGCTCTGGATAGTGCAAGGAAGCAATGGGCTGACTATTTATTTGTATGTTGATGTGATGTTTTGAGTCATACAGTAAATATTCATATCAATGTAGGTCCTTAGAAATTTGAAAGCGGAGGGGTGGGGTGGGGGGGGGGGGGGTCAAAAGCCAATTAGCTTTAAAAGGCTATTAAGCTAAACTGAAATGTGCTCTTCCAGAAAATATCCATACTCACTGAATGGAAGTCAGTGGAAATTCTGGCAGGGGGGGGGGGGGGGGGGGGTGTGGTTGGTGGGAAGCGGTTTCAAAGCCAAAATTTTTTAAGGAAAGTGTGGGGCTTAACTGGAATTTCCAGAGGGGTGGGTGGATTCAAACCAAAAAACCTTCTGTGGGAGGGGTATGGAGGTTTATTTGGGGCAACACAATTTCCAGAGGGGTTCAAACCAAGCAAGTCAGTAGCAAAGGCCTTTGGTGAAATGTGGAGAGACAACAAATAATTAAATAGCATTAAACAACCCTAGAAAATCCAAAATCTAGGAATTTTGGTCAGAACACATTTTTGCCCAAACTTTAACTATTATATGTACACATGTACCTTTCGTCAACCAAACTATGATGGTTTTTAGGCTGTCAAATATAAAAAGTTGACTTGAAAGTTGAATTTATAGATGTTTAACGTAAAAAAAAAATTCCTCAAAATCAACTTTAAAGGACATGGGCATATATAAAATGTACAAACTCAAAGTACCCATTCCTCTGCATCTAAGTGGTAATAATTTGGATAGAATTTGGTGGGCCAAGAGGTCTGTTATGTAATGGGGGGACTAATATATGGATTTCCCAGTCTGTAAAAATTTGTGACATATTCATCATTTGTAAAGTATGTGTGATGAAAATGGAGTTTGTAATTGTACTGATCAGTGCATGTTTTTGCAGAGATCCTCATAATTTTTGCAAAACTGAAGTAGAACTGGAACATTCTAAGGCTTTTTAACAATGTTTATCCCTTTTTCCAAAGATCTCAGGACAAACAATATAATATTATGTGCTTTAAAGTGTATATGACATGAAAAATATTTTCCGCTTATTTGAAAGGCCTTTTGAAATACAGAAGAATGGCGTTTTTCTTTTTGAAATATCTTTTTTCGTTCCAGAGATATGTTCATTTTTGTATTATGCAAATTAGATATGTGATGACGTCATAAGATTTGCAACTAAAAAATATAAAATACTGAATAAAAAATATCTCTTGAAATATTGAAGCAGTGTTCTTGAAACTTGGCACCACAAATGTGCATCACAAAAGGATCAAAATGACAGCCTAAGTATTGTTGCCATAGCAACTCTTTCAGCTCCAGTCTCTCTCTGTCAAAAAAACAAATATCCCCATTTGTAGCCTCTAAAGTGAGACAAAGGGTCCTGCTTGGAACTGACATAGTTCCCATGTTGTCTTAATTCCCATCATCGGATTGGCTGCGCTAGATGGTTCTTGGTTTAAGACAAAAATTAGGAATTTCAGTTTTTATTGAGACATCACCAGCGGCAAAACTGTTGTCATGGCAACAGCCCTAAGAGTGTCATTTTGTTCCTTTTGTCATGCACATTTGTGGTGCCAAGTTTCAAGAATACTGCTTCAATATTTCAAGAGATATTTTTTATTCAGTATTTTATCATTTTTAGTTGCAAATCTTATGACGTCATCACTTATCTAATTTGCATAATACAAAAATGAACATATCTCTGGAACGAAAAAAGATATTTCAAAACGAAAAACGCCATTCTTCTGTATTTTGAAAGGCCTTTCAAATACGCAGAAAATATTTTTCATGTCATATACACTTTAATTTCTTTGTCTTCCAGTTTGTGGATTGTGACAACTTTTTAGTCAACCCTAAGACATTAAGACTTTTGATGGAGGAGAAGAAGTAAGTAATAAATAAGATACAAGTATAATTTTGAGCTTGTGCAAAGTGCCCCACTCAGCTGGTGCTTGTTCTGGATCACATGATGGGAAGCCACCCCACCCATCCCTCCCCCCCAGTCACATTAGCATATTGTTCATATTGTAATGATTGCAAGTATTTCAGCAGAATCAGTAAGGAGATATTGTAACATATTGAAAGCTATGTTTCTAAATAAAATTTTAATGCACGAAAAAAAAAAAAATATTGTTCAGGCTCAGTACCCAAGGGACAAAAATAATACACATTGCCTGATGTGGCCTTTGTATAGTGCAGTTAATATGCTCTGTATAACTCAGAAGAACAATTCCTGCAGTACTCAATTTCAGAGTCACCAACAAAGAAACAGATAATTAATACAAGTCTACACCTGTCGGCTGGAAATGGTTAATGCTTTGCTTGGTAAAGATTTGTTACATTTTACTGACACTGCTTTGGAATGATTCAAAGTCACCTCTGCCTAGTTTATCAAATTGCAAAATAGAAAAAATGAATATCTGTGGGTATTGCTGGATAACCACAACATGGTGATAGAGTGAAGGATTGGATAGAGATGGGTTGGGTGGGTTGGACATTAGATCTTTACCTATATTTGTGTGTGTGTGTGGGGGGGGGGGGGGGGGGGGGCAAGTGATACTCCAAAGGTGTATTATTTATTTAATATGATGTATTTTGGCATTTGGGAAATGGAGGTTATTTTTTTTGACACCAACACGTCCAAAACAAGGCATAGACCTGTCTCATGCCTGTGGATTGAAAACTTCCGTCTCATGCCAGCTCATACCTACGGACTGATGTTCTTTATGATAGGCATCACAAAGTGTCGTCTTTAATAAAAGTTCACCAAAACACACCAATTCTGTCAAATATGAAGTAATATGGAAATGTCAAATAACCCAGTCAAACATGAAGTACTTATTAAACAGTACTTGCTTTCAACTGATCCTGGACACAAGCATTCAGATATGGTCAGGTCATCTTCAAAAACCCTGATTACAATGTTTCACGCCTTTGTCTTGGAAAAAGTTGGCATGTATATAAGGGTGCATGTACTAATATCCATTAAGCTGAGGAATATTCAAACTCATTATTCAGAGATATTGTGTTAGTTATAAACTTAGATCTCATTATTACATTTTCTTGTTTAATATCCTCTCTAAGGACTGTTATTGCACCAATGATCGAAGTGTTTGGTGGGAAGGCTGCATATTCCAATTTCTGGGGTGGAATGGATGAAGAGGTAATTTAAAGGCATGGTTTTTGTAAAATATTATTTTACTAAATTAAAGTTACAGTAATTTATTATATAACAGATGGGTCAAGTTTTGATTACATCCAGACTTAATAGCAGTCTAGTCATAGTCATGGTCAGGCCAAGGTCCCCTGTTAATGAGTCAAATAATGATTCTATGAGACAGTAATGAGTCAATGAGTCAAGGGGATTTTTAGACAAATTAAAGTAGGTTATTATGTATCGAACCATGGTTTGCTGGTGTACAAGTTAGCTTAGAAGCACTCCACTTTGCGTACAGTTAGTTCTACTCTAGTTTGCTTGCAGTTGGTTCCAAGCTGGTTGCTTGCAGTTAATTATTAGCTTTTATTAGTAAGTAAGGACAGCACTATTTTCAAAATAACTGTATTTTAAAGTTTGACTCATTGACTCATAAAAACTTTACTCTCTGTCAGGCCTCAAGTTAAAATTTCACAATAAACAGTAACCTAACTGGCCATGGGGGCTATTTAGTTGTCTTTTTTAAACTTCTTGTTTGTGCTATACATTGCATTCAGTTTTAGGTTTGTTTCTCTGTCACACCATAGGGGTACTATGCAAGGTCTGACAGATATTTTCCGATCCTTCAACGAGAGGAAAAGGGCTGTTTTGAGGTACCCATGATCCACTCTACTATCCTGATAGACTTACGGAAGACCATAAGTGATAAGTTGCGGTATAACCCACCTCTAGCAAGTTATCAGGGAGAGGAGGATGATATTCTTGTGTTTGCACATTCAGCAAGGACAGCAGGTTAGTAAATATAGGTACTGTATTTACTTTATAAAGTGTCTCTCCCTGTGATTAAGCATGTACCCCACCTCAAGAAGCTACCCCATAAATATACGTAATTGTGTGTATGGCATTTAATGTTATCTATGCTATAATTTACTGTAGACTCGATTTTGACTTAAATTATTAAGGAAAATTGTCACTTAAAAATCAGGTCTTGTGACATTTGTTCTTTGTTATACCTGTAGTTCTAAAGTAATAATGCTAGTAGCCAATCTAGATTGACAGTCCTCACTTTTTGGACAAAAATGGGAAGACCCATGGCCAGTTCCTCCAGACATTTCGTCTGGATCCACCACTGAACGTATAATTGATTGCTTCTGCACATTTTGAGTCAAAATTTTGATTAATCCCTAGCTAACATACAACGAATTAATTTTTTTACAGGGATAATGCTTAATCTTCTAAACAAGGAAGTATATGGCTACATGCTACACCCTGCAAATGATAATAACACTTTAGAAGACTTGAAAACTTACTTCACCCATGTAAAGCTTGAGTGGTTTGGTAAGTGATCTACATGATTATTATGTAGCGAACAGACTTGCACTGCACTTTTAATGCTTTGGGTTTATTTAATGCAGTGAAATATATGCATCGGGGGACTAAAAAACTCTTCAAGTTCTTAAGTGAAATAAATTGTTGCTAGGAAACTCATAGAAGTACTGTACACATAACAGTGGGCCTTAGTCAAAGCTCAATGCTATAGAAACTGGGATATTAGATCCAGTGGTATGGGACACTTGGCTTGATGCAGACTTTCCCTTTCTTTTACTGGGAATTAATAGAACATATCCTTATTTATTGGTATGTTAGTTGATCATCCAGAAGAATTGATGCCTGTTAGTTCACATGTCTCTGTGAAACATACTCCTCCTGGAAAACTGGGCTTTGATGAGGTACGCTAAATATTTAACATCTCCAATTCAATCATTACCATATTTGTTTACAAGCCTTGTAAACTCAGTCAATCTCTTGGTGAAAGAGTGTTTCACTGACATTGCAAATTTTATCAGAAGGGAAGTAAAACAGAAATATACACCAAAAGAAACTAACTTGTGAAGCCAGGGTATTTTTCATAAAAATGTAACTAAGTGTCTGTGAAGAATATTTAGATAATGAGGGGATCAGATGTATTAGTGTAAGTTTTATAACATACATGTCCACCATGTTCATGTTAGGCTTAAATAACACATGTAGAAACAGAGTGAATTTTCCTCATCAGAGAGAATACTCAACACTCTTGCTAGATGTAGCTGTTGATTCAGAAAAATTATTTTCCATCAGATCTATCTCATTAACCTCAAAAGGCGGCCTTTACGTAGAAGGAGGATGCTTGCATCCCTCAAAGAGATGGGAATTAGTGTTAAGATGATGGATGCAGTTGATGGCAAGTAAGTATCCCCCCCTCCCCCTCATGTGTCAAACAGTCATAATCATGGGTCACACAATTGTCACACAATCTTGATGTTTCTGTTGGCGATTTCTATCTTGTCACACAGGCGTAGTGCACTCTTGTGGCAAAAAGCCCCTGTAGATTTGCTGTATAAAAGTGTGTACAGTTTAACTATATCATTTACCTGTCAAATATTAAATAAAACGATATATAGACTTATGAACTATAGGGAGAATTTTAAATGTGATCTACCTGCTCTCAAGCTGCTTTTTTTGTTTACCCTTGCATGAATATTTGTTAACTTTGGCAGATCATTAACTGACCAACAAGTAAAGGACATGGGAATTAAGATGTTACCAGGTTACAGTGATCCATATGGGAAAAGGTGATGATACTTCCCTGTCAGTCTCGTTGTTTTATCCAGTTTCTTGTATCATGCTTGTATCAACATTGCGACATTGGTCTCCTTACATTGCATTCCGTCGAATTGAAACAGATATACAGAGAAAGCATGAAGATGTGATTCGCATAAAAACGCCTTCAAATACAGTGGCAAAACAATGCCAGGGAACTCTTTTCACCGCAAGCAGGGCGGGAGAAGGCTGCAAGTAAAGGACACACACGGGATGGAACAGTTCTCCTCTTCCCGTTCTCCTTTGCGGGCGTAAGCCTCTTTTTCAAGACGTTTGAGTTCGAGGCATATGCTGGGAGGGGCGAAACAAGGGCGCAATGAACATTTTGTTTTAAAGGAAATCTTGGATAAATTTCGTTACGATTGGTTGGATCAGAAAAAGAATCGAGTGAAAAAAATATGATGAAACGTTAAGCTTCCTAGTAACAAATGAGAATAAAATGAAAATGAGAAGTGATTTCCAATTTCCCATGATACGCCATCAAGTTTTCGGAACTTTCGTTAAATATGGTAGTCAATATATAAATGAGAATGATATTTCAAACATGGGACTACAAAAGCAAAATATGATATATGGCTTGGTTTTTGTTTTCATTTAGGCCTCTTACCATGGGAGAAATAGGATGTTTCTTGAGCCATTACCTTATTTGGGAAGAGGTAAGCAAGTGGTATGGAGAGGTTGCCAGCAGCATCAGTTGGAATGTAAATTTGTTGCTATGATTGGTAAATATTTGCGCTTAGTCAACTATTCTTCTTGATGTTATAATCCTCAGATGATTAACAATGGCTTAGCTCAAGTATTGGTGTTAGAAGATGATGTGCGATTCGAACCCGACTTCAGAAATCAGCTTCAAAATTTGCTAAGAGAGGCAAACTTCCTGTCGAACAAATACCACTGGGAACTCATGTAAGTTACACTTAGTTTTCATCAATTAACGCAAAATGCAAAAAGTGAATTGTTTCAAACATACATTAACCTGCAATAGCATACTACTGCGAATGGGAAGAGGTGAAGAGATTGTGGCCAATAGTATAAGTTACCCAGATTCGAAAAGGAATTTTAAGCTCCAGGAAATTTAAGCCGACTGAATCGTCTCCATAACAAGTTACAAACAATACTGCTTCTCGGACATAGTAGAAAGGATGTTTAACAGTCAACCCAGAAGCAATAATATCTGCCGCTTATGAGGAAGAAAGGGAGCTTAATTCGGTGAATATGTCACTCTCTTAAGTCTTTGTCAGGCTAGAGCGTATTTAAGACAAATTTCGAAAGTTCTCATATGATTTACGATACTTTTGCGTTTGCAATGCGGTATAGCTGCTTTAGAAAAACTTGTGCAACGTCCACCAACCAATTAATTGACCAATCATCAGGAAGATTAAGCACAATCTCGCAAGTTTTCCCGCTTTTTCCACCTGAAAAGTTTGCGTGTAACATGTTGTAAAAGTAATCCAATCGATCAGGTCAAGTATGTCTGTTGCCTGTCTCCTTCACAGTTACATAGGACGCAAGCGATTTCACAGTAATCCCGTGGAAATGGTACCGGGAGCCCAGGTACTAGCTTGGGCCGATTACACCTATTGGACGCTGGGATATGCAATAAGTCTAAGCGGTGCCCGCAAACTTGTGTCTGCAAAACCGCTGGAGAAAATGGTCGCGGTGGACGAGTTTTTGCCGATCATGTTTAACAGACATATAAAGTGAGTTGAAAAGTGTCGAGTATCTATCCTGGGTTACATTTGTGGGGTGGGAAGTTTAATTTTCTTGCTCTCCTATTATTTTAACACAAAAACTACTAGTATCCGATCGTAGTTTTTAGTGTTTTGTTGAACATTGCTATTCAGTTTCGACAAACATCCGTCCTCCTTATTACAACATTAATCTTATTAAATTCATTTTTTTTGTCCAACAAAGAATTAGAACATAATTTATTCTCTTCGATACCAAGGACATCATTCGTTAGAGCAATCTTTTGTGAAGTCAAGTATGACAAGGGCAGATGCAGGACTTTTCTTAGGAGGGGGGTGCATATGTTTTTTTTTTCTGAATACCAGTTGTATTAGAAAGCCGCCCGGTCATCTCGGGGGGGGGGGGGGAAGGGGGAGGGGTGCGCCCCCCCTGCACCTTCCCCCTAGAGATCCGCCCCTGTATGACAATCGGTGAGTCTTCTTCGTTTTTTCTTAGCAGTGTCTGTTACTTTTCATTGCAGTTCAGAATGGACTAGTCATTTCTATCCTCGGAACCTTGTTGCCATGACAGCAGAGCCATTACTCCTGTACCCAACTCATTACGTAGGAGATGAGGGTTACTTCAGCGACACAGAAACAACTGGTTTGATTCCGCCTGAACTACAGCAAAAGGAGACCCGGCTCAAAGGAAGAGTTGAACTTTGACGTGTTTCAATGAAGCCTCAATTATTCGTTTCAGGATGAAACACGTAAATGAGAACTCATCCCAGCGAATTAGGAAAAAATTAGGCATAACATTAGGAGTAAAATATTTTAACCTTAAAGGTTCACTGTTACGTTAGGAGAGAACGCAATGCTTTTAAACTTATTGCCGCGCCATGTTCAATTATACGATAATTATATTGAACTAATTTTAATTGCTTTCTTTTTGAACATCAGGCAAGAAACAGCAAAGATTGAGCTCTTGATAAATGCTGTATATTGTTCTCGTTCGTCACTTGGTGCGATAACCAGTTGGGACGTCATACACTTTTTTTACGAGAGCGACAGGTACTTCCGAGCCGAAAACCTCCATGTAGATCCACGTACTGTCTAGAAAGATGTTGCTTCACAACACCATTACGATTTTAGCCCGATTATCAGGCCCCGTCCACACTAGAGCCTCTCTATGGGTATTTCCGAAGAAATGGAAGACGCGAAGATCACCGCGGAAAAAACGAAGATCTCAAGATTGAAGCGAAGATCTGTAATTCGCGTGATCAAATTGAACACTCAGATATAAAGCTGTCAAAACTCGTAAACACTACAGAAAATATCTGTAATTTCTGAATTTTGGCATTTGCCAACGTTTCACTGCGATTTTGACAACAGTAGGCTACTGTCACTGCCACGAAACCACATGAAGCCATTACAAGGCTGAAAACGACAATAATACTCCACTGATAATGTCATCATTAATGGTATTAATGATGTACAGAAACCCCGAAGATTTGCAAAAAGATTGCGAAGAAAATGAAGATCATGGGTACCCATAGAGAGGCTCACACTAATAAGTGTTCATCGATGGGTTTTCAGCAATCGTCTTCACTGGCACGATCGAAAACGCAGCATTTTGGAAAGCCTCGGTTTTCGTCATTCACACTGATAGGGCTCCGTTTTTAAATGTCGTCACTCTGACTGAAAACGATGGGAGATTTCAATCGTGTCAGTGTAGACAACAGGCGAAAACGCGTCATTTTCGATTGTATCAGTGCGGACGATAGGGGAAAACGCATGAATGAAAACGCATCGACTAAAATGCGTCAACGAAAACGCATGGCGTGGGTGGGGCCTCAGCCAAGCACAGGTCACATGGATCTTTGTAGTGCTACGTCATAATTCATGAACTTGAAGGACGGAAACTGCGCGTGACCAGGGACGTTTCTTTTCTTAGGCTTGAAAGGAAACGGCTACAGTGACAAAATGTCACAACTACTTAACAATTATCCTGCGAATATCGCCTGATACTTAGCCGACGAGGCCGTAGGCCGAGTTGGCTAAAATCAGACGATATTCCGCAAGACTGAGCAGGATAATTGTTTTATTATTCAACAAATTGTCAACGAAACGCTTTTTGTAGCGAGAATAACTGTGGTTGTGCGGCGCTTTGCAAGATTTCGGACGAATCTTGGCGATCTACGTATATCGCAGGATATCTGTTACAGATAACAATGGCTTTCTGACCATATATGGGCATCGCGCGAGCTTGTTGAATAATAAAACATTATAACACCGCTCAGGAAACGTTCCCCGCACCGTGTCTATAGCGCTCTTTTATTCCGTTCACTGTGTTATCGCATTTCGTGGCACAACAGTAATCACCCGTGGCAAACAAGCTGTCACGCAGTACAGTATGTCCACTGAGTATGGCGTGACAAAGATTTGTCTAGATTACTGAGCTGTAGGCTTTATTTTTGCCAACCTTTACATGCCGTTGTGAGCATTTATATAGTCAAGTGAAAGTTGCCGTACCCAAATAAAAATATCTCTTTAAATTAAGTTTTTTTTATAGAGAATTAAAATATAAATATTTTTATAACAGTCAGCCACAAAGTATTGCTGTAAACATGCTTTCGTAATTATATTTTGCAAAGGCGTGCCGCGTGGTGATCAAAAGAGATGGCTGGTCAACACAAACTGAATTGAGAGAGAGAAAGAGAGGAAATGAATGAATTAAAATCGTTTAATTTTGTACTTCAATAAAGAAAATTTATCAATAAATCATTACAGAGAGTTTCAGTGTTCGAGTTTTTGTGTTTTGACTCCAAATATGGGATGAGGTTCAGTCCAAGTAAGTTTATGGCAAAGAGAAAGAGAGCTTGATAGATAACAATCTGCCTGATAGGCGTGATGCCCTGGGCTCGTTCTCTGTCACAGTGGGAGTCCTTGGCCAACAACATAAAATTAATCATCCGCAGGCCATAACGCGCTTAGTCTTGTACCCCGAGTTACTGAAAGCAAATTAATCTACACCTGTCTTATATGGTCGCTGCAGCCGAGTTTTGAGAGAAAAGCTATCATAAACTTAGAAACTGGAGAACCTGTGACAGACAAAAGGGTTCACACACCTTCCGACGTCACAATAGTGTATTTTGGTAAAAGGGTATTTGGGGAATACTTTGGATCTCGAGAAAATACTTTCTCGACCTGAACTGCTGCTAAATTTGGAAAATTGAGAATCAGTGGATCATAAGCTACGTTTTACAGGAATAAAAACGGTGTCGAAAAATTTATTTCATTTAGCACTTTAAGGACTGAAGAAATAAGAATGGAGAATCCCAGAGTTCGTGGATTGCTGTAGAAATTTCGTTATTCCGCTAATTCAAGGGAAAGAAGTTGTGTGGATTCCGTGATGTACACAAAAGTGCCGTCCTGTCAAGGGGGCTGGCCTTGTAAGAAGAATCTTTTAAACTCCGAAAATGTATCCTCTTCAATCGTCAAACGAATCCGTGAGAAAAACTGACAGTATTCGTGTAAATTATGTCTGAAAAATAAATAAAATTGTTAGGTTAGGTAAGGACAAGGCAGACAGCGCTTATTAATGGTGTAGAATGTTCACGGCCTCTCAAAAACAACACTGAACAATACATTACACAAAGAGGCAATGGGTAGCGGTTATTTTGGCAAAATTGCATTTACTTTAATAGTCGAATTGATTCGAGGTTTGTCCCTGGCGGTGCAAGGGTTTACGTGCTTAACAGTGTCCTGATTCCTTGAGCTATTTCCTAAACAACGGAAGACGAGGTGTGATGAAATGTCGACATGTGCCGTTTTATTTGTATTAAGCTTTTTTTTGTGTGTATGCCGAGGGACTGTTGAACTGGCACTTTTTTCACGCGTTTCTCATCACACGCTCGATTCCCCCCACCCGGTCGAGATTCGACAACAAAAATCAACAGAGCTCATTAGTGTCTGTGATTGTGATTGTGATTGGCCGTTTTGAATTTTCACGTGCAAGCAACAACCAATCAGAGACAAGGATCTCTGTAGGGCTACATAATAAGTATGGAATTTTTTTGTGAAATCTCAGAGGTCCTTGTGTGTAGAGAGTTGAACAGGAGATAAGATTGAAGACTCACGTCATAAGGAGAACTTTAGCAAGCATTTCCTTGGTAACAAGCAGATGATGAACGTAAGCCCGCGTATGATTTGTACAGCAGTAACAAGTGCAGGTACCAACAAGTGGGGTGAAGTCTGAACTGTACCTGAATAAACCAAAAAAGAAAACCCGCCTGTTGTTTAGTAAACAATTTTCCCCTCTTTTTAATCGTTAAATACACACAACTTAACTTGAATGCTTGTTTCGCCACAAGGTTAGCCTATTCCAATCCACGCTAATTCCGTTTTCGAGCTGCTTCCTGGAACAGGCTACTTTAAGGCAAAACTATCTTTCAAATTTGAAGGAGCCCTTAAAATATAAGTAAACTAAGGTTGAAAAAAAATAATAAAATCTCAGGTAAGAACAACGAGAAAAATGAACAAGGCTGGTTGAGACGGAGGAAGATTGAGGCGTTTTACGAAACACGAACTAAGTTTGCAAGGCGCGGCATCCCATGGCCATAGTTTGGTTCACACGAGCGATGCAAGCGCAAATGCAAGGAACAGGTGTGAACTAGCACAAGAGCAAGAATTGGAGAATTGTCCGTTTTCTTGCACCTTGTTTCTGCTTGCATTTGCATTAGGTTCATGTGTAGATGCGGCTAACATAATTGCAAGCGCAAAAGCAAGCAAGCAAAGCGTGTCTTGTCCGCCATCTTGGAAAAAGTCTTCAACTGTGTCTGCGTATCTTTCGTTCCTCGCGTTTGCGTTCTACGTGTGAACGTCGCTTGCATTTGCGTTGCACGTGTGAACCAGGTTAAGAAACCCTTACCTAGTATGGTTAAGATTCATTTCATACGGTGTTCCTGCATCCATGATCTCTTTTTTATCTGTAGTATTTGACAATTCGTTCAAACTATCGTCTGGACTTTTAAGTTCTGTTTTAGCGGGTGAGTAGGTAAGTTGTGGTTTAAATCTCTTTCTGCTCAAGTTTATGTCCAGCGCACAGCCACGATCAGTTACTTGGCAAGGGTAAGTGCAAAATGTTAAGGAATATCAACAATACAAGACAGCATCCAACACAACGCTTCTCGTTGTGCGACGACCCAAATAGCGGCCGGGAAGGAGGCTTCCGGTTTTGTGCTTTGTTTTAAACAAGCGAACAAACAAACAAACAAACAAACAAAAAAACAAAAAATGTTTGCTTGGGTGTTTAATATTGCTTGTGTTTGCTTTACTCGTGTGAACATTGGTTGGGCGTGCACCTGGCCATGGGCTTGTTACACACACAAGATTTTAGACTCTGCAGCTACCACAACCTGCAGTAGGGCATTAATATAAATGCAAACAAAACAAGCCATGGCCAAAGGGGGTCTTATTCGCTGGTGTGATTTTCCCTGCCCTGTTTCAGACCTGCCAAAAAAGGTACCCTATATTTTAGACATCTCTAATACATGACCTCCGCTGACCAGGAATGGCTTCCATTTGGGTCAACATTTCAGATGGGCTTCAAATTATCCAATTTGAACTGGAAAATAAGTTTCTTTTCGATAACATACCCAATTTCAGGAGAGAGTGTAAACCACACCTTTTTTCACCCCAAAATGTTTAACATGTTACCCTAGTCCTATCAATAGTATTTGACACCAGAACGGCCCAAAAACCAAACGCTTTGGTGCCACACCAACCTAAGTCATTGTGCGTGGAATTTTTTATGGCCGTTTTTCTGAAGCCATTTGAATGCCTGATCACAGGTTATGGCTACAGGTATCGGAAAAATCCACTAGAAATGAAGGCTGTGTATTAAGATCTTTGTCAAGCTGCTAGCACCCTCATACGTGCCTTTGAAATGAAGTTATTAAAAGGATATGATGAATCAAAGATATCAATTCCACATTCCACAGCGGAAAGTACCTCGTCTGAAAAAGACACCAATTGGCTGGAGTTAGTGTGAAAGGAATCAACAACAACACTTTCATCACTTCACACAACACCCACACACAGGAAAACAACTTATAACTAGACAGCTACATGTACATAAGTTGTAAAACTAACGTGACCTCTCGTAGCTTTTTTCTATGAAGTTAAATTGCATTCAAACCTCAGGACAAAAAGTTGCACTGCAATGCTAATTTTCTAATACAGTGAAGCCCCTGCCTTACAGTCATCTTCTTGACGGGTCACTTTTTTTGTACCAGCGAAACTCCATTACATTTTCTTATAGACAATAAAACCCAATTATTGTGACCACTCCGTTAATAAGGCCAACGGCCACATTCTGAAATCCCAACCTGTATTAATAATCCTTTATAATTTTACCCCGTTTATATGGCCACTTGAACCAAATACACATTCATCATAATTGACCAAACAAAACAAATACAGAACTTGAGAAACAACATTGAATGACACTCTGTTCTCAAGACTCAAGTCCGTTCTCATTCTATTTTAAGAATCAAGTTTTGTTCATCTTTCCATGGTTAATACTGTACATGTATGTACTGCCTGAAGTTTCATTTTTTACTTGTATCTCAATTCTGCACTCTGGATGTTTATTAGAGAACAGTTGTTTAGAAGTGCAGTGGTGGTATGTATCGGTCAATCTGTCACTTGAAATAGACCAGTCATGAAATTTGACCCTACCCCATTAGTATGGCCACCCCGTTAATATGGCCAAATTTTCATGGCCTGTTGGTGACCATATTAACAGGGTTCCACTGTGCCTAAATGCAGCTGACACTGACAAATTATACAATTCCATTAAAGTCTAAATTGTATAGAATACATAGAGTATCTCACTGCAGCACTATATAGTAGCTTAACTTATGCTCACCTGGTGTTCCTATACCATGGATAAAGCGAGGCTTATCATCGGGTAGCGATTCCTGGGAAAAATAACAAATTAGTGGTGTTTAATTACTGGTCTGCACAAAGTAAACGACTCAGTTCAAAATAATAAAGCTCTCATTTGCTGAACTGGATAATATACACAGGGCTTGAAAAAAAGAGACTTGAATTCCACCATGTCCTTTGGACGAGCAGCTCTCTCAAATATTTTGCTTGCCTGGGGCCTGTCTTAGTTCACTTATTATGACTAAGTAGGTAGATGACTTGTCCGGGCTCTTGCCCATTCATGTTACAAGTGAAGATGACTGACAAGTTACTTGCCTTAAAGTGCCCCTTATTTTCATCTTTTTACAATTTCTGGTACTATTAGACTTTCTTACTCATCTTGCCAAATTTCAATCCATTACAAACATGAGGAGTCATTTTACTTTAACATTTATTTCTGAGAATTTAAGGCACCATTAATCAACCTTGTTCCAAGGCTTGGCTGCAATTGGGAGAAAATGACATCAAAGGCTCAAAAATACCTCATAGGTTGAAATTGTAATAACAATAAGTATTGAACATCATTTAAAAAGCAACAAAAACTTTGGACGTGTTTTCCATGTTATTTTGTAATAGTATAGGAAAATGTAAAAAAAAAGAAAATCAAAAATTTGATCACAGGGCAATTTAAATGAAAATCTACTTGTCCAAGACAAGCAGATTTTGAGCCCAGAATACATATTGGTTAAAAAAAACAACTGTGCCTGCACTTTGCAATTCAATTGACATCCTGATTTAAGACAATGAAATACCTGCTAAGTGTGCATAAATAAACTGGTTTAAAAAGAAATTGAAGCAGATGATCTTAATTTTATAGAATATAATATACTGACCACTGTTTTCTGCAACAGACTACTCCAGTTACATATACTGGAGCTGAATCCCTCAAGAACAAACCCTACAAAGATATGCAGCAACCAATAATGTCAGTCAACACAAACCTTCCAAGACAGACACTCTATTAACCCCAGCAAGGAAAATTTAAATGACTGATATGAGACCATTAAGTAACTTCACCTTCAGAGTAATCTAAAACAAAGAAAAAGTCATTCTCTGAGTCATGTTTTGGCAAAACTGATAAAATACAGCTGTAGTCACTAATGCCTGATCCATTGTTTTTAATTGGACCAGGCAAGATTAAGATTTTCCTCAGACTTGAGGTCAGATCATTATTTTCAGCCTTATTAGGACTAGAGCGTCTGACTAGTGTAAGTGTATGGAAGGTCGTGGGTTTGAATCCCCTCTGTGAACTCAGGAAATTTTTCTCTCAGTTCTTCTCTCCAAATGTCATTCCACTATCAGTTAAATGTGTGTTCATTGACATAATGTGATTGTTCAATGCAGTCGTTGTGTCATACAGGCCAGAAATGACCATTACTCACCACTAGAGTTCTCAGTAACTCAGTGGTTGAGCATCCAACTTGTTTACAGAAGGTCATGGGTTTGAAAATCCAGATAATTGAAAATTTAAACTTAATATTAAATTTAGTTAACAATAAAGATTAGCGAAAAAACTGAGGAACGACGTTTCGGTGTCATCCTGGCACCATTTTCAAGTTAAAAAATTATTTAAACGAAAAGTAACTAATTTATACCAGTGGTGGAGGTGCGAAATTGAATAAATTAAGATTAAAAAATAGCTGTTCACTGTTCATGTTCATTCCAGTGAGGTGTGAAACACTGGTAATGAGTGCAGTGTCTGTTCAATGCCTAAACAAATACTTTTGCGCGAATGGAGTCTGACTGAGTGTTAAGGCTTGGTTTCTTCTTGCGAATCCACAACATTTCGTGGATCAAGCAATCGAACTTTCCCTGACATTTCTTTAGGATCTTAAAGTTGTTAGTCAGGTCACCAACTGTATCAACTCGGTGTTCATTTTGAAGGTGTTTTCCGATGGCGGTAAATCGGTGTTCCTCAATGCGCTTGTAAAGATGACGGCTAGTGTAACCGACGTATTCTGCATCACACAGATCACATATATAGTTATAAACAACGCACTGTTGATTGATCAAAGGTGGTTTTGGCTCTTGTACTTTGAGATCATCGCCAATTTTACGGCTTCTGAACACCGGCTGTAGTTTGTGATCAAGTTTATTACTCAAGTCCGAGAGATGTTTTTGACTATGTCTGCTGATTTCTGGTCTTTAAAAGGCAGGACAATGCGGTAGATATTCTCTGTTGGAGGCGTCGATCTTGTGTCTGGTGACATCACTGAATTAACGAAACGGGTGATGGTGGAGTTCACAAGAGAATCTGAGTACTTGAGGTTAGAAAAGATCAGTTTAAGGCGTTCGCATTCTGTTGAGAATAGTTCCCATGTTGAGGACAAGCGGTAAGCACGGTTTAACATGCTTTTAACTAAAGATCTTTTATAGCGGTTGTCGACATGACTTTGGTGGTGTAAGAGGAGACCAGTGTTTGTGGGTTTACGGTAAACGCTTGTTACCAGCTTGCAGCCCTTCTTGCATATTTCAATGCCGACAAATGGTAGCCTACCGTTAGATGCGATCTCCATGGTGAAGGATATGGATGGATGACAGTTGTTCAAAGTGTTCAGAAAGGCTTCTGCGGTTGGTATGTCTTTCATTGTGGCTAGTGTATCATCCACGTAGCGTCTGTAGAAGTCTGGCAACTTGTTCTCATTTTGTAGCTTTTCCTCGAGAGAACAAAGAAAAGTGTTGGCCATTAGAGGACCCAAGGGAGAGCCCATCGCTGTGATGCAGAATACGTCGGTTACACTAGCCGTCATCTTTACAAGCGCATTGAGGAACACCGATTTACCGCCATCGGAAAACACGATTGCTTGATCCACGAAATGTTGTGGATTCGCAAGAAGAAACCAAGCCTTAACACTCAGTCAGACTCCATTCGCGCAAAAGTATTTGTTTAGGCATTGAACAGACACTGCACTCATTACCAGTGTTTCACACCTCACTGGAATGAACATGAACAGTGAACAGCTATTTTTTAATCTTAATTTATTCAATTTCGCACCTCCACCACTGGTATAAATTAGTTACTTTTCGTTTAAATAATTTTTTAACTTGAAAATGGTGCCAGGATGACACCGAAACGTCATTCCTCAGTTTTTTCGCTAATCTTTATTGTTAACTGTATTTCTAAATTTAATCTTATAAGAATTTTACAACGCGAAAACCAGCTACAGTACTTCAGGCGACTTGAAGACTGCAGCAAGAAACAAATCCAATGTGATGGAGCCATCGAGTTTCTTCAGCTTTGCCAGAATTTCGAACTAACTCCTACCTTCGCCAAAGTTGATCAAACAAAGCATATGAAATGGTCAAAGGCTTCCGAGCAATTTTCAACTAATGTCATCGCAGAAGAACTAAGGGCAAAAGTAAAGCAAAATGCGGCACTGAAGAAGGAACTTAACGGAATCTACGTTGAAATACGCCGGAATTGTTCATCGCTCCAATACATGTGCATCCTGAGAACGATGGTTAACCTCTGCAAAAAGCACTACGAGAAAATGATGAGCGGCCATATCAACAAAATCATGAAGCTGCTAAACAAAGATCACAACGTGGAGAAACATATCCAGAACATTTCCTCCTACAAGCTTTCATTCTTCCAGAAGCTTGTTCTGTGTCGAGGTTTGAAGTTTTCCTTGCCACAACGCATCTCTTCAATGGACATTCAAGCTAGCTTCGAGAAAGCCTTCTGGCAACTGGAGCCTTCATTATCCGATGATAAGAAGGAATTAGCTGCGGCGACCCTTCGATCGATTGCGCTTAACTACATCGAGTGTAAAGCCCCCAAACCACCAAAAGTGTTACAAAGAGCTATTGAGCAACTAAAACGAAGAGATGACATCGTAATCACGAAACCAGATAAAGGTACAGGAGTAGTTGTTATGGATAAGGCAGAATATGTTCGCCTTTTGAGTGAATCTTCCATCAACGATACAACTAAATTTACCGCCGTAAGTTCAGAGAGACCCAAGACGCGTGGACGACCGCCCAAACACTACCACCCTTTACTGCAGAAAGAGAAACACCTTGAATCTGTCGTGCGCAAAATTCTCCCAAAACAGATTGCCGACTCAGTTTGCCCGAAAGGATCACGACTCGCCCATCTTTATGGTCTGCCAAAGACTCATAAAGAAAAACTAGCGATGAGGCCCATTCTATCCGCCACAAGTACGTACAACTTCGCCCTCGCGAGATGGCTCGACGATAAACTCAAGCCCCTGTCGATCAACAGCTACACAATATCTGACACATTTTCCTTCGCTGATGAGATTCGCAATCTGAGCCTCAACGAATCTGACATCCTAGTATCTTATGATGTCTCTTCGCTATTTACGAACGTCCCACTACAAGAAACCATCGAGATCCTTGCTGATAGAGCTTTTGTTGACAACTGGTTCAACAAAACACACCATCTAAACATCAGCAAAGCTGATCTAATTGAACTGTTGTCAGTAGCAACAAAGGACCAGCTATTTCAATTCAACGGTCAACTCTACCAACAAATTGATGGAGTAGCGATGGGCTCTCCCTTGGGTCCTCTAATGGCCAACACTTTTCTTTGTTCTCTCGAGGAAAAGCTACAAAACGAGAACAAGTTGCCAGACTTCTACAGACGCTACGTGGATGATACACTAGCCACAATGAAAGACATACCAACCGCAGAAGCCTTTCTGAACACTTTGAACAACTGTCATCCATCCATATCCTTCACCATGGAGATCGCATCTAACGGTAGGCTACCATTTGTCGGCATTGAAATATGCAAGAAGGGCTGCAAGCTGGTAACAAGCGTTTACCGTAAACCCACAAACACTGGTCTCCTCTTACACCACCAAAGTCATGTCGACAACCGCTATAAAAGATCTTTAGTTAAAAGCATGTTAAACCGTGCTTACCGCTTGTCCTCAACATGGGAACTATTCTCAACAGAATGCGAACGCCTTAAACTGATCTTTTCTAACCTCAAGTACTCAGATTCTCTTGTGAACTCCACCATCACCCGTTTCGTTAATTCAGTGATGTCACCAGACACAAGATCGACGCCTCCAACAGAGAATATCTACCGCATTGTCCTGCCTTTTAAAGACCAGAAATCAGCGGACATAGTGAAAAAACATCTCTCGGACTTGAGTAATAAACTTGATCACAAACTACAGCCGGTGTTCAGAAGCCGTAAAATTGGCGATGATCTCAAAGTACAAGAGCCAAAACCACCTTTGATCAATCAACAGTGCGTTGTTTATAACTATATATGTGATCTGTGTGATGCAGAATACGTCGGTTACACTAGCCGTCATCTTTACAAGCGCATTGAGGAACACCGATTTACCGCCATCGGAAAACACCTTCAAAATGAACACCGAGTTGATACAGTTGGTGACCTGACTAACAACTTTAAGATCCTAAAGAAATGTCAGGGAAAGTTCGATTGCTTGATCCACGAAATGTTGTGGATTCGCAAGAAGAAACCAAGCCTTAACACTCAGTCAGACTCCATTCACGCAAAAGTATTTGTTTAGGCATTGAACAGACACTGCACTCATTACCAGTGTTTCACACCTCACTGGAATGAACATGAACAGCTATTTTTTAATCTTAATTTATTCAATTTCGCACCTCCACCACTGGTATAAATTAGTTACTTTTCGTTTAAATAATTTTTTAACTTGAAAATGGTGCCAGGATGACACCGAAACGTCGTTCCTCAGTTTTTTCGCTAATCTTTATTGTTAACTGTATTTCTAAATTTAATCTTATAATAAATATTAAATTTATAACCGAAACTGGTCCACAATGAAAAGGATAGCCCACAAACTATCGTCCCTCATTTTCCGAGGGTGAGCTTGTGAGCATGCAAAAAAATGACGTTGTACAAGAAGACAACCTTGTGCATGAGTGGGGGGCGGGGACCAGGATCTCCTGCCTCCTGTAGCTTTAACTTCCACTTTCCACCCCTTTCCGTGGTGGTTCCCTCCTCTTTGTCCTATTTCTATCGCAAAATATAACACAAAATTTTTCTCAGTTTATCCCGGTTCCTGCCACCTTGGGAATCTCGCTTCCTGCCCTCTCTTCTCCTGCCTCCCACCCCTTCTCTCCCTGGCTCATACCCTCCTGTCCATCCCTCTCACCCATACGTTACCTCTCATTTGTGCATTGGTCACTCAACATTGGATGAAAGAAAACAGTTTGCTGTTTTGTAGAAATCTTTTTTTCCTTTTTCAGGGCCACAGAGAAAAATCCAGAAAAGCACCATGTTGAGAAAATCAAGGTTGATGTAATCAAGATTTGACTGTATTGATAAATAACATTTAGTTGACAATCAGTTTCATCTTTCATTGTAAATACCTGCAACTGGTCTCTGTGATGTCTCTTTGGCAGATCGTATTCTTTCTTTTTCGGAATTTGATCCCTCAATTACTCCAAGTATGTTACATGATTCCAAGTTCTAAGTTTTAGTAAAAAGATAAGATATTAAATCAACATAATATTATGTTTGGTGTCATTTTAAATGCATATTTTACCAATTTTTCAAAGTAAATTTCTCCACAAAAGCTGCATACTTGAATCTCCTATCTGATGTTCTTTAATCAATTTTAGATGATCAATGTTAGAATCACATAGAAAACATCATAGCACAATTTAAATTATTATTTTACTATTTAGAATTATTCTATTGTAAAAGTAACGCCAATTGAAAAGTAGTATATTGTCTTGTAAATGTACATTAGCAGTTACCAAAAAAAAAATTCTGTCCTACTGGGGATGCTAAAACCACAGGGGACCCATACAAGCGTTGCCACTATTTATATGTACAGTATGAGAAAATCTAAAGGGTCTTATCATAGTAAAATATTGCGAGTAATGTCTACATGTGAGCACAAAATAAATGTAAATCTACCTCAACTGTTTTATTTGGTCATCTATACAGCTCAAAATGTCCAATTTGGGCAATTCAAAGGGTTCTGTGTAGACTGTTATACACGGTACAATGCAGAACACTGCAAATCACTCAAATTCACCATTTTGAGCCACGGAGATGACAAAATAAAAAAGTTGAGGTAGATTTACGTTTCTTTTGAGCTTATAAGACCTATTCTATATTCTCCTACATTTCTCTACAGTTTATAGCACTGCTTGCATGGGCCCCTGTGCTAAAACCTAATCATGCTAATAGATAGTTTTCACTGTCACACAATAAAAATATTAATCAAAAACTATTCTAATCAGTGAATGAAGTAAAGGAAACATGATTTTATAGGATATAATTATAGGTAGGTTTTTTCTTTTCTTTTTAGATTTTAAAATTGTTGTAAGGCACATTGGGCGTGGATAATGTGCCCTATAAAAATGTAAAATTATCATTATAATTTTGGATTTTAGTACTCAATGCCGTCACATGAAAATGATCTAGTTACAGCCCTGTACCAGTATCTAGGTGCCATACATTTTTGGAATTCAAGGGCACAAGTACAACTAAAATTTGCAGCATGGCCTCCCACTTACCAACCTTACTCAGTTCTTTTTCTTCAATACATCTATCAAGAAATTTTAAAGTTCGATCTACAGATTTTCGAATTCTCTTTTCAGTCTGTCCAGATGCAGGGGTCGTGTCACAAAGACATTCCACTAAATTGGGCTTGAATGCCTGGAGCACTTGCATGAACAGATTGACATCAATCTGAAAATAATTGAAAGGTTTGCTAACACTGCAGGACTCAGAATAATTTACCTGCGAACAGATCAATCATTTTCTAGTATCATAGGCAGGCAATGCATGTCAAGAGAGCTGCATAGTTGTATGCCAGTTCTTATAAATTGCAGGTCTATGATGCTTAAACTTAAGCGCATAAAGTCCTGTATTATTAATTTTCCATTTTCATATTCAACTGTGAAACCTTTCTTGGGGAGGGGGGGGGGGGGAGGGTAACCCTGCCATGGACTAGCATCCCAATCAGGGGGGATGAGTGCAAATACTCCAAGTCGGTTAATGCTACAGAAACTGGGATAAGCTCTGGGGATATGGGCCACTTGGCTTGAGATTTTACTTAACCGCCATGCATTAATTTTTCTTTTACTACAAAGATAAGAACACAGATTTGTATAATACTATGCTTATCAGTTGAGTATGTAACAAGGGAAGTTTTGTGCCCAAGTTATACTGTAAAAACACTACTGTGGTCAGGGGCAACAGAGCTAGTTTTCACTGGAAACATCTTGTGCTATTGACGTCATCAGTCTACTTGTTATTATAGCCTAAAACAAGTTATCTGAATGTAAGTTAAAACACGCTGACTATGATAGTAAGCCTGTAGTACACTGCACACTTTTGAAATCCATGCCAAAGATCTTTGGCGTAACCTGCATAAATGCAGCCTGGTGCAGTATGCCATCAAGGGGGTGTACTTAGTTATTTGATGCTATAGAAGCCAGCATTACCTGTAGTGTAGTGTGTGGTTTAAGTTTGTTTTTGATTTAAAACATCTAAAGCAGTTTGATTTTTAATTTCCTTTGTCTCAAAGTCACTATCGCAATCAGAAACACAAGGCAGTACTGGAAAAAATCATTTTCCAAAGACAGGCTTGCAAGCCACACTGTACACAAATCTAAGATTCAAAGCACCTTTTTCCTGCCACCTGGAGTCCACACAGACACAGATTTTTCTTCATTGTACCCTTCGCGTATCTCTTGAACTGGATCTTGTATTGATAAGTAAGAAATGAACTTCTAAGAGCAAATGAAAAATAATGGTAATGCATAATATATAGTGCAAATTTCATTGTATTGTTTTGGATGCTTTTAACTAAAACTCCATTTGTACATGTATATATCACTGCTCAGATATGACTGCTTTATATAAAATGTACAACTGGAAGTTAGAAGCATGTACGACACGTACATGTATGGCAGTGACTTTCAGACTAATTTGTCCTAAAAAAGGGAATGTTCATACAATTTACATGATTTTCACATGGGTTGGGTGGGTAACAAAATAATTTTGACTGCCACCCAGCCCATGTGAGGAGGTGTATGACACAAGGCCTATGGCTTATGTCTCTATCCAAGCTTGCAATCAACTGACAATTTTCTCAGTTTATAAATGTCTGATCAGTCATTTTAAATAGAAGACTGCACTGCTCCCGAATCAGGAAACCTACCAACTCAGCAAACCTTCTGATAATTACTAACAGTGACATAATTTACTAGTGAGCAGTTCTGGGCTGTCCCAGTGTTTCTGGTATTAGACACACACCATGATAGCAATACCAATAAATATTTATTGTTCTTAAAATGACATACCTCAAGCCCCAAGAATTCCTTTATCCCATCAAAGCTAGACTTACTAATAACCTCAGTCCCTGGCTGATCAATTCTGAAAAATATATATGAAAATTAACCTGGAATAGAGCTACAGTTTTTTGACTGCAAACAGAAAGACTAGTTCATTACTAACAAAACTTAAGGCTACAGTATAGGCCAGTGCATTTAGACTGCGAAACTGCCCTAATTAACATGGCATGGTGGTCAACGGTTGTGTGTGGGATGTGATTTGCGCAAATATTAGTGGCGACAAGTAAAAACAGCTCAAACCTGGATCTGATCAGTCAATTGCCCGTCTAGTATGATATGTGATCTGCTTACATAATTATTTTAGGATCATGATGTTCAAGAAAACCAATATACCTTACTAGTTTACTACAGGAAATTACTGGTACATGTTATAAATGTAAATATAAAAATTTTATGTTAATTTTATTCACTTTAATTTAAGTCATATTTGTTAATTACACTATACAGCATTGTCATTTTACGGCACTTTACACGTCAAAGTAACATGTCATCCACCTCTCCATCACAGTCAGTTGACATATATCATCATTTGTTAATATTGATTTCAAGATGTCTTTGTATTGATCAATGTAACAGTCACGAATAGCTCATTTCTTCTACTTTCTTTATGTGCAAACTATCCACTGCCTTCTGTCTTCCCACTTACTGGTGTTTAACCCCGAGTTCTGTTGTTGGACATTGTTTTCTATTTTGTCTTAGGAAAAGCTGATGCTACTCTCACATCCTATGCTAAATTTATCTTCTGTTCCTGTGGGTCTTCATTTCAGACCAGTGGGTCTTCGTTTTAAACCACAGGGTCTTTGTTTTAGACCAACGGGTCTTTGCTTTAGACCAAAAGGGTATTAGGTCTTTGGTCTTCACTTTTGGGTCTTCATTTTAGACACATCCTGTCATTTTATTACCTCGCTTGACTACTTTGTTGTTTGGGATGGGGTACTCCTATATATAGGCTATATGGGTATGTGCTGCTGTGAAGAGTATGGTTTTCAAGCAGTTTAGTCTGGGATAGGGTATAGAAATCTGAGATTTTTGCCCGGGGGGGGGGGGGGGGGTGGGGACTCCCATATGAAATGGACGGGGATGCTCGTCATCTCGCTTAGGGGTGTACATTTCGGATTTTGGTCTCGCTTAGGGTGTTCTGGGCAAAATGTCATTATTTTTAGCTGTCAAGGTTTCGTTAAAGGTTGCACGCAAAGAAATAACAAAAAAGAAAGAATTTTGATTCGTTATATTTACTCTTTTAGGTGTCTGCATAACATTCGGCTACACCCAGATTGGTCTCTTTTAGGTGTTAAATTCAAAATTTCCGACGAACATCCCCTTCCCTTCCATATGGGAGTCCCCCCCCCCCCCCCCCGGGGATTTTTGGTCTAGAAGAGGCTATATTATATACTATTCCAAGAAACTGACCAGTGTACATAGTCTAGAATTGAAACTCGGAAACAAGAACTTCACACCTGGGACTTCACATAAGTGGAACTACCAATCCAGGGATAGGGTAGGGATTTTTGGTGTCTTAAGTCTAGAATACGTTGCAAAACGTAGCTGAACTTGGTTTCGAATAGGGTAACCCAAACATTTACAGAGTACCCCCCAGGCTTTGTCGACCACCACAGATCCTATACTTGTTTTCATATCACACCAGTAACCTTTGCCCAAGATCACTATATGATTTGTATCTTTACTAACGTTTATAAAATACATTGTACTCACGTGGTTTGAAGAGTCAAATGAGCCACTGATGGTAAATTCCTAATCGAATGCAAAACATCCGTAGAAAGATGAGGAACTGTGCCTCCTCGAGTGTACAGTGTACAGCCAGGAGTCTGGACTTCGTGATTATCTAATCTAAGAACACCTGTTCGGAACTTTCTTAAATCATGATCAAGCTTTTTCCGAACTGTAAAGTTCATTGTTCCCAAGTTTTCAACTTTGAATTCGGATGAATTCAGGCCGCTGTATATGACATGTCATGTAGCCGTACTATTCTATCCTGTTCTGTGGGCCTTGGGGTAGATATCCTAAAATCTACCATTTAGAGAATGTAAAACATACCGACATAACATATCTTAACGAACAAAACAAGAAAAGCTAAACTAATGACACAAAACAGCTGTTTATATTAAAAGAAGACATTGTAATTCAGTTACTCAAAGAGCAACATGAAAACTTGCCGCTGACCGTTTATCTGATTTCCCTTGTTTAAGATTACTTATAATCCACCTTTCCCATGGCGGTGGCCGCGTGGCCTAATGGATAAGGCGTCCGACTTCGGATCGGAAGATTGCGGGTTCGACTCCCGTCGTGGTCGATTTTTTTTTTCTCTCCATTTTTTTTTTTTTATGACTCCTGACTGGCGCAACATCGAACATTCAACTTAATTTTAAATTCTGAAGAGAAAGAAAGATTGGTACAGTGTACCTGAGTGTACAGTAAACTCCCGATTTCTCTTACCAATTTTCTTCCTTGTATTAAATTTCACCCTCGATTTCTCGAAGCAATTTTCGTTTTAATCACCCTAGCCCGGGGGCACCCTAGAGGATTCTACTGTTGATGCTCGTCAACATCCCGCATGGTGATGACACATCAAATCAGTACTCTCACTCCTTCACCCTTCTAAAAAAGTGTCTGCGGTTTGCATCACCGACTTGCCATCGTGTAGACTGCGAGCAGTAACCATTTTTTTTTCGTGAAAACACGAATGATCGAGAGCGTGGGAGCGAAAGAGACAGTTTTTTCCTAATATTCCCTCCTCGTTTTTCCCCGACTTGCTTTCGATTCGCGCGCCAATCTCGTTCCCAGAATCCACACGCTGGGCGACCGTGGAGCCTGTGGACTCCGGGAACGAGATTGGTCGTGCGCGAAAACCGACTCAGTCTTGTCGTAGGCTGACACTACGTTAAGTTTCTCATTTCTACGTAGTGTCTGCCTTGCAGTTTATTGTCTTTGTATTTTTATTTTTGGCTGATTAGAGCTGTCGCCAGCTCCTACTTACACCAGCAGCATTTTCGTTCACGGTCACTTTGAATATTTAATTCGCGAGTACTCCGGAAGTAATCGCGCGAACAAATTTGTCATGTTGCTTTTGCAACTTCTGGGATGGAAAACGTGGACTCAATCACCCCTCGGAGAAGTGATCGCGCCAGCAACTGGCACTTGTTCACCCAACTGGACTGCTCACAGTCCAGACCTCACGAGTCGTGTGCACCTTCATGCGCACCTCCAGTTTCCCGACCGGCGGACCGCTGGTTAAGCGGACGCGGTTACAGGAACGAGACACATACATTTGCAGTCCACGGAACACCCCCTCACGAATAAGCCCCTGGAGAACAATACTTATAAATCCCATCCCCACATCCCTGGTGTTTCCGAACAACACGCCCACTTTGTTACTTTCATATGTTCCCCGAAATATGATTTGAAATAAGCTCGCCCTCCCACCTGAAGCCTAGGTTTGGTTCCACGAAATTCGCAGCACGTCAAACTGCTGATAACTTCCCCATTCTCATTAGCTTAGCTACGTATAAATATTAATTTTAGAAAACAATCCTTCTCTTGAGGTTTCTGGTTATGCGCGCTGATTGGTTAAAAATCGTGTTTCTATAACTCGATAAAAACACACAACCAGCACGAGCTGTTGACGGAGTAGTCCAGTAACTCTTGTGAACCTCTAATTTCAGAGGCATTCTAAAACAATATTGCCCATTGTCTTCAGGGATAGGGGCATTGTTTGTGCCCTTTGTCCTGTTGCTCTTATGGCCAATCATATGAGATGTTCTGTTGACGTGATGATGGCGCGAGCAAAGAGAATTTACATTTTGATAGTCAAAGTTAACAAGTTGTTTTCGTTTTTTTCGCCGCGGTTTTTCCTAAAAGAAATTGAAAACATGTTTTTTGTGTTTCTATCGAGTTTTAGTATAAATCTACTAGCGTTCTATCACAAATGCCGCGTTCTGATTGGCTACGCTACCCACTATCTATTCTGTGATAGATAGTGAGTAGCGTAGCTGTATGCCCTTGCTAACAAATTGGCGGTCGCTTCTTTACGTTTTCGAAGTGTCCGTGAAGAAGATTTAGACAGTTTACTGGTCGAGGCTGTTCCAGAAAAGATTTATACTAAAACAATTAGATTATTCGCTCTCAATTTCTATGAGGTGATAGTTGATTCGGCCTGCGCCCTCGTCAACTATCACGCGATAGAAATCTCGAGCTCATAATCTAATAGAAACACTCGTGAAAGTTTGGGAGAACTCGAAAACTTTTTGCCGTTGGCGGGAAAAAAAACGACATGCTTATAAGAAATAGAAAACATGTACCGTGTTTCTATCGAGTTATAGAAACACGAGTGGGAGTTTGGGAGAACGAGAAATGCTGCGGGAACACGAGCCGATTAAGCATGACGTTTTTTTTTCCCGCGAACGGCAAAAATTCTACTTCTGCCGTTTGAACGCGGGAATGAGTATTATGGTGAATGTGTGATTATCTCCTTTCCCTTCCAAATGTAAGCAGTTCTTCGTACACAGTGTTTTACACTCGTCTGCAACGTTCGCATTTTGGAGTGTCGAAAACAAGCGAACACCACATTCTTGAATCTGTTTTTATTCTTATGATTATCACAAAATGCTCGAACTTTCAGTGGTGAAATTTCTCACCTCTTTTGCGTCAAGAAAGCCTAGTAATAATAAATTAACTCATCGCAAACCTCTGTACAAACATTCCGTGGACTAATTTACAGTGTTGCGGCAATGAGAGAAATAACAATTATGAAGAAAACGACTACGCGAGTATTCCCGAGGGAGAAATTTTTCACAATACTTAGATTACAAACACTTGAACTGAAAATCACGCGTATGATAATATACTTCTCCTAGCATGTGGTTTGTACCACAAAAGCAAGTTCTCGCTGGGCAGACAAATAAAATTACCGAAAAGTCGGTATCTTAAAAAGTTATTCTTTATCCCTTGTTCACACTAAGTGGCGACACGGATTGCGCATCGGACGTTTTTGCCTGATCTGAACTCTTGGGGCCTGGAGATTCACTAGGCTGGTCCGGAACTATATCTTTGACTTCTTTCTCTGGTCGTCCAGAGATCTTGGCTTTGGTAGCAGGCATAGAACCTGGCATTCGTGGAGGGCCACGGGGCCTGTTTGGCCTGTTCCTTGCAGGCATAGGCAGGGGCTGAATTCGAACGAGGCTACTGCTCTTGTTTGCAGCGCCTTTACCATCCTGTTTTGTTGCGATGTTCTTGTCTTTGCTGCTTTCTTCTGGCTTCGAGTCTACTTTGGTTGTCTTTGATGTCTTGTTTGGTTGTTCAGAACTGGTTTTTCTGTTTCTTGCGTTAGCTTCTATGTGAGATTTCGTTTCTTCCTTCTTCTCTTGAGGTTTCTGGTTATCTCTTGGTACTTGTCCTTTCATGGTTGGCTTGTCTTCTTGTGTGCTGGTAACAGCTTTAACTTGCTGATCAGCTTGAATGTTCATTGGCGGGATCCGTTGCAACTGCTGTTGTCCCTGTTGTGCAAAGAACATTCTGGTCTGTTCCAACATCTTGTGATGTTGTTCTATCTTAAAGGCAGCCGCCACAGGGTCCTGATGTGGCGAGGATTGCGGTGGCATTTGGGGTCTGTTCGACACGATTTGTTGTTTTGTAGGCACCATTTGAGGTGGTGGTACCGTTTGCCCATGAGGTCCTCGAGGGGCTTGCATGTGAGGCAGTCCGTGCATTAAAGACGTCATCGGACGCTGGATCGGGGCGGGAAATCGCTGGGCATTTGTTGCACTGGGTTGTGTTCCTCCAACGCCAATTGGACCAAGGCCTGGTGCGCGAATAAGTTGCCTTGGCATTGTGGCAGCCATGACAGCAGGATTTGGCAAGATGGCGGCTGCTGCACCTGGTAACTGATTAACACCTTGCTGTTGCTGCTGTCCTTGGGCTCTAATCTGAAGAGTATGCTGTATACCTACTGGCTGCTGTTGAAAAGGAGTGAACTGCTGAGGCTGCACTCCTTGAGGTTGCTGTTGCACTTGAAACTGTCCTATTGCAGCATGCTTAGGAAACGTTCCAACAGCACCAGGAAAAGGAACACCTGGGTCGACAGGTGACATGGATACTGGTCTGCCTGAGATGAGGGATGTTGATATTGGTGGACTCTGTGATGACCCTCCCAAATCTGGAGCACTAGGGCGAATGTTCATCAAGTTTGGATTTCGGGCAAAGGTCGATGACACCATAGGGCCAATTGCAGCATTGTTGGATGATGCAGAACCAGGGGTTGATCTCTTTGGAGGTTCAAAAGGTTTGGCATTAACGTGTTTCACTAGTTCAGACTGCCGGGTGAAGTCTGCAGTTTGTTCGGGTGTTTTCTTCATTTGCATATCTTGTGAGACATCGTAGGTGCCTTGCTTCTGCTGGAAAGGGTACGTTCCTTGAAATGGTTGGTGTGTTGGTTGAGCAGTTGGAAAGCCACCCTGTCGTGGCACATTCTCTCCCACGATTCCTGACTGAGCTCCCAAAAGATGTCTCTGAGCGGACTGTGGGTGCTGGGTCACGTTGAACAAAGGTGTTCCTCCTCTTAATGTTTTAGGGTCGAACTGCATGTACATGGTCTGTGTCCCTTGTGGGTTGACATTTTGTGGAAAGACTGATCCACTGGCTGTCTTTGGTTGCTGAGCCTGAATTCCCATCAACGATGTTGTTTGGGTCCTTGGTGCAGAGGTCACAAATGACTGAGTTGTGGTGGAAGGCAACAGAGCAATTGACACAAAAGGTTGAGATCCCTGGAAATTCCCTGCCGAGTACACACCACCAGCCAGGAATGGCGACTGATACACATCCTGTGTAGCCTGGGACAGGGGGGAAGATGATGACCGTGCCTGGTTCACTTGTTGTACGTGAGTAAGGGGAAAGGTGGGTGTCACCTGTTGATTAGTTTGTTGAAGTTGTTGAAGCTGCTGTTGCAGATATGGCTGTCTCTGTTGCAAATCAACATATGAACCGACATAAGGGAATGCATAACGTTGTGGCATTGCCTGTTGATGTAACAACTGGTCCTGTGTTGGCAAAGGCTGACTCAAAGGAGCTGCATTCAGTTCAGTCTGACGGCTCTCCTCTGTAGGTTGAGGTACAATTGAAGACGACTGTTGAGGTTTAACAGGCTGCTGCTGTTGCTGCTGGGGCTTCACTTTACAAACATTTTGCTGCTCCCCTGTTCCTGTTTTCTTAGGAAAGTTTATACCGTCCGGAGGTTTAGAATCGGCCTTGCTAGAATTAACTTCCAATTCACTTTGTGACTTAGACACGGCAACTTGATCATCACTTAGCCTTGACTCTGTTGACTCCACGACTGGCATGCCCACAATGGATGAACTAACATTAGCTGATGTGCGCAAGGTTTCTTCCCATGCAGCCACTGGATTACTTGCACGTCCAATACCAATCCCACCTTCCCAAAGCTTCCTCGATGCTTCCATCTTCTTTGTCATTTCAAAAATAGCTGGTGAAACTGGAGATGGCTCCCTGGCTGGTCTGTCAGCGGTTGGTCTTTCATGAATGTCTACTGAGAGAGTTCCTGTACTGAAGAGGTTGTCAGCGTCATCATTTCTCTCGGCTGAATCCACATTCAAATCAGGTTCAGAGTCCTTCCTGCTTGATTCACTTCCAGAGTCATCTTTGGCTTCTTGCTCCTTAAATAAAAGAAATAAACTTACAATGAGGCACTAAGCACAATAATAAAAAACTAAATTGTTTAGTGGTCGATTCCACTTGAGTATACGGCAAATATAGTTGGAAAGTGGTTGAAAATCTGTCATCGACATCAGATAGAAACATGTGTAAGTTTGACTTGCTGGATCTTTAACTGTACGAATGAGCCACACTTCTCGATAGAATATTACATTTGAATTTTCCAATAAATGTTAATACTTACACAGTTGTAAGTTACTCTACTTATACAGATCTTAACTAAACTGTTTACTACCTAATAGAAAGTATGTTGCTAGTGCTCAACATTAAACAATAAATAATCCTCAATAAGTAGCAACTTAAGCGCAGTGCAGTGCAATGCAGGTTATTTAACCAACCTCGCTTTCCTTCACGTCATCTTTTTCCTCACTGCCTTCATCAGAAGCAGTTGTTACTATGTCTTCAACAGCTGGAGTGTCAAATTCCTCAGCTTCTTGTACCTCTTTGGAAGCCTCTGGATCATGTGGAATTTCACCTTCAGGTGAAGCTGACTGTTGCTGAGTGCTAGGTGAGGTTACTGTCTTTCCTTTCACAGTATTATCCTGAAGAGAAAAGGACAAAAGGTCAAATTAAACCCAGTTGAACACTTGTGTCTCTCAGGGACATGTGGTCTGAGTGTTAGAGACCAGATCAAGCAGGCCAGATTTGAGACGGAGTGCTGGCAAGGGTTGCTGTGTTGTGTTGTCTTCTTGGGCACGCCATTTGACTCTCGCAGTGTCTTTCTCCACCCAGAAACATGACAAAAATGCTGGGGTGCTATCCAAGATGCACAAACATGCCGTCTTAAGGTGTAAAATGCTGGTCTGGTAAGCCATATAGTGGAAGACAGACTTTAACCTTGAACTTACTTACACAGTAACACTGAATATGCTTCCTTCTTGTACTGAATACTGACTGTGTAATGTTAGCCACTAAGGAAACATGCAAATTGACAGGTTCATTTCATTATTGAGCATAAACTAAGCAGTTGACTACTGTCACAGTCAATATCACAAGTGCTTTTCTTACCCCTGATCCTTTAGCTTGCTTCTGAGACACCACGTTGTCACGGCTGTTCTTTCTTCCCTTTGGACCACCAGACTTTGTTTCATCATTGCTTGAGGCAACTCTTCGCTTGCCACTTCGATCAAACCTTGGTGGCTTTTCTCGCTGAGGTTTAGGTTGGGATCTTTTCTCTGAGGAATCAGTAACCTTTCCACCTTTCTCTGATGTTTGGTCTCGGGTTTCAACTTTTGGCTTCGTTTTCGGAACAATACGAGTGGGTTCTTCATTCTCTTCTGGTTCTTCAGGAGGTGCTAGCAATGCAATTTCCTTAGTCATGGCAATGTAGTCATCGTCTACACTTATATCTTCAATCAGGCTGGCAGCAGAAGAAATAACTGTTCCCTGTTGTAAGCAAAATCAAAAGAGTTATTCCCAAGTAGATCGTCATATGCTTACTTCTCTTTAGAACGAACTGGTGTCCCTTTACAAATTAAACTTACCAAAAGGCAACACAACAGACTAAGCAGTGTGTGTACTTCATAATTTATCCCTTAACGTGAAGACGATCAACAGCCCTTATTATTATTATTATTATTACTATTATTGTTGTTGTTGTTGTTGTTGTTGTTGTTATGCACGTCCTGTATCGCATTACTCAAAAGCGTATTTCGAATTTCACAATATCTGAAGTTTCAGTGATGAATTGGCAGATTGCAATAGAGTGTTTTCATATGACGTCACGGCATTGATGTTCTAAAACAAAGAAACGGCGACCATATTGGTATTCCGAGCCATTCCTCCAGGAATAAAACTCTTCTTTTATGCAAATATGTTTTTGCAAACCAATATGGCCGCTAGTCACGCGAGTGAAAACGCTCTATTACATGAAAACGGAAAAATCAAAATGGAAATTCAGTTGGGAGTGCATATTGAGAAAAAATATCCCCTCTGATGATCAGCTTCTTTATACTTGTTACACCCGTATATTAGATCACCTGCTGGCAGCCTTTAGTACTTACACATAGGTTGCTCTTTCATGAAAACTGTTTTAAAATTGAGTTTATGAGTGATGACTCTGTTTGGCCCCCTCATGCCTCATCACCGTTTGGTAAAAGTTAATGGGTCAAAACATTTAAGAAACTAATAAAAACCTACAACGTTGACCTCAAGTGTGGAGCCCATTTAAGCACATATCGACAGCACAAGACAGAGAACAAAAGGAGGAAAATAAGGACACTCACCGGTTGCACGGGTCGTGTGGAGGATGGCTTACCACTTCCAACTGCAAGAGGATCAGGAATTGACGAGGTCACCACAGGAGTCACACTTGGTGGTTTGGCAGGAGTAACAATGAGAGGTTTGTCCCATGCATTAAAAACTGGAGGAGGTGGAGGTGATACTGGCCTTTCAACATTCACTGGGCTGTTGCGCTTTGTAGAATTTGCACTGGATGGATTGCTGTTGGATCCTGTGATCGTGGGTCCAATGCCTGCCTCCGATACAGCAGTGGATGTCACTTTTCCAATTACTCCAGGCGATTTACTCTGTGTGTTGGCTTGTGATGTATGCTGTTTACTGAACCTTGGGGGCTTGGATGGTTGGTTCTTTTTATTTCCCATCTGATTTCCACGCTGTCTGTTTTGCTCATCCATTTTCTTCCTCCTCTCTTCTTCTTCACGTTGTCTGTCTTTGTTCTCTTTTTGCGTTCGGCGAGATGTGACCTCAACAAAACCACTGAGAGTTGATGAGATATCAGAGTCATCATCTGTCATGTCGTCAATACAGATGACTCCGGCAATGTTATGCAAGTCAAACTGTTGAATATCGGTCTTTCTTACAGGAGTTTCTTGTTTTTTTGGCACTTTGTTCTCAATAACCCCGGTGTTGATACTATCCAGTCCAGTACTATGAACATTTCCTTGCATGTCTGATCTCCGGTTTCCATCCTTGCTAAACCCATTTCTAGCAGCAGGCAAAGGTGCCCGAGGTTCCCCACTGGTCAATTTGGAACCATCAACCTTTACCTGCTGCCTTTCCGCTAAAAAAGGCTCTCGTCTAGAGGATGTGTTACGTGTCCCACCAGGTTCTCTGTTCTTGTCTTTCCTTGTCCTGTCTGAAGATGACCGTGGGGCTGAGAACCCTCTCCTTGGAGCAGACTCTCTTCGTCCTCCTGGCTTATCACTTCTTAAAATCTCGCTTTCCTTTTGATTATCACCTAGTTCTTCATCCCAGTCCTCTGTGACTGGTATACCTGGCCCTTCAGGTAAATCTTTTGGGAATTGCTCTCTTCTACCTCTCCCTCTTCCCCTGCCTCTGCCAGGACCACTTTCTCTTCCCTCACTAGGTCTAACCCCATGAGAAATGCCTCTACCCATGCTGGCTCGCTCCCTTTCATGTTGCTTCTGGAAGCGGGGTGGCCGTTCCACTTCTCTCCTACTTCGACCAAACCCACCAGCACCTCGCCCTCCAGCACGCGATGCCACCTTCCCACGAATTGGAGATCTTGTAGATCGTAAACTACCTCGTGATTTATCAAAAGTTGCGTTAGTGTCCTTTCCCCTCTTCGAGTCATTCTCCTTTTCTACATCACTAGACTTGTCATCCCTTCTTTCTTCAGAAGCAGATGTAGCAGTAGTGTAACTGCTTGAGTCACTGTCATAGTCATCTTCAGAAAGTTCTTCATCTGTTGATTTTGAGCGTCTGTAGTTATTTCCAAATCGTCCACTTCCAACTGGCTGAATTGATCTGCCTCCACGCGCTGCTGTGCGCACAGGGGGCTTACCAAGACGACCACGTGTGGAACGGTAGCCACCTCTTTGGTTCCTATCCTCTGCTCTCTGCCTTGGAGGCTGCTGCTCACTTTCCCTTTCACTGATTCTTTTCTTCCTTTCATCCTGAAAAGAACGCCTGCTTCCAGTGTCCCTGTCATCGTGTTGAAAATGGGATTTCTGGTCCTTTTCCCGACCTCTTTCCCGTCCTGTGAATCTCTGACTAGTGTGGTCTCTGTTGTAATTTCGTGTGGTGCGTTTCTCGTCATAGTCTAGATTGCGATCTCTGCCACTATCCTGAGTAGTTCGCCTCTTGTCAGTAAACTTTCTGCCTCCTGGTCGTTTGTCTTGGTTTCCCGCACTTCTAGAATCCTGTGAATATTGAGGAGGCTTTCCAAAGCCACCACGCCCCTTGGGTTTCAAGTCATTAGTTTCTCTGTAACTATCAGTTTTCTTTCTTGTATCATCTTCCCCCCTTGATTTTTCAGCTTCCTTGTCGGGCAGTTTTGAAGGTATCTCTTTGTTCTCCTTAGCTTTGCTTTCATGAATCAAGGAATCCTCCTGGGCTTTTTTATTCTCCTCGGTTAAAGTTGCTTCATCTCTCTTCTGGGGTTCCTTTGCATCTTTTTCAGCCACTGAAGGGGTACTTTCTAATACTTTTTCTCGTTTAACTGTGACAGCATCTTCTTGAACCTTCTTTGCATTCTCATTTGGAGTTACATTAGCGTTGTCTTTCGCCAGTACATTTTCTTTATCCTCTTCTTTATGCTTATGTTCATCCCTAACAGTTTTCACAGGTGGTGAAGGTCTTGGTTCTCGTGTTCTGGTTGGCTTGTACTCTTTGTAATCCCTACTATCTCTAGTACCTCTTTCTCCTCTCCCACGACCTCGATGACTAGTAACAGTACCACCAGCACCACGGCCATGGCCCCGTACAGGGAAACTAACCCTACCACGACCATGAGATTCTGAAAACCGTTCACGTTTTGTATCACCACGACCAGCAAATCTCCCCCTTCTCTCAACGAATTGTCCTCCATCCTCATTGTCATCACGCTTTCGTTTTCCCAGTTCTTTGGAATCTTCACTGCGTCTGTTATCTTGTGGTCTCATATCCCGTTTTGAACTACGCCTTTCTTCTCGTCTGTCTCTAGTCTGAGTGATTCTCTCAGGTACAGGCTTTGATGTGCCATCATGACTGTCTTTCCTTTCTCTTTTCTCAGGTTCCCTTTCTTTTGAAACCACGTTTTGTTTGTTAGATTCAGAAAGTCGTGGCTTGTCAGAATCACTTTGCATTCTTTGCCTTGTTTCACCTGATCTGAAACTTCCACCTTCCTCAAATACCGGTATGTCCTGGTTATCAACTGGCTTCCTTTCCACTCTGTTGCCGTTAGGCCTACTAGTTTCAGCAGCACGTTCTTTTGATTGCTCCTCCATTTTGTCCGTCTTGACAGGTTTTTCATGTGCACTGGTGAGTGGTCTCTTTTCACTTTCTCTGCTTGGCTCACCACTGCCACTTTCAAGCGACTTGACACTTGCTATATCATCTCCCGCTGTGCTACTGCTATCAGAACGTTTCATGATTCTCCTGACAGGTTGATCAGGTTTAACAGTATACGAAGGTGAAAGAGGACCTAAAACCAATATGATATACAGACAATTCATGAATATAGTTCAGACACCATTTTTATCAGAAAGCTTGCTAATATTTGCAAGGAGATACTCTCTGTCGACCAGTATGCAATGCACGTCTGGCCAAAGGTTTCGTAGGCCAGTTTCGTAGGCCACAAGACCTCCAATTTGATCATTTCGTTCTTCAATCCTTTATAATCCAAGGCATCCATCACGACTTTTCAACAGCTAATGCTTTTAATGAAAAGATTGATTATCGTTCTTAACATTGGGCGAATATTTTGTCCTAAATTGTTTGTTTGTTACATATGTGAAAAGCAGAAACTCATAAGGAGTTGAAACATATAACGCGCGTTCACAGCGTTCGAACATTCAGTTTGCCAAGTACCATATTTGGAAACACAAGGAGCTTGTACGCGAATGATTTACATACATAACGACACAGGCAAGAAAATTTTCGCTTTTGCGGTAAGTCACTTGAATTCCGACCTAAACGCCGTGAATTACTCACAGAAACTAAAGAAATTCATCAAGAGTATCCAAGTGAAGTTCTCTGGACCATTAAATGACGATGAAACAGAGGAATTTAACCAAATTTAAGTCTATTTAACCAAAGTTGTTTAAAAACAAGATTACGCCATTTAGCGCGAGCTAGCGCGCGCTGTGAATTTAATCCAAAGTTTGCAATTTTGATTGGTTGATTTTTTTCTCGTGGTTTTCCAAATATGGTACTTAATGGCAACGAATGTTCAAACGCTTTGTACAATGCAAATCATAGGGAGTTACACGTTTCAACCCTTATGGGTTTCTGTGAAAAGCTAAACAAGGGCCGGAACACGATGTGGTTTTGGTCATTCATAGCGTGAAAAGAACACGCTGGCGGAAGGCCTTGACCATGTGACAAGAGACTCTTCTTAAAAGATTTATTCAAGAAAATCTGCCCAGAATCAGTGCAGAAATAAAGAAAATCCCCTCGGATACAAGAAAAGGTAAAAATGCCCCCATTTGTTTCTGCAAATGACACTGAATGGCTGCTAAATTATTTCCCTTCGCATTGCCAGTAGATTTTTTCCAATACCAAGTTAGCTTTATTGAGACCATTTGAAATTTATTTTGATGTAAAGTGCTTTCTTTGCCGAGTTTTTGTGTAATGGAAACCTTTTATTGCAGTAATATCGAACTGAAAACATTTAAGAATCTGTATGTGGCCGGTTATGAAAACAAACTGCGTAGGGATTCCAAACTTCGGTACGGAAACTGCCAAGTAAAGTTCATTGCTCTTGTTCTGCATCTTGGCTTGGAAAGTATTTTAATCACACTTAATACTGTATACATATTCTCTATAATTATGTGATTCTGAAAGCAAATAAAAGGCAAATTTAGTTTATGGAGTTGTTTTCAAATGATGCGTACAGCGACAGGAGCTTGTAATTATAATTGCAACTTGTGACCCCATGATGCAGGTCATAACTTCACAGTGAAGTTGTTCTTAGCCAAATGACCTTAAAAGCAAGCATTTAATACCTCTTTCTACCGACAAATTTTATTTTAGGACGCCAAATGCCCCAAATCTTTTTTATTATCAAACAATTTTCTTCAGCGACAGAATCAAAATAAAGCAAACGCTCACAACGCATACCAGTTGATAGAGAGTCTTTAAATGTGCTACATGTATGTGTCAATATCTTAAAAACTAGAAACATGAAAGAATATGTAAGAAAAGCCTGACAGAGACAGCTAGGGAGGTGCCTTTACAAGCTTAAGTGTGATCTCCCTCTCATAACTGTAGCAAAACACCACAAGAAAAAAATTGAAAATTGCAGCGATAATGATGTTCACCATATACTGTAGGTACAATAATTTGTTACGTAAGACTGATCACCCACCTGAATCTACCATGGGATGTTGAATGGCTACTGATAGTGGACCCTCAGGAAACTCTCTGAGTTGTGGAGATCTAGCTAGCTGCTGCTGGTGATGTGGATACTGCTGTGGATAAGGTGGTTGTTGCTGATAATGTTGTTGTTGCTGTCTGAGTTGCTGCTGCTGGAAACGAGGTGGAATGTCTCTCTGTGGGTGGTGATGAGGTCGTGAAGCACCTCGCGATGCACTGGATCTCGAAGCATCACTAGATTCGCTGTCATTTCTCTGCCTATTAACATGTTCTGGCAGCTCGTTTCGAAGCAAGGCACTTTCCTGTTGGTTTACTGCTATGTTCTGTGGTTCAGTTTCTCTATTAGGACTTTCTGACATTTGTTGTTCATTTGCAGTTTCCTTACTATGAGAATCCTTTTCGATGGAATCCAGTTCCTCTGCCCAAGCATCATCGCCTTCTTTTCCACTTTCCCTCCGGACCCTTTTTAATTCTAATTCCTTTAGTTTGGCTGTTGCAGCTGCTTTTTGTTCTGCTTGCCGTCTTAATTCCTCTTCTTCTCGCCTTTTCCTAGCCCTCTCTACTGCAGCACGCATTTCCTCTTGTTGCTTCACTCTGCGTTTCTGCCATTCATTCACAACAGGTTCTTCTGACTTGGGTAATGGTTGACCTTGATCAGAACTAACTGTGGCAGGAGGAGGATGTACTGGTTGCCCTCCTCTCTGCTGCGCATGTTGAGGATAAGGCATTGGCCACGATGGAGCAGGAGGAGAACCTCTGCTATCAAATGGCCTCACTCCAGGACCTGGAGGTACTTGCCTGTTTTCAGAATAAGGATGAGGATGCCCTGAGGATTCAGACCATGCCGGTCTTGTTGGAGGTGGTCCCATTTCTTTAACCTGAAAAACATGGAGAAAAGTGATTCACTTCAAATCAACCTCACAACAATAACTAAACATCACAAGACTTTCTGAAATAAGAATTGAGATACATTTAAGATGGGAAAGAATGATGATAATAGTTAAACTCATGGTGGTGAGAATTTTTCGTTGTGTTCAGGCCATTCTAAGATTTCTACCAGTAAACTGACATGGCAGTAAAATACTGGTGTAGCAAAAGGGAGCACAGATAGCACACCAGCTTGGAAGAGTAACTGAGAACCACATTGTTTTATTGCATTAGATAAAAAAAATTGCTTGCTTGCTAGAAGGAAAATGACATCACTTACAGATCTGCTTTCATTGCTTTGCCATCTTGTTTCTGGTTCACTTGTAGTTTCTCTCTCAGGTTTCCTAGATGCTTCAGTGTGAGGCTTTTCGTCATCTTCAAAGTCTTCAAAGTCCAGCTTTGCAGCATAATCAACTTCATCTTGAGCACCTGCCCATCCACCTTCCTCTTCTTCATCATTATCTGCCATTGCCTGTATGTCTTCTGGTTTCAGAATTGCTGGCCTTCCATACCCTTCGCCACGACCCATATCTGGCATCTTGCCAGCATGCAAAGGTCCTGAAACAGTGCCCAGTTTGTGCCCTGGTCCCCTGTAATAGTTAAAATTCTGTAGCTGTAATCTGATGCTAATAATTTATACCTTGTTTATTAAATTTGGAACTAACAACAGGACCTTCAATACTCGAGACAAGTATGCACTCTTGACAAATAGGACAAGATTCTTCCCCTGAGACAGACTTGCTGAAATGCTGTGGGCATTGCAACAGACTAGTTTCCTATACAGGGGGAGTACCAACAATACTAGCCAATGGATGCAACAGAAACCAAAATTAAGAACTCATCACTCATCACTCCAAAACACATATATTTTTCTCACCACCATGAAAAAGAACATAAAATAATACACTCACTGAAGTTTCAAGTTCCAAAGAGCCTTGTACACGTAAATAATATTAATATAAATAATGAAAAGAGGTTAGGGTTTTGGTAAGAATCTCATCTTGTGGGTGCCAAAGTTTGACAACTTTTGGTATGATTTTATTTCTAAACAGCAAGCAATGAAATGTCACTGCTCTTTTACCATCCTTCGAGACTTGCTAAAACAGGTTAAAGCGTATAAGCTGATATTTTGGATCATTCAACCACAACAAAACAAGCAGTGGTGTTCAATCTCACTGTTCCCTCAGAAATCGGTTGTTTGGAATTATGTCACAAATATGTGGGCAGGCTGCTGAGTAATATTTTAAAATGGCAGCTGCCAATGTCGAATTTCACGACATTCAAAGGCAAAATATCTAAGGGGAACAGGGCCCTTTAGAACTTGAAACTTGGTGAGAATCTTATTTTTTATAATATTATGTACTTTTTAATGGTGGTAAGGAGATATGATTTCCTCCTTTAAGCATAATCCCAAGCAAAAAGGCAAGTACAACCATACACATAGGCATAAAAACGGCAAATCTCTCGTTTTTCTTCTGCTTACAACAACAACACTTGTGCTTTATTTGCATGACCATAAAACATTATAGTATTGCAAAAGCATCCCATGTGAACTTAAAACTACCCACAATTCCTTTTGGGATTGTTGTGTGCACTCTTTCTGATAACCTTTCTTGAAATAGCTGTATACAGTGCAAACTTAAGGTGGCTGAACACAGTTTTTGACACTTGTGCCACATTTGCAATTTTTTGAAGTGGTTGATCCCTTGGTCTTGAAAATTGGCAAGTGCATGCAAAAACTGTGTTCAGCCACCTTAAGCATATGCACAATGCTTATCATGATTTCAAGGCACTGTGCCTGTGTATACCACTTTGTGCATAATTATGCTTATCATGCCTGTAAATCACACAATTATAGATAGTGGCAGGGTGGAAGATTTGAACCAGGGTTCATAAATGAACAATTTTCTGATCTGTGTTCATCCTTGAACCAACAAATGGGTACAGTGATTAGCCTCTGAAGAAACTACTTGCTACGCTGCACTAATAGATAAATGGATGTATACTTGTGTTGTGTTAAATTTACAGTATTTTCCCACTTGTGTACATGAATGCTACATAAACATTGTTAGTGCAATAACCACTAAAAATATAATTTGCATTTTACATAACTATTTTGCTACATACCTAGAATAGTGATCTGGAGGATATCCATGCGAATGCCTGCCTGGTCCATATCCTTGTGGTCCATTGCCATGGTGATGAGAAGGATGACCATGAGGAAAGTTCTTTCCATGTGCACCATGCTGCAAGGAGAGGAAATCATAACAATCAGCAACAGACTCTTGTAATACAAGATAGCCGTGTGCAGTACTGTCATCCAACAGAAGGGGCTTTTATCCAGGGGGCTTATAGCCAGTTGTACTTTTTTGACCCCAGGGGGGGGAGGGAGGGGGGGCTTATAACCGCAATTTTACCAGGCCTTCTGACAGGGTGCGGGGGTGCAGGACTGCACAATTCAGTCAAACTCACACAATCCCGCACAATTCCTTAAAATCCGCAAAATCCCACACAATATTGTAAGATTTGCTTAAAAAACTAATTAAATCAGTATTTCTATTGATTGCCGAGAATTTAAGAAGGTTTTTAGGCTATTTATCTTCCAAAACAATCAGGAAATCTGCCGCTTTCTGCGACTGAACAGCTCGAGCGGATATAAACATTGAGGCATAGTAAACATTGAAGTATTTCTTAGTGTACGGTGGTGCAATGAAAAACGGGGTATATGTCGGTGTTTATATTTTTCTCGACTATTTTTGCTCGTTCACTCTCTGAACAAATTCACAAACGATCTTAAGATCACAAATGATGTATCTTCAAGGCTGCTGCCTAAGAAAATGTCTAAGGAGCCCTTCGGGCTCCTAACATCAAAAGTTAGGAGCCCAAGCCATTACTTTAGGAGCCCAGCCTAAAGTTGCCATGGTCGATCCTCGGGGGAGGAGGTGGGGTAGAAGAAAAAAAATCTAGGGGAGGGGCAGCAAAATTATTATTTTACTTTTGCAGAGCAAGCTCACTAAAGAAATTGAATTATTGTTAGTAATAAAGGTTTAACAGAACCAAGATTACAATTTACATGTAGCAGGTCTATTTGAAGGTTAAGGCAAAGGTAATAAAAAGTCAAAAACACCTGTGTAAACACTTTAATTAAATTCTGATCTTATCTACATTTCATAATCAGTTGTCAAAAATAGACCAGAAAAATTAAGTTGTGAAAATAAAAACAGTTTCTAGGCTTATCAATTGAGTTGCTTCTACAATAGATTTTAGTAGTTTTAAAAACAGTTCATGTTATTCAGACTGTTTTCAGCAAGCACATTATTATTTTCAAGAGTACTGTTCTCCTTGTCACGGTTCAATAACCGAGATAAAAACACGAAACAGTTCGAATGAACAAACAAACAAACTTGATCCACAAAAAGCGGTAACTGATAAGAATGTCACAGAAAAGGCACACATTTTCTGTTGTTATGAAATTAAGCGTTCTCTAAAGTGAAAAAAATAAAAGTTTGAGTTAAATAATGAGCTTAATTACAGTAATTCGTAAGTGTAACATCAAAACATTCTGCACATTATTTTAGGCTTGTTGAAAAGGTTTTGTTGAAAAGCTTTTGCAGATTAAAATTGTTATGATCAGACCTGATGCATGGATGGCCAGGAGATTGATTTCACTTTTGTATCCGTAAATGTTTACTTCAAATTCACTATAAACTCCTCCAAAACATCAACGTAGCGAACGAAACGTGAAGCAGCCCATAATACTATTCATTCTTCATTCCATATTTGGGAGTCAGTCCCAGTCCTAAACAGTCAAAAATAAATGGTTTTCGAAGTTGCCGAATTTTGCAAAGGCACGTTACGTATTTATACGCTAAAATTATCTCGATTATGCACAATTTTAGTATTTCCGTTTTGAAATGAAGCACTTATTGTTTTGAACGGGATATATTTTACGCCAGTGGAACAAAGTTACAAAGAAATTGAAGTCATTAGATGAAAATGGAAATTCTATGCTTAAGCGCCCATCCGGGCTCCTTGAAAAAAAATTTAGTCGCCCGCACTCGTAACTTAGGCGCCCCAGGCGACCGGGCGCCCGTTAGGCAGCAGCCTTGATCTTGGACATTTCACGCTCATTATTTTTCCTGCGCGATAGCTTTTGTAGACAACGCCATGTTGCCATAATGCATATTTCCTTCAAAAAATCATGCCGCTTTTTTCTCCAACAGGTTCGCTTCCTCGTTCAGTTTTAAATATATATACCAGTGGCAAAGACGAAACACCGAAGAAATGTATCACCGCGCCGAAATGGCTGTCAATTTGTCAGAACTTTTAAAATATTTTCGCAAAGGCGAACGCACTGATCGAATTTGCGAATTGACAAACAAAAGCGCTGCAACCTCGGGCAAGAGAAAATCATTGTCTGATCAAGAAACAGGGTTAACACTTCAAGCTGCGACCAAAATGGTTGCCATGGCGAGTGGAAATAAATTTTGGCGACTAAATTTTCCACACAGGTCGCCAATTTGGCGACCAGTGTAATGCAAAGGGCTGGCTTCGCATCAACATTTTTTTTTTTTGCAATTCACTCACTAAGCCAAACAAATTTGACCACAAAATTTTTCATTATTACTATTTCAATCACCTATCTTACTTATCTGTTTGAATTAAGGATACCTCATTGCTCAGATTCCTAATTGTGTTGTTTGAGGCCTTCGATCATGGAGCCGCCTATAAAGTTTGCAAACCACATTTCCTTTCCATTATTTTAGTGTACTGTACAAGAATTAAACTTGTTTTGCATGTTTATCTACCTGCATCTTTAATCGTTTATTTACTTTTCTGCATGATAATTGGAACAGTTCAACAAAAAAACTCTTCAATGCAAACGAAAATAACTACGTTGGAACGTTCTTCGAACGATTTTAATTTGGCTCATAATGGTCAGCGGTGTTACTTCATGTAAGGCGACATAAGGTGTCCTGCTTTAAAAACGCTTTATTTTTTGGCGACCAAAATTTTCCTAGTGGCGACCATTTTACAAAAGGAATTCGCCAAAAGGCAACTTCTGAAAAACATGAGCTTGGAGCACTGAGGGTTTATTATTTTTTTTTAATCCAAGTGAAGGACGTTTTCATTCAGGAAAGCACGTTCTATGCTCTTATCTGTCTTACATCTAAGTTTTCACTAAAAATAAAGTGTTATCCAATTTCATTTAGCAAGCAATAAAATTTGCATACTGATCTCGGCTCGGTGTTGCAGTTTTTGCAGCAATTTAAGACATTTGCGTGTGAAGAAATTCTAAATCTTTACAGGAAAATACTTGCTTTACCTATCAAAGAAAGTAGAACTTGTTCAGATCAGAAATATTTTATTTCGAGGTGGAATTACGGTTTTGTACGGGCTTGTTAAACTTCATTGATCGTGTCACGCAACATGAATCTGTTGATTCAAACCAAATTAAGAAAACAATAGTTGTACTTTTCATTTATTCAGAATTTCTTTCCTATCAGGTTTTTTTGGGGGTCTGGGAATTCAATATATATTAAAATTTGGTTGTCTACACGATTGCACAATTCCGCACAATTCCCGCACAATTGCCGTTTTTTACTGCACAATTTGCCTCCCAAAACCCGCACAATTTTCTTTTTTTTCCCGCACCCTGTCAGAAGGCCTGTTTTACGGTAACTCAAAATTTTGTTCTTACAACAGCACCAGCCTAAACTTTCACAAACCCAATAATTAAAATTATTCCTGTGAAATATACTTAACCAATGAGGCTGTAGGCTGAATTAGCTAAAACCAGACAACATTCTGATGTACCCAAGTGGCAAATCTGAAAAAGTTAAAAACTTGTTTCTTCTTGTAAAATAAACGGTGTTTATTATTAGGTTTCACAAGGGGTCTTTCACAATTTTAAACGTAAATAAAAGTAGCTGACAACTTCTGAGTTGGAATGACAGTTCTACAAAAGTTGCATTATCTTGTAGCGTGACATACGACACAAGGTCAAACGCTGTCTTTAAATTGTTTTCACTGGCGCTTTTGTTTTAAAAGAATGTAAAGATTTCTGTCTACTAAATCTAATTTAACTCATCAAATACAATTTGTCTCTTTTGTTATACTTTGAATTAGTCCTTCCTAACTGCCAGGGAGTATTTTGCTTTGAGTTCTATGCGACAATTTCTTGTTGAGTTGGCTTCTACTGACATTTATTCCTGTAGTTAGTTCCCAGTCCTATTTGGTTCTACAGATCGGTCGATCGTGCGTAACAGACAATAGATCCCGTCCACTTGCAAGATGACATTAAGAGATGATGTCATTGCTTAACAACCTACAAGTAAACTGATAATCTCATCTAACCTGATAATCAGGAGGTCTCCTATATTGATGTCCTCCCCCATATCCAGACCCTGGTCCCCCATTGTAAATGTCTGTTCTTTCTCTTCCAGGCCCATAATCTGAAGGTGGGGGACCTGGCACACAAAACATTATTGTTATTAACATATATTTTTTCCCATGGTGTAATTAAAAAGATTATTATATCAAACTTAAAGATTGTCTGATGCATAGTTCACAAACAAATGGAGATATTTTCAACACAATTTTACCAAAATAATGAGCTTTACTGGGTAACTGTTTTTCAGTTTTCTTGATGTAATGTAATTTTATTATAAGTAATGTACTGTATGCAAGCTGTGCATTATTGTGGAATGTGGTTAAATAAAATGTTACAAAAATAACTTTCTTGAGAAGTTTAACCAAGGGATTCACAGAATAATTTAGTTAACTGGCTGACACAAAAAAACCAAAAGGTCCTTTAGGCAACCTCGTGTCATACTATTGCACAAGGAAACAGAAACATATTTCCAGTATGCTGGAAAAGTAATTTGTTCTGGCCTACATGCCATTAACAATCAGTACACTACACGTCATAAACAATCAGTTCTATATGTCACATGTCATTAACAATCAGTTCATGAATTTTACAGGTTTGCTTATTCTGGGAAATGTGCATTACATGTGATAGTTAAATTTAATTTCTTATTACTTTTTTTAGACTTTCCATTTTTGTTGATCAACAAAAGTTGCATTATATTGTACCATGACATCCAGTGTACATGTATGAAATATATAATTATGATACTTGCAAGCAAGGTCAAACACTGTCTTGTTTATACCCCTTTGTAAAGAATTTAGAGTTTTTTTGTTATAAAATATATTTATAATTTATCTGTCTTGCTTATACTTTCAGTCTTTTCTAGCTGCCTGGTTGTATTCTGTTTATGTTCTATGGCAATTTCTTGTCGAGTTTGACTCAGTGTTGAGTTAAATTCACTAATCTGCAGTAGTTTGCTACTAAAATTAACGAGGACATTGTATGAAGTGGAAAATTAACAAGTTATTGCAAGAAAGGTTGAAGACAACACAAGTTTAGATATAAGCTTGTTACCTGGACCACTGCGTTCCATCCATGCTGGCTCGTCTAAGGTAAAAAAGTAGGGCATTCAAATTAGACTAAGAGAGATTAGTGAAGCAGAGAGATCAGTCAAAGACAACAGAGGAATGAACTAAACTACCATAAAAAAATCCACACCTTTTTTCACAAAATTTCAAGTCAAAAATCGGGAGTGCAGCTTATCATATTCATAAAAACTTCTTAATTAAGATGCCACTGAATAAACATGTAACAAACTCCAAGCATGCTGTTGTTGTTCATTGTCTTTTTCAGATGAAGCTGCTTGTGCCTTATGATGTGCATCAGCCAATCTCGTCCTCCAAGAGTTCTTTTAAGCGATTAATTTTCAATTCACTCAGAACTTAACATTAACCTGCAGGGAATACCCATTCCTCTACATTTAGCTGTTTGCAATGATGCCTGTGGCCAGTCACTTTGACACGCATCTTTTTGCCACACGCAAGAAAATATCAAGATATTTGCGAGCGCTTGCGAGGCAAATGGCCAACTGTTTCAGTGTTTTTTTTATCACCTTCACAGCAAATAGATTCACTTGGATTATCAAACTCCTTTTCTGCATGAAGTTTTTATTCTGCTGCAGGCTTCCAAACATTTTGCCAAGCTTTGAAATGTGAAAAGGAGACAGGCATCACAACACATGCAAACATGATGGAATTTACTTTCGATTTAGCTAGATCCTACTTAGCTTCCACTCCTAACATTGCAACTGCATACAAATTTGAACTTCATGAAGTGTTTTGAAGTTGAAAAACTGGTATCAGGAGCGCATCTCAAGTTTACAATATAGTGAACTCAAACAAAAAAGACAGTATGACAAGTGGAATTCTGCTATTTAAAGACTTCTTTCATACAAAAGTTTACAACAACTGCTGTGTCAGTGTTTTGAAACCATACTTGTTTGTTCATACCAATAAATACATCAATACATCAATTGCTTTCGATTAAAGGGGCACTATCACGGCTGATCATAGAAATTTCTATTTTCTAATTTCCTCAGTATATTTCCAAATGCCACCAAATACATGAATAAATTTGATAAATAGATCCCACAAAACAGGATAGAACAGTTATTTTGAGGAAGAAGTACAGGATTGCAAGGATGGAAGTGGATTGCGATTGATTTTTGGACAGGATGTCCAGAATTCAAAGCTGCCATTCTGGTGAAATTTTGAACATTTTGTTAGTCACTGTTTCCTCTTAGTTGATATTTCTTTGCATTTACCACTGTAAGCCTTTTTTTCTTCCTATTGCAAGACAATTAAGTACAATTTATAGCAAGCTACAGCCCATTCTTATAAAATATGATATTTCAGCCGTGATAGTGCCCCTTTAAAGTTTCGACTGGCTGATTTTCCTCCAAGTGGCCTGGTTCAAGTAGCCACACACTGGCAGTTATTCCTTACAAGCGCAGTGCATTTTCTTGCTACAGGAGCAAAGCAAATAATATTTTGTACTTACGCATATTGCGCATCATAGGTTTCTGACCATACTGCATGTGAGGTGGATCCTTTCCTTCCATGTGTGGTGGCAACCTTTCCCCAGAGTTTCCACCACCCAATACTGGGAATTCCCGATTGAAATATGGCATCTCCTGGTGAGAGTAGGATCTCCCTACAGACATGACAACAAACTTCATTTATATTTGTTTCACCAACAATATACAGTGCAACAATTGTTCTCTAGATTGGGAAGTCCAGGTTAGAGTCTACAGTGCCCCAAGTTGTGCACCTTAAAATTTGATTCAGAGCTAAAACAATTGTGACATCATTAATATGTGATATTCATTCCCATCTCCTAAACACTTATATTATCTTGTGGTTGAGTCTATATGCAATCCATGTGTTATAATGGCTATGCAATTAGAATCAAGCTGTTTAGGACTGGGAGGATCAAAGTTGGAGGGTACTCCTACAAAAATACTGGGTTCAGGGGTTTTATTAGAAGCCGGGACCCGGGTACCGGCACCCGTCTACTCTGAGTACAGTACCCGCCTTCACGATAATGGTCTCAAGTGGACAAATACTAGATCTATCAATACTCAGACAAACCGAAACATCTTTCCACCACTCTCCCGCTTTGCTAGCAGAGTCTAGTTAACCAGGAATTATATCTCCGAATGCAGTCCTTTTTCTCATGAAAACCAATATTTCTGTGTCCGGATTACAGAGGGGTTTTTTAAGCAAAGTAATCAATTTCAAAGTTTGATCGCATCGAGTGTCTTGGCGAAACGCATCGCCTACGATATCAAAGTAGTCACCAGGACCCTCTCTTATCAGCTGTTGCATAACATTTGCACGTGACATTTCACATGACTGAAAAGCACATGGTTTTAAAATGGCGGCAAGGAATAAACGATCTGCTCAAGGAGTCCTTGACAATTTTTTTGTCGTTTCAAAGAGGTCAAAAGGTGAGTTCTTAATACTTCACAGGTCATTTTTTCAACATAATAACCTTGCACTGACGGGTATAAATAAAGTGCATTTGCATGTCTAAAGAGTCAGTGAACCGCGACGACCTTTCATACAAACAAATCATGAAAATCGCCGTACTTAAAAACTTTCGTTCGCCACCGATTTCGCCGCTTTGTTTACTTCATTTCGCCCTGACTATCAGCCCCCTGTGTCTCTGAGGATGCATACAAATATAACTAATCAAAGACTGGCTCTTCTTTGCTTATTGTGAGAACCCTGAGAACTTTCAAGCGTGCTGAATTACTACCAGTTTAAAAAATAAACAAACACTGCATGAGAGCACGCGGCATGAATGTTGTTTGAGGAACATTGCAGATTGGTTTCAGATTTTTGATATGCTCTTTGCACTGTTTCAAGCGCTTAATTTTCTCGATATTAAGTTGTTTACTGGGTTTTTGACTGAAACCTCGGGTACACGTACAGTTTTGATGATTCTTCAAAACTCATAAGACAAACGACACAAAAAACGACTACAAAAAGGTAAATATAATTCTGCAATGGAAATCTGCAAAAACATGTGAACTCAGCACATGCGACAAGGTGAGGCGTATTTTTTTTTTTTTTTTGTAATTTGTTTTATTTTTTTACAACACATTACATTACTTACATTACATACAATATTTAAATTTATGCCACTTGCAATACATAATATCACTTACACTTACAATAACTTGGTAAGGTTAGGCTTATGCATTGTTATATTGAACATTTCTTTGGCAGACAATTCAACCATGCCTTCGGAACAAGAGGAAACTGGAGAGGCAGAAATGCAGTCTTCTAATGATGCAGTCTCAGATACCTCTCAGCGAGTAGAAAAAACTCGTGGGACAAATGTTTCTAAAGCAATAGCAGATGACATTATGTTATTAGAAATAGAGAAATGTGGACTTTCTAACCTGCACAACTACTATGAGTGCAAACAGAAATGCTGCAAAGATTTCTCAGAAGAAGAAGAGGCCAGGCAGAAGAAGCTGAACAAGAGACGATTTCATCACAGCTGGGTCGAAGAAAGAGAACTAGCCTATGATAAGACCACAGGCATTTGGTGGCTTCTTTTCTCAGAAAACCAAGGCATGTTTTGTTTTCTTTGCTGCAAACATAAAACTTTGAACACTCAGAACAATGCTACAGTATTCAGCACTACACCCAGCACAAGATATAGGAAAGAGGCCATCAGAGAACATTCTTTAACCAAAATGCATGAAGCTGCTGTGGAAGCTGAAATGAATCAGAGGGTGTCAATGTTTCATCAACAGTATGAAGAAAAGAAAGCAGTTCGCAATGATGTTTTGTACAATGCTTTTGCAGCCTTGTACTGGTTAGCGAAGGAGGCAGTTGCCAATGTTAAGTTTTTCTCTTTGCTTAATCTGTTCCGTGCTGTTGGTCTAGACAAAATGCAACATTTTAGCTACAAATCTCCCGCTGCAGTGAGAGAAATGTTCCTGACAAGTGGAAACGTGGTCAAGAACATGATTATAGAAGAAATAAAGAAAGCAGGGTCTTATGGCCTTCTAATTGACGAAGTAACAGACATTGCTGTTACTGAGCAATTAATCACATTCGTTCAGTTTTGGAACAGTACTTCTGGTGGCACAGAGATTAAGTTTCTTAGTGCTAATGATCTCCTTGTTGAATCTGATTCTGCAAATGCAGAAACCATAACAAGCACTCTTGTAAAGGAGTTAAATCAGGGTGACTTATCAGTTGGAAAGCTTAATGGCCTTTGCACGGATGGAGCATCAGTGATGACGGGAAAAACCAGTGGGGTAGCCACCAGACTCAAAGAGTTAAACAAACACCTTGTCAGCATTCACTGCATCTGCCATAAACTTTCACTTGCTTGCTGTGATACTAATGACGAGATTGCATACATGCAAGAAGTTGAGAGATGGCTTTTCCAGGTCTGGAAATTTTTTGAAAATTCCCCCAAACGACTTGCAGTATATCTGAAGACCCAACTTTCTGTGAAAAAGCTGCAAGAGCCTTCTAAAGAGGCTAAAGATAAGTGCGTCCGTAAACTTGCTAAAGCTACTCGCACAAGGTGGCTCTCTCTTGCCAAGGCTGTAGAGGGTGTACATAAGGATTACGTACCCCTCATGCTTACACTAAGGCAACTTGACCAGAAAGATGCTCAAGCATCTGGTCTCCTTGGAAAAATGTACAAAGTGAAATTCATTGGGGTGGTAACAGTCATGCATCACGTTCTTCCTGTTCTCAACAGGCTTAGCTGTACCTTCCAGGAAGGAAAGATTTCCTTCTCCCATATAGAGCCAGCAATTCAGAAGTGTATTGACGATCTTGACAAGATTGTCCAGACAGGAGTACCAGTCACCGAGTTTCTTAGAGATCTGTCACCTGGAGGCAGACTGGAACAAGCTGATCTCATTGCTTCTGATGGACATAAGCTGTTTCTCACCAATTTCCTGGTGAAATATGTCAATTCACTAAAAAAAAGCTTAAACAGTAGATTTCCCGCCCTTCCCCTCCTGTCTGCTTTTAGCATATTCGACCCTGCACTAGTTCCAGAAAGGGGCCAGCCAGGATTTAGGGATTATGGCAGTGCATCAGTGAAACTTCTGGCTGAGCAGTTCTTTGATGAAGACAGCGACAAAAGGCAGCTGATGGATGAGTGGCAGGTATTCAAGTACGACTTGGCAAAATGGAAGAATGAGCTGCCTGAGGAAGTTAGAAAGCCCCCTGGTGGGAGCAAACCTACAGTCACTTCAACTGATTGGTGCCTCCAGAAGCTCATGTTCACAAAGGACCTGGTTCCATTTAATCTCCCCCTGGTTGCAAAGGTGGCAGAGGCAGTGATTTCTCTTCCAGTCTCAAATGGATGGCCAGAAAGGGGTGCGAGTTCTTTAAAACTGATGAAGACAAGGCTTCGAAGCAGGATGAAGAATGACATGCTCAACGCCTTACTACACATTCTCATTAATGGTCCAAAACTGGGAAGTAAGGAATTTGAAGAAGTGATTGATGCTTCCGTTACAGCTTGGTTAGCTGCAAAACCACGGCGAAAGTGTCCTCCAAAGTTTTTCAGCACACCAGTGGTTCCCAGTTCAGGTGATATAAGTGAGAACTTTGTAACTGTGCAGGATGCTGGTGTACAGACGGAGGGTGACAGTGTCACGCCAAGTCACCTTTCAATTGCAGAGGAAGTTGATGCAACTTCCAAAGCACTGGAGCTACCTGCAGATGATGGTGATGATTCAGATTATGGCTCTGATTTCGATGACTTTTAGTTCAGTTCACCTAACACTGTTTATTTGTAAACAAAGTAAACAATATAAGCCAATGAGTTAGATTTAATAATTTTTATTCATGTTATGAATTAAGTAAATTCCCCGAGTCTGCGAACAGTTGTAGTAGTGTTTTAACGAAGTCACAATGCTTGTCGAATTAGTAAATTCTCTGAGGCTGTGAACAGTTGTAGTAGTGTTTTAATTAAGTCACAATGTTTGTCAATTTACTAAATTCTCTGAAGCTGTGAACAGTTGCAATATTGTTTTTTATTAAGTCACTTTGTGCCAGTGGGTAAAAAGCTCATTAAATTATTCACAATTTGTGTTGGCAAAATGAGGATGTAGAATGATAAATTTCCTCCTCAGAATCCTGGAAAATGCATTTCCGAGAGTCTAATTTTAAAAATTTTCCGGGGGGGGCATGCCCCCGGACCCCCCTAGTGGCTCGGGCCTTCGGCCCTCGTCTCACTGGGGGTGCCCGCTTACTCTATCAAAAGAACCCTCCTACTTCAAAAGTTAATGAAACCCCTGCTGGGTTGAGCCACTTTAATTTGTTACACTTCCAGTGCCCCACTCCTACAGGTACGTAAACTGTTTGCAAAATGCTGGTGTTGTCCTGTAATGGAAAAGAATCCAATCCAGAGGGAGCAGCAATATAACCACTGATAATTTACAGTCGACATTCCCTGAGCTTCTTTTAGTGTCCTTTGCCTACCACATACACTGTACATAGGACCATACAAGCTTCCAAATTCTCTTAACACACCCTCAGGGTTTGTACACAGGTATTTATGATCAAAATAGGCCAGATAAAAAGTGAATGAGACTAGATGATAGCTGATAAGAGTTCACATGATCTCTCTTCATCAAAACTTGCGTGTTCTCACCAAATTTGAACCCGCTCCAGTTTTGATCATTGTTGACCAAACTTGTCCCTCATTTATTCTCTCACCACGTGTTGGTGTTGTTTGATGTGTAAGGTCCCATTTATATGGTCTCAGGTACCCAAGAAAACCCTCCCTTGCCAGTTACCCTAGTCAAGCTTACTTTTCAATATTTCATATGATCGTGAACTTGCCTTGGGGGGGGGGGGGAGACAACTTGGGGAGGAAGATAAGGTAACCCTTACAAGTGGGACAAATTTTTCTCGTGTTAACGCTTGCACTTGCCTACTTGGGACAACTCACAGAGTAATGCTCAGATTTGAGGTTTCAAAGCACAAATTTCTTTAAGGTGGCTTACTACTGTTTTGAGGGGGATGATTGTGTCAACTTTTTAACTCCCTCTTATTATTGTTTCTTACAGCATACAACCATCATATGCAACATGCGAACAATAAAAATGCTAACAAACTGCCAAAATGAATGACCAAGGACTTAACCCATTGACGCCTGAAGGTCTTTCGCGCACACCCACCCCTAAATACCTGGGTCTTTTACAGCATTAACTGCAAACGTACGAATGGAAAATTTAAACTATATGTGCAGTAAATCCAGACAAATAATTAGTTCCTGAAGTAAACTTTTATTCCAACTAGACATGTTGAAAGACTAATTTATGACTTACAGAGTTTATCAGCCTTGATAAATTGATCCCAAACCAAACTTAAAGACAGCGATAAAATTTAAGGTTACAGTATACCTTGAGATCGACAATTGTTCCCGAAATCGGATTTTAAGATCCAAGTAATGGTCAAAGTGTGATCTTTCATTTAAAAAAAAAAGTTTTGAAAAAGAGTGAACATCGGCGGAGAAATGAGCATATTTCGTTTTTGACCGGAAGTAAAAATTCTTGTTTTGATTGACATCCATATGACGTGTATGCACTCAACCGAGACAGTTTTCGCGGGAATTATCACGAGTGCCGCCATTCTCACGCACTGATTGGCTTTGTTATTTGAGAAGGTGTTGCAAGCTTCATGTGGGTGGCGTTTGTTTGCATTGCAGGATAATTTTTAAGCGCTGTTTTCTGAAATCAATTTTTCACTTTGAACGCGACACTTTAAAGAGCCACAACTCCAAAGGAATTTGCTCCTTCTTCGTCAAATTTGGCAAGCAGCTAGTTTAGCATGCTAATAACAAAAACATGTCGGCGATTTTTTTATTTTTGTATACTTTTTCTACTGGAGCGATTTTTGTACGATCACTCCCCTGTGTTTTAGCCCTATTTGCAAAATGTCTTGTATCTTTTTACTGCAATTAAATATGACAAAACGCCGACACGTTTTTTTAGCGCTTGGGGTCCGGAAACCAAAGAACAAATCAAATTAGCGAAATACTAAATTTGCTTTGACTTGTAGCTTTCAAAAGGCGACTCAGGCGCTCCTGTTTCGAGGTTCCTAAAAGATTGACATTTCATTCTACTACAAAACGGTTTTTATAGATTGAAAGCCAGCTCAATAAGCTTTAATTTGATATAGGGGTTTAGCTATCTACAATTTATTCCGACTGCGCTATATCGTTTAGACTCGAGACACCCCCAAAGGTATACGGTAACCTTAATTCACCTCCGTGCGTCATTTTTGGAATTCGGAAAAACACCGAGACTTTGTACAAAGTCCTAAAAATATCGTAAAATACTCTAGTAAAAGATAGGTTCTCATTCTGTACAACTGACACTTCCATTAAATCAAAAGTACTAAGGAATTTTCTTGGTGCAGAAAAGCGGTAACTCAAGAAGATTGAAAATATTTACAAATCACGGCGGCATGAAACAGCGTAAAATCACTTACAATACTGCTGAATTCCTAGCACAAAATGAACACTAGCAACGCCTTCTACACTTTCCTTTACTTTTAATGTTAATAAACATACTCCTTTGTATTTTCTGAAGCATTGTAGTAATTTTCTAAAGCTGTAAACACAACTCAAAACAAAGTGGCTAAATAAACAACAAGCACTTCTCGGGAAAAAATGCGTATCAGATAACACGTGCGTGTCAAATCTGTTCGGCTTCAAAAGCCTAAAATTCCGGACTAAAGATGCAAAATTTGAAAGAAACTTGAAAGAAACTTTGTTTCAAATTAATTTTCAGTTAAGAAGAGACCAAGATATGTATTCAAAAGTGCAAAATATCGAAAATTTCAAAGCCGTGCAATTCTGCATACAAGAATTATTCACTTGTTCACGCTAAAGCAAAAGTTTTGATTTTAGCGAACGGCTTCTGCAGTCAATTATTCACTCAACGGCTTTACCGATCCTTCTAAAAATTCCATCCAAACTTGAAGCAATAATGAACATTACCATTTTCTTCTCAGAAGTCTTGAGAAGCCGCATTAAGTCTGTGTTCAAGTCTGTTATTTGCATTCTAAACGCATTTGGAAGAGCCATGACACCATGTCTTCGCAGCAGTAAAGGGAAGATGAATCCTTCATCAGCAAGGTTTTAGCACTCTGTATTCAATGATTTTCCATTTTACAGCCACTTAAAAATTGACCGGTGTTTCTCCTTTTCATTTGTAGCCCCAAAGAAGGAATTTTCCGTGTTCAGAATGAAAAACAAGGCCTTCAAAGTTTGTAAACACAAGCCGCGATGCACCATGAATTTCTTGTACATTTTGAACGCACGGATTAAGACGAAAAACCTTCTTTCTAGGACCCTAAGAGTTCCCTAAATATATGCGCAGAAAACAGATTCTGATTGGTTTATTTGCCCTTATTATCCATTTAACAATTAGATTATGAGCTCGAGATTTCTATGAGGTGATAGTTGATGAGGCCACAGGCCGAATCAACTGTCACCTAATAGAAATTGAGAGCTCATAATCTAATTGTTTTAGTAGAATTCTGACTAAAATAAACGCAAATAATGGTTTCTAATTATTTTCCTACGCATTATCGAACTTAACGTTTTAACAAAATCGCACGCATTGAATTGTCCTTGGTAAATTTGCAGTTGTTTACGCGCGTGCACCCGTTTTTCAATAATTTCAAGCTTTTAAGTCAAGAAACCGCTTAAGTCTTTCTTTTAGTCTTCTCGGGAATTTTATTACCATTTACATTTAAACTTCCTTCCAAAACGTCGGAAAAACGATAAAAACGTCGCATTTTGTGGACGACCTTCGGCAACTGCACACTAATGGCTGATAGTGTTCAATAGCTCAGCCAATCACATTGCAGCATTTGCATTAGTGTACTAGTAGAATTCTACTAAAGAACAATAGGAGAACCCAAAAAACTTCAGGGAGGGAGGGAAAGGGCATTTGTCAACACGTGCTTTTTAAGGCCGGCTACAGCCGGCACAGGTATTTTGGGGGTGGCTTTCGCGCGGCCGGCTACGGCCGGCACAGGCGCCAATGGGTTAAAAGGAGACTGAAATTGGCCCTGATTAAAGACTCTATCTACCGGCATACATTGCGCACCTTACCCGAGGTTTCGTAGGCTACGAAACCTCCATTGTTGAGTTGTGGATCATTTCGCTCTTCAATCCTTTATAATCTGAGGCATCTATCGCGACTTTTCAACAGCTATTGCTATTAATGAAAAGATTGCTTATCATTCTTTACATGGAGGCAAATATTTTGTTGTAAATTGCTTGTTTGTTACATGTGAGAGAAGCAACGGCCGGTACGCGATGCGGTTTTGGTCATGCATGGCGGTTGCGAGGAACCGCCGGTGGAAGGCCTTGACTTTGACCAGAACCTCTTCTGAAGATATTTATTCGAGAAAATCTGCCAGGAATCAGTGGAGAGCCAAAAAAGATGCCATCGGAAACAAGAAAGAAGGGGAAAATGGTCCCGTTTGTTGCAGTTTGTGACACTGAATCGCTGCTGAATTATTCAGATAATTTCCTTTCGCATTGCCTGTAGATCCTTCCAGTACCAGGTTAGCTTTTATGAGACCATTTGAAATTTATTTTGGTGTTAAGTGCTTTCTTTGCTGTGTTTCCTCCTTGTAATGGCAACCTTTTATTGCAAAAAATATCGAGCTGAAAATATTTGAAAGTGTGTACGTGACCAGTTATCGGAACAAACTCCGTAGGGATTTTAAACTGTGGTATGGAAATCGCCAAGAAATATTTATTGCTCTTGTTCTACATGTTGGCTTGGAAAGTATTATAAGCACACTCAGTACTGTATATATATTCTGTATGCTTCTGAGAGCAAATAAAAACCAAATTTAGTATACATTGAGTTGTTTTCAAATGACGCGTACGGCGACCAGAGCTTGTAGTTTGCGACCCCACAATGCAGGGTTTGACACTAACACTTTCCTGCTTTCCACTGGAAAGTAAATTTACCTCTTGGAAAGTAAAAAAATGGAAATGAACCAGAATACTTACCCAATCTGGAAAGTAAATGTTGGGCTATGCTGGAAAGCAAATTTTATGCTTAAAAGGCTTAAGTAAAAAAAGTGTGTACAAAAATCAGCAAAAACGATAAGATAACCATCTGACAATGATTTTCTGTCTTAAACAAAACAAATTTACATCGTTCTCTCCCCATATTGGAGGATCAAGAGAGCTCCTGCGGAGGTCTGGATAGGATACGATGTGGTATGGCACAATCAAGTCCGCCATTTTGGAGAGTAAAATTTTGAGTTGGAAAGTAAAATTTGAAATCTACTTTCCAATGTGGAAAGTGGTATAAAAAGTTAGTGTCAAGCCCTGCAATGCAAGGTCATAATTTCAAAATGAAGTAGTTGTTAACCAAATGACCTGAAAAGCAAACATTTTATTACTCCTCTACCGACAAATTTTATTTTAGGTCGCCAAATGGCTCAAATCTTTTTTATTTTCAAACGATTTTCTTTAGCGACAGAATCAAAACAATAACAAATGCTCACAATGTAAGCCGGTCGACAGAGAGTCTTTAAACAATCAGGAATCCGTCTTACAGATTTTTTGAAATTTTGGCTGTAGAAGTGATTTGAAAGTTTCATCATGTTTTCAAGCAATATTAAGTCAAAAACAGGTTTTGACAACCTTGAAGAGAATCAAATTGTGCACCCAAACTGTATTAGGTTTTGACCGTTAAACCAAGGGAGGGAAATTTCAGAAACAGTTTGAGAATTTCAAGGAGAAAATGGAGTCAAGTTTGAAAATTATGATTGAAAACCTACACTGCAAAAGCTTTTACAAGTATGAACAGTGCTCCAAGCTCAAGTATTTCAGAAGTCGCCTTTTGGCAACTTCCTTTTGTAAAATGGTCGCCACTAGAAAAATTTTGGTCGCCAAAAAGCAAAGCATTTTAAAGCAGGACACCTTATGTCGCCTTACATGAAGTAATACAGCTGACCATTATGAGCCGAATTAAAATTGTTCAAAGAACATTCTAACGTAGTTATTTTCGTTTGCATTGAAGAGTTTTTTTTTTGTTGAACTGTTCCAATTATCATGCAGAAAAGTAAATAAAAGATTAAAGAAACAGGTAAGGAAGATAAACATGCAAAACAAGTTCCATTCTTGTACAGTACACTAAAATAATGGAAAAGAAATGTGGTTTGCAAACTTTATAGGTGGCTCCATGATCGATGGCATCAAACAACACAATTAGGAGTCTGAGCAATGAGGTATCCTTAACTCAAACAGATAAGTAAGATAGGCGATTGAAATAGTAATAATGAAAAATTCTGTGATCAAATTTGTTTGGCTTAGTGATTGAACTGCAAAAAAAAATGTTGATGCGTAGCCAGCCCTTTGCATTACACTGGTTGCCAAATTGGTGACGTGTGGAAAACTTAGTCGCCAAATTTTATTTCCACTCGCCATGGCGACCAAAATGGTCGCAGCTTGAAGCACTGATGAAGATTCATCGTTTGCTGTTACAAGTGAAACAAGTCCTGGTCGATTCTCCAATTGCTTCAACCGCTTTTGGATTTCATTCATTGAACACTTTAAGAAAACAAAGAAATCACCACTCGGTTAAACAATCACAGCACGACAGTAAGCATTATGAACCCATGTTGGTGGCTCAATGCGGTGGTTGCAAGTGTGTTATCTCATTAAATTTGAGAAAAAATATTTTCAACAGAAAAACAATAACTTAACAAAAGACTACTATGTCAGAGTTTCATCCATTTGACCAACCACATGGGTTTCGTTCGTGAAACATGCGTTTTCATCTCATTCCTCCTGTGTGCAATACATGAGTTCTGCCCTTGTAGTTCACGCATCCCAATGTACATATGATTTCAGGTGGTACTGTATCATCACAAGTACTGGCGAAGTTCACATTTCCATTGATTAAAACTTTTCTACCATAGAAATTTGTTATATTCATTTTATAGACTGAAGGCAGGGCTGTGCTCCAAGGGTGCCCCAGACGACTAACTTTTGCCTTCGGGTGACCAGATATATAATCTTATCTCTTTCATATAAGCTTTATGCTGGGCACCCTGGATCTCATAGTTTGGAACCTTTGGGCTCCTTGTAATTTTTCTTAGAGCACAGCCTTGGTAGGTGACTGCTTAAACTCAGAAAAAGAGAAAAAAATGATAAGTCCTGGTACTCATTTCCTAGGAAACAACGATTTACTTCTCTTGCGAGCCAAGCAGTATAGAAAAAGCTGTCTTTTTCTTGGGGAGTGTGCACTAATCACACAAAATTATGCACAGTACAAGAGTACAGGATGTGCAATGCAACACTGAGGAATGACCTTAAGCTAACAAATCTAAGCTCATGGAAGCCCACAGTTTTCATACGAATGAAGGAAACTCACAGATGTAAGGATAATTAAGGATTTGAATATTTTGAAGGCATTGTACAGCACTGCTCAAAAGTAAGTTGAGGGTCTGTCAATTTATTGTGAGAAGCACTGTATATAATCACTGGTAAACTTTAACTCAGACAGGGGCAACTTTTTCTGGTATAAATGCTCGGTAAAGTTGTCTTGGGTACCCAAGACTATTTATACAATGTGTGAGTAATTGCGCACACTGTTATTGGTCAGTTCGAGTTCATTATAGCTCCTTAAAGCACGCTAGTTATGTCACTTGCATGTTTTATCGAGTTATAATGCACGCTGCTTACGTAAAGAGTTTGAGCGCCCACTATTTCCTTAGCATTTTATAAAAGAAATAAAAATCTCCATCCTTGTGCATTGTTGAGTAATATAAGCACTTGGGAATTTTTAAGAACACTCGAGAAGTGCGAGAAGCACGAGGCGCAGCCTCGTGCTTTTCTATGCACTTCTCTCATGTTCTTAAAAATCCCTGCATGCTTACATAACTCAACAATGCATGCGGATGCATTTTTTATTTCTTTAATAAATGGGGCCCTCAAATGCCCCTATGATAAAATTGTTGATTTTCAATCTAAAATTTGGCAAGATTAGTAAGAAAGTCTTATTATATACAAAAATGTAAAAAAATAAAATGAAAAACAATAATTTGATCATACCGGCACTCAATCCTCATTCTTGTTTGATGTAGCTTTAAAATATAATTTGGGCACAAGTGCACTTGGTGACTTCATATCAGTCGCTAATGTATACCCCTCAAAGCAACATAGCATGGTTTGTAACAGGTGCTCCACAGATCACTGCTACATTGTTATAGCACAGGACAAAAAATTCAAGAACAGAAGAAGAAAATGCACTGAATTGGGAGAGAACATAACAATCTCAGAGAATCTCATGTCCACCAACTATCCAAGGGTATTCGTTATGAAGAGTGAGAGCATAAAAACAAAAGCTTCAATCTACAGTAATCATAAATACTTGATTATTAGAACGACAGAGATGCCCGTACACAGGAGCACAGGAGCTATAATTTTATGAAAGGCACATAGTGTAAACGTTATCAAGGCAATAACTTTCTTATTGGCGAGGACGCCGATACTCGTATTCCACAAAACATGGATTTGCAAACTGCAAAGAAATTTAGAGTGACCAACAGACGCGATGTGATGTCAAACTACTCCTTCGCCAAACAAAACAAATTTGCGTGCAAACTCTGTTGTCCTAAATTTTGGCTTTCCATACCTTGACCACCACCCTCGTTTGATGATACACTGCCCCATGTTTTTCCTTGAGATTCTTGCTGTTGCTTGGCCGGTTGTGTTTGTGACTGCCCCGAGTTTTGCGATTGTGGTTGAGGTTGTACATGTTGTGGATGAGATGGCGGCGCTGTAGGCCGCTGCGGTTGCAATAGCGGCTGCTGAGGAGTAGGCACATTTGTTTGCGATGGCGTAGAACTTGGAGGTACTGTTTGAGAGGTTGCTACTGGAGGACTTTCCGAAGGTTTCTCCTTCGCACTGCCCCATCCTCCACCACCACTAGGAACTAGAGAAACTGTAGGATCGTTGCCGGAGTTTTCGCTCTTTAAAGACGGAAGGTTCGCGGGAGGAGGAATTCGACGACTTGCACCGACTTTTCCAAGGCTCTGTAGCCCATGACGAGCTGTACCTGTAAATAAATGTCGTCTGGCTTAGCTAAAACGAAAGTTATAGTTTTCATATACCAGTCTTTCTTCACAACACGAGTGTCCATCGTAGCGTCCACGAAACCGGAAGCCGCTTTTGAAAGACTCACAGATTACAACCATAGCAAAGCAGAAACGGCTCAAAAACGTCGTTCAACATATAAATGCATTCTAAATGCCATAAGATATTAAACTTTTAAAATCAGAGACTTGAAGCTAAAAATATAGTACAAATACAAACCTGAGGATGTCTTGGTTTCAACTTTAGTTCCTTTGTATGTCTGGTTTAAGTTGAGTGAAGAATATTTCGTCTTCCCCGCATTTTCCTTTACTTTAAGCCCAAACCTGTCGGACATTCTGGATAGGTAGTCATGAAGATAAGAAGCGGTGAAAAATGCCCCAAACTTGCAAATTCCTTCGACGTCAAAATTATTTCGTGCAAACTCAATATGGCGGAAGGGCGACAAGCTTGGTGACGTTTGACGGAGTTATCCCTGCGTATAACCGTTCTCTCCAGCAAAGGATCTAATGGATGTTTCCTTGAGTTCTTTTTTTAATCTGAAAATCAGCCTGAGGCCTTGTACTTTGGTGATTACTAAGGATGGTTTGGATGAAATCTCAAAGCCAAGATGGTGGAAAAGCGACAACGTCAAAGACAGCAGCAAATTAAAATTTTATGCGCTGCTCGTACACGAAGAATTGTATCCAAGATGACGTAATGAGATTCCGACACGTGCCGACTATATGTCGAAGATTGCCGAAGGTCGGTTGCTCGGAAACTAGCGCAGCTGCTTTTCCGCGATTCCGTGCCACTTCGCGCGTTGCACCATTGCGCATTATTTTTTGTCGTAATCTTTGAAGAAGTTGAACCGAGAACACATGCTAGCAAATTCATACACAGCATTCGTAAAATAAAATTGCAATAGTTCTATACCTTCGAAATAGCAGTGCCAGTCTCCGGCCCTGTAAAAGACTAGCCAATCGAAATAAGAGCCATTAAAAGCCCGCCTATCTTCATTTTTATTGTTCTAGCTCTGCAATTTTATTTATTTTTGCACTAAGCGGAACTGCAACGAGCAACTGCAGTGTTGATCGAAATGCGTTTTTAGGGTGATTCCACTGAAAACGAAGGAGTAATCAAAATTTTCTAAGACTCAGTTCATGACTTTTCATACCCATTACAAAAATGCAATAAAAAGTGTGTCACCGTTCTCGTTAACCATCCAGGTTGCACAAAATTTTGTGCAACCTGGATGGCTATTATAGTAACTATATGATCCACGAGGTTTATATTTGGAACCCTAGTAATCACAAAAGGGAACTATCATTTCAAGATAAAATCATTTCTTGCATTAAAATATCCAAGCAATTCAACAAAATAAAACAAACTATTTTAATTGGAAAGAAATTAAAGATTTTGTTGCGTGGGCACATAAGCAACACTGCCTAAATTACCCAAATACGTGCTTTTTAAAGCATTCAAATAAAAATATCTCAAAGTAGAATGATAAACTTTTCTTTAAATCGCGATATATTGTAGTCAACCGTATGCCATTTAAATTAATGCATTTAAAAATGGGGGTCACCGTTCTCGTGGAGAAGAAAATGACGATTTATTTCCCTGCCGAGCTTAACGTACGTTTAACGTGAAGGAAATGCCGTAATGTTGTGTGCGCGCGCGAAAAATCATGCGCAGCAAGGATGCGCAATGCAATTCATCAGTAGAATAAAAAGTCATAATAAAACAACATGTAGCTCTGTCCAGTAGTCTCATCCAGCGGAGGGGAGGTGGGGGGGGGGGGGGGGGGGGGCTTGTAACCGGATGTATTTTTTTTGTTTCCAGGTAAATGGGCCTATAACCGAAAGGCACTTCCTTTTCTTCTTCGGGGTCTTACAAATCGGTAAACTGGGACGTTACAATTTAAAAGGAAGGACAGCGTTCAGTATCATGCTTAGACTGGCCTACAAGTCGATCTAACAGAGCGCGAAGCGCGAAAACGACTTTTAGAAAGTCTATATGATGTTTTGAATCTTTGAAAACATGATACAATGAAACGGAAAAGTCAACATTGGAATGACATAAGAAGTCGTTGAATAAGAAATTTGAAATAAAAATAAAATAGAACAATATGTAACACGATAACAACAATAGATATAAACGGAAAGGATAGCATTTGATTTCATCTTTCTTGCCCAGAGATTCAAGAGTGTGCTCTATACCAAGGAGGTACGCGTCTCTTGCTTTTCGTACACTGTCACGATTGGAGTAAATGCGCTCGAGTGGAATGTGTAAGACTGTAGAAGTAGTAGTGATCAGGCGTTCTTTTTTTAAAGGGAAGAAGGAGGCGGATAATTAGGGAGGACTGAAGGGCATGTTCCATGATCTCAGGTTGTAGCAGGCTCGGAGATAATTCACAGCGGTCAAACGCAAAAATCCAACGCCACTTCCGGTTTTCGCTAGTCACTTTCGCAGCCGTTTTTGGTGTCGTCGTCGGAGCGTTGCGTGACGACACGACTGCGAAGGTTAAGGAGACAAGGTTTTCGCAGGCTCGATCGAACGTTTTAGAGTTTGAGGGGAAAGTGTGTAAGACTTCCGTAAGAAAAGTCATAAAAGTAGCATTGGGAAACCAAATTTCGAGCTGGGAAACTAGGAGGATAACAGTTATTAAAATTCCATTGCATCATATGCAACGTACAAAGGTCGTGGCTAGAATGGATCTCCAGAATCAGAAATCCGCTGGGAGATTAGAACCTATTTCTAGACCCTTTCTACATATTGCGCTACCCTCACTAAGAAATGAAAGCTAACCGCAAGCAAACCAGAGTGAAACTAACCGCAAGCAAAACGGACCAAAACGGACTGGAACTGATCGCAAGCAAAACGGAGTGAAAATAACCACAAGCAAACAAAAGTGGAACTAACCGCAAGCAGACTGAGGTGCTTGGTTTCCAGCCTCCCAGCGGATTTCTGAGTATCCATTCTAGTCTCTACCAGCATACAAAGCTTAGTGGCAGTTTTGGTGGGAACTGCGCTCACGCAGTGCGTTTGACCGCTATGTACGGAGATCTGGGAGATGTTGGCTTGGTGGAAAACGGTCTTTCAGTCGTCGTTTGGTTTCCCCAATGTTCTGCTTTTGGCAACGATTGCACTGTACGATGTAGACAACGAAAAGAAAAACGTTAAGTATAACGTCTTGTGTTGCAACGTCTTATTGAATCGGGGGTGGAAGCGGAATCATGAATCATGAATCATAGCTGTAAAATTGGTAGGAATCATGAATCTTCGAGTTTAAAACTTGGGAATCATGAATAACGAAAGATAGCTAAAAGAATCATGAATAAGAAATGAATATGCTTCCATCGATATTGGAGGCGTGTGAATATAGAATGCAAACTACGAAATTTCTTAACATTTATATCACAGAAATGGCTGAAAATAACATTTCCGAGCGTCTAATTTTCAAAATTTTCTGGGGGAGCAGGCCCCCAGACCCCCTACAGGAAAACACTGAAACGCGATTCAAATCTTCATCTCTTACCTTTCAACTTGGCTGTGATTAGGTATATTACAAACAGTGAAGTTATTTTCAAAACTGGATGAAAACAATGACAAATGAATCATGAATATCGAATGAAATTTTTTAATGAATCACAAATCATTGAGGTAAAACAAGACAGGAATCATGAAAGTCCAATGATTCCGCTTCCACCCCCGATATTGAAAGTGAAATTAGGCAAACAAACAAAAAAATGAAACGTCATTCTGCACTATCCTTTGAGACTCTGAGTTGCTGTTTATTAGCATTTGTATTGTCTAAATGTCGCATATGGTGGTGTGCACACTGTAACAAACAGCGATAAGAGAAGAATCAAACATTTCTGAACATTTTACAAAAAGAGTTAAAATTTGGACTCATTTACTACGGTAACCCCAAAACTGTAGTAAGCAGGGAAGCCACCTGAATAAAGGCACAACTGCATGTTATTCATGTCGCTAACATGTTTCAACCTCTTTCCCAGGGTCTCTCTCTAGGGGGGGGGGGGGGGGGGCAGGAGAGAGAGACCCTGGGATTGAGGTTCACATTGTTTTAGCGTTGTCTGACTGAATGGCTGTAAATTAAATATCACTTTGTTTCGCGGCGTAGGTAAATGCGCCACCGAAGCATCAAGTTTTCCCTGTATGCCTCTACATCCTTTAAAATAATGGAACGATTATTATTATTATGTTCCCTTCTAAGTTGGATACGAACTTGGGAGGGGGCTGGTAAAAGAGGAACACAGCGTCCTTGGGAGTGTAGGAGTCAAGCTGAATGAAGAGTGACCACCGGGAGAGTGAGGAAATCCCCTTCCCCGCTCACTTTTCTTAAAGAAGTGGCTAAATACATGCACTGGAAAGAGTATGGTTTTATGGGGAGCAGGGATGGCGCAGTGGTGAGAGCGCTCGCTTCCCACCAATGTGGCCCGGGTTCGATTCCCGGACCCGGCGTCATATGTGGGTTGAGCTTGTTGTTGGTTCTCGTCCCTGCTCCGAGGGTTTTTCTCCGGGTTCTCCGGTTTTCCTCCCTCCACAAAAACCAACACTTCCAAATTCCAATTCGATCGGGAATTCGAGGGCCACAGGTTTGTCAGTCGCGAGACTGTTATGTGTTACCCTCGTTAAACAAAGTCTTTATTATTATTATTATTTATTATTATATTATTATATTATATATTATTATTATTATTATTATTATATTATATTATTATTATTATATTATATTATTATTATTATTATTATATATTATTATTATTATTATATATATTATTATTATTATTATTATTATTATATTATTATTATTATTATTATTATTATTATTATTATTATTATTATTATTAGGTAGTGTCTTACTGAGAAAATTAGGTGAAAAATACGGTTCTTTGCAGGTGTGATATAACATCGCAATATGTCACTCGCTGATTGCAACACATGCTCAATACATATCAGCTAATAGAATATGAAGGATGCATCTTTTTACCCACTCCTGAATGAAAATGGCACAGTGTGCCATTTTCAAAACATTATAACTTCCTATAACGGCATTGAAATTAAACAGAAATACAAAAGGAGGCACACAAGTAGGTGTACTATACATCGCAACTTTCAGAATATCCATCGCAAAAGCAATGGTAACGAAATGACACTGGTACTCCGGGCCGAAAGAAACCCTGATCCGATTTACTAACTCTAACTAATGTACTTTGTGGCTTAACTTTCAGACTCTTCTTGAGGATATCACTAGAACATTAACACTATCGTTAGCTTACAAGGTCTTCTATTCATTGCAACCCTCCAAATTAAACCATCATCGAAACAAATGTCAACGAAATATGGTCGGCATGCCCTTTTCAAAAAGTTATAACTTTCTATGTAAACAATGAAATGAAATGCAACTACACAAGCAAACACAGTACTAAGTGTAGTACAAATCGCAAGTAGGAAGATATCGAGCGCAACAATAATTAATCTATTTATAAGGTTACATAACAACACTGTTGCTATGCATGGAAATGACTACTATTTGCCAATTTTAGAAAACCCATGAGTTTCTGCTATATTTCAATCACTGAATCATGTCGGTGTCATTTTCAGCGTTTATTACGCATGTCAGAGGGTCTGGATGGGGTTAACTGACAACTGACAAATGGCCAACTGGCATATTTCGTTAATAATTTACCGTATGATCCATAACCTGATTGAAAATCAAACAAGAGGTAATATGTTTTGTTTTTGCAATATAGCTTTTCACACAGTAGCTAAACTAATTGTAATAAAGAACTCTTTCCATATTTGTTTGTCTTTATTGAAGTTCTTTCTTACGATCTTCTTTTCAATATTTTGCAGGTAAGTTTTGATTGGCTAAGTTGTTGAAAAGGAATTTTGTGCTCGGACAAGCAGAACCCCGGGGAAGGGTACTCTCCAAAAATTCGGGTGGGAGTGTGAGGCACGCTTCAAGAAACCCTTACCCTATTTCAGACCAAAATGTGCGATTTTTCCTACCCTATTTTAAAACTGACCCAAAAATCGATACCCTATTTCAGACCAGACGGTACCCAGGAACTTCTTCGGTTTGCCTAAAAAATTAACAAGGGCCTCAAATTCCCAGCGTTTATAAATTGCGCTTCTCAAGGGGTGCATAATAACAATGAAAGAAATAGTTTCCACCAAAAGTTGTTGGCCAGATTCACCAGAGTGCACAAACCATAGTCTATTTCGGGCCAAAACGGCTCGAAAACCATACCCTTTGGGGTCGCACATACCTTTATAGCTTATATAAGAGAGTACCCACCTCCCTCCCTCCCAGGAGCAGAGAGTAGCATTTCACATCAACATTTTCCACACTGTGGAAATTGAAAGCGAAGGGTCCATACCTTGAATACGGCAAGTTCAATGAACGAATTAGTTAGAAGATAGAAACGTTTCAACGCCATGAAATCCATGCGATGGAAGGGCCCTCGAATGTGTTTTGCCGCGAGTCGTGACAGAAGGGAAAACAATAGAAGCCTCGCTCCCGTGAAAACCATAACAATAACAGAAACGCGCAAATACTGGGTAAATACTGGGTCTTTAGAGACCGTCTAGAAACAGAAGCCACTTGCAACCATTTCAACGCCAGAATTGAGAAAACTTAGATATTATTATATCAATTTTCGAATTAATGATATAATTTTTTATTGAATGTTCCCTTTTTACGACTGTTTTTGCGTATGCAAAACGGGAGTTATGGAATGAGTGGCGATTTGAAGCCATCCTTCCTTCACTCCTTCAGTCGATCATCTGTAAACAAAAGGCCGTTGACAGATGGTTGGCAGACCTACATGTAACGCCACTCTCAGTTTGACGTTGCGGTTTATTAAGACCGATGACAGACCACTGTACTTTACGCGCTAATGGTTTTGTTTTGATGGGTATGTGATGATAATTTGAAAATCGATTGTGAACATATTTTATTTTTATTTTACCTTAAATCAGGGGTATGTTGTTTCTGCCCTATTGAAAAATCAACAGAATTTTCTTAAGTTTGCATGTGACGGTGAAAGCGAAATTGAAAGCGAAGTTTGCGTAATCGCTAGCTGACAGAAGATTATCAGTGTCACGCGACAAAGGTCAACCTAGCCGATTTCAAAATAAATTTTATGCGACGCTTAATCTTTACAGCAATCAAAGAATGCATGCTCATGGCACTATCAAAACACATTCCGGAAATTGAACGTTAATCGTAAACGCTGTACAGAGAAAAGAGTATACACACGCTAGCACGAAAACACGCAAACTTGAATTTGTCTGCTTGGAGCTTGCTTCTTTTACTCCCAATGCAAATCGCATGTGACGGTGAAAGCGAAATTGAAAGCGAAGTTTGCGTAATCTCTAGCTGACAGAAGATTATCAGTGTCACGCGACAAAGGTCAACCTAGCCGATTTCAAAATAAATTTTATGCGACGCTTAATCTTTACAGCAATCAAAGAATGCAAGATAAAACCTATCATGCTCATGGCACTATCAAAACACATTCCGGAAATTGAACGTTAATCGTAAACGCTGTACAGAGAAAAGAGTATACACACGCTAGCACGAAAACACGCAAACTTGAATTTGTCTGCTTGGAGCTTGCTTCTTTTACTCCCAATGCAAATCACAATGAAAAACAGCGTAAATCCGTATAGATCTTTACAAGTGATGCACGTTCGACTTCGACGATTTAATTCGTCACTTGTTAAATAGAAGCTACAAGAAGGAACAATTGCATCGTGTGCTTCACAGGGACAACCTAAATCAACGCATTTCAAACAACTTTTATAGGCCTCGGAGTTAAGAAGTACCCTTGCTGAGTTTTATAACCCACAACAGATAAATGTTCATCGCATGCAAGCAAAATCATCAGCACAGGTCGCAGCGGAGAACACTCGAGTTTCAACGACGAGATAAAATCTGGAGCGAGATTTATTCCTAGCAGAAGACTACCTATCCCAAAAGCCAGAGGACCCTACCGCAAGTAAAGAAGGAACAACAAAACTCACAGTACAAGCAACCAAAATAGCGGTCGCAGAAGACAGGCAAAGTCATATTTTAAAAGCATATTAAAATAAAAGACGATGTGCGGATCGTTAAAAGTGATCATATGTTTTCAAACACGAATAGAAAAATACATAGAAGAAAACAACTTGCCCCCAAAGTTATCCAGATATACACGCAATCGAATTCCACTAAAAAGTCGTTCCACGTACCATTGAGTTCACCACAAAAATCAGAATTATCAGTGTCACGCGACAAAGGTCAACGCAGCCGATTTCAAAATAAATTTTATGCGACGTTAATCTTCACAGCAATCAAAGAACGCAAGATCATGCCCATGGCACTATCAAAACACATTCCAGAAATTGAACGTCAATCGTACACGCTGTACAGGAAAAAGAGTGTACACATGCTAGCACGAAAACACGCAAACTTGAATTTGTCTGCTTGGAGCTTGCTTCTTTTACAAGCAATGCAAAACAAAATGAAAAACAACGTAAATCCGTATAGATCTTTACAAGTGATGCACGTTCGACTTTGACGATTTAATTCGTCACTTGTTAAATAAAAGCGACAAGAACTCGCACGAACACATTAAATGATGAAGTCATCGCTTAAAAAAACAGTCGTGGCCCAATAGGGCCTTTTGATTAGCTAAATTTTGGGTCAGAAAGAAATAATGAAACTATAGGGTTAATTATTATTATTAAATTCTCAACCTCGGATAATGCAATTCTAGCTTTCTGATTGGTTCACTAGATCTCGGTTATCAGCCATTATACCTGCGTTTGACCTTATATGGGAAACGAGTGCGGCAAGTGCCGCTCAGTTAAAAATTTTCCTGCGGGAAGCGAAAGTTCCATCAGAAAAATGGCAAATTTGGCGAGGTTTATAAGCTTATACAAGAAATAATCGACAGTGCCTTCCCTAAAACCACACAAATACCACAAATACTACGTAAAACTGAAAGGATTGATGCGAAATGTTTAATTAAAAATACTCGTAAATGTACAACAAGAGCGACTGAACGAAGAAGAAAAGCAGAAAATAATTTACGGGAAGACCAGAAAACTGACACAATTTCATTCAGTGTTAGACGTAAATGTGGCTCAGCACTTCAGTTAAGTTTGTTACCTTTCAATCTTGATTTTGTCCTTTTATACTTCAATAAACTTCATCGAATCTGAGTGCAATTTCGTTTCAGCACAAATGTAGTAGTCTTGATGACAGCCGTGGAGCCGTAAACAAGTACAATATGTAAACACTTGCTTCGCTCGTCTTGCACAAGGCGTATAATTTCCAGAAAAGCTATTGCTTCGGATCTTCCCGTAAACCTTAATTGTTGTCACAATTTTCCAGGATGAAAAGACGATTTACGAGGAGATTTTCCGAGGAAAATCTTCAGAAGAAACCTCTCTCGCTCGCTTTCCTCGCGTGTTTCATTCAACTCAAAAAGTGAACACCGCGCCACAAATTTTCCCGCCTCCTCATACTATCACTTCGTTTACATCAAAATGAAATGTCCAGTTGATTTATACTAAAGAAGAATTTAATAAAACAATTATTCCATTCGCCCTTGTTGGATACGAGTGGTTATAGCCAACTCGGCGCTTCGCGCCTCGTTGGCTATTTACCACCTCGTATCCAACGCGGGCTCATTGAATAATTGTTAAATAGCCACTTAACTGACAACTGACAAATAGCATACAATTTAACTGATAACTGACAAATGGCCAATATTTTACCTGACAACTGACATTTGTAATCCCCCATCCAGACCCTCATGTCACAGTTTAGAAATTCCTGTGTCGCCAAGATTCAGGGCCGCGTCGCTTTTACCCCTTGAAGGCTTAGCTAGCGTGTGACGAGAAAGCACGCTCTTAGTTTTCTCCCGATATGTATAATTTTAACTTTTCCGGTCGCGGGCAGGATTTCAGGAACAAAACACCCGACTATTCAGTGTCGACCAGTGTCACATAATGTTCACGGCTCCCAAGGAGCTTGGGATACCTGTGAAAGCGGGGAAAATCGGGAAGTTTCACTGTCGCTAGGGCTGCGAAGGGTGCTGTTATCAGAATCTCCACCGACGAGCCGACATAATCTCCCGATTCCCGGGAGAATGTTACTTCTATCCTGAAACAGGCATTCTTAGAGTTGTCAACCTCCCTTCTACAGTACAATACATTGAACGTTTAACAAAATCTGAGGTGAGGGATAGTTATGTTTAAAATTATGAATTATATTATCTTTATATAAAATTATGTCACTTCACCGACCTCTTTACCCTAAGCTGAGTTTTGTGAGTAGATGTATTAGTTAGAAAAGTAGACGTGAGTAGTGATCGTAGTAGAAATAGAGATTTCCAGCGTGGAAGATGCGGAAGTAGGTTCCGTATGCTGTCCGAGTCGAAGTAATCAGTTCATAAACGTCCGTCTTGAAACCTGCCATTCGATCTTCGATTCGACTATCTTCTCGAACACCACATCTCGATGGCACAAATTATGGAGTTGGCCGGTCCAGGGTTTGATTCAGTGTCCCTGCTTATAGTCACATTCAATGTACAAGGTAACATTGTGCAAAGGTAGCCATGTTTTTCGCCATGTGGAAATTGGAGGCGACTTTGACTGTTTACAGGGAGCTATGGTCAGCTATGGAAATTTAAATATGGGTAGAATATTGCGTTGCTGGATTTCGGGCTTAATTTTAAAACCAAATAACTAACGTTATTGCAAAACGTGGCAAAAACTAAGATAAAAGAAGGAAGTAAAACGAAAAAACGTAATAATCACAAAATCTATCCTGCTATTTCCACCGTTATTCCAAAGTATGGTCATTTTTGATCGTATAACAAAGCCTACTGTTATGAAATTTGATCCGATTTTCTAGACTTACCACAAGTCGACTCTTCTGAGCGACGAAGCCGAAACTGACTTCTGTACGCCAGATGCACGACACTAAAACAATAAATAAAATAATATATAGGTAATAGCTGTAACCAGAAGTCCTGTAACAGTATAAACAATAATTCACAACTTCATATCGAAACTTCATACCTCGAGTTTGCGTTTGAGGGATGGCGAAGGTATATTAAAACTCTTCGTACGCCATTTTTGAGTATACAGTACTATTGACGATGTTGACCACTTCTGCAGCAGTGACCGTAGGTTCGTGATCCTAGATTTTATGCTTGGAAATTCTCTGGTTGATTTATTTCCATTTTGTCGTCAACTGCTCCTCTGCACCTTCTTGCCGTTGGCTTTGAAATCTTTCTTAGAAAAGCTTATCCTTTATCATGGTCTCCTAAAGATGTTAGCGTTATCATTAATGCTTTCTTGAGGTGAGGGGGCACAATGTCATTGTGAAGCAATGTTTTGGAGTGATTTACTGTAGCTAATTTCAAAACCTTAGTAACTATAGAGCGGTCGCTCGTATCACAGATTTCACATGGTGTCCCAGGTCGTTTGATGAGCTTCCTTTGCATTGCTGAGCGTTTTATTTTTTACGTTTTTTCGACTATTGTGCTTGTTTCTGTTGTTTACAAGTAAAATAGAAGAATAGTAGACAACGACGGCACTCTCTTACCGAATTCCGCACATTTTTGCATTCTCTCAAGGGACTGTTTTAATTTCTCAAGGGAATATTTTAATTTCTCAAGGGAATACTTTTCGCTGTGGGCGATAGAAAACGTCACTCGATAGGAATGCGTCAGCACTTCCCGACCCGAAAGCGTTATTTTCACGCGTCAGTCCGTTGTTTTTATTTGTTCCTGACAATAACAATATAATTATCTGTATAAATTTAAGAGCAGGGGCTCTCAGCAAACCCTTCGTCATCTAGCCTTTTGCAAATTAAAGGTAGGTATTTTTCAAAGATCTCTGCCATTGTCTTAATGCTGAGCCTACAACAACAACACCCCAAAAATGTATTTATATATGGTAACTGAAGAATATTTGAAGAGTTAAAACATAAAGTGCGGCAGCCAAATTGTATGCTGAGCTTTTTTGACTCACTGGAACTATTATTAGGAAGCACAAATTATCTACTAGGTATCTACTAGACTACTACAAGGTCTAGCACTCAAAACAATATAAACAGATCACCATATGCCAGATCTTTGTCAAAGGTTTAATATAGGAATTTCGTGATTCGCAGGAACCCGAGAGGAAATAACCATCGACAGATAGGCAATATATAAGCTTATATTGTAGGTGAGCGTTTGTAGGATTCCATTCACACGAATCGAGTAGCCAATGTGCCGAAAATTTAAGCTCATTTGTTTGAAATTATGACTCAAAATGACAACCTGTTATGCTTACATTACTAACTGCGACCGAAAATGCTTTTGTTATACTCCATCGCCTTGCAAAATGTCAAAAATTGCTTCCAAATCGTCTTCCCAAACAAACAGATCGTGTGCACCGTCCGCCATCTTGAATGAACTTGTGCACGGTCAGAGTCACGTGATGGGTCTGTTCAACATCTGAGACCGCTCTATTGTTTAGCTCTTTGAAGTTCGCCGGCTTTCATAACCAGTCTCCTCTATTAACTATGCTGCCATTCATCGATTGAAACGCTTAGTTTTAACATGCTTAATATCTGCTGCGAATCTTCATTGTCAGACATCCCGGGGCAGACATACAGTGGAACCCCGATATAACGATATCCCCGGTATAACGATGAATATGCTATGTCCTGGCAAAAGTTACAGTTAAATGTATGGGACAGAACCCCGATATAACGATCTTCGATACAACGATATTCCCGATATAACGATGATAATTTAGCGTACCCTGCGTAAAATCTTTCCCGATATAACGATATTACAGTATCAGTACACATGTTTAAGTTTAGTTTTGCTTCCCTTTTACGATTCATACCACAGACTTTGTCGTGTAACCTTGAAAACGTCTTATGTTTTGCATATTGTTGAAGGACATTGTTGCGTGCTTGAAACGCTACATTTGTGAATCATTTGATACTCATTACAAGTTTAAAGGAGAAGTTCACTCCAGAATGGCCATTTATTTTCTTTACGCCAATAAAACGTTTATACAAAAATATGTTATTCACCAAAATTTCAGCATCCAACGAGCGCTAAATCCCTACGAAATCTTTCTCTAAAGTAGCCCAAAATTCGACAACTGAACGCCGCCATCTTGGAGCTAGTAATGTATGCGTGACGTCAAAGAGTTCAGCCTGAAGTTTAGCGGGAAAATTTAAATACTCGAAACTCCTTGTTTCTTTGTAGTGGCTTTTGTTTGTCAAAATGCCTGTTTGTGCAGCTCCATGTTTCTCAAACAGATCTCCAAGAGATACAAAAAAACCTTTCACCTTTTCTTTCCTTTCAGACAGGCATTTTGACAAACAAAAGCCACTTCAAAGAAACAAGGAGTTTCGAGTATTTAAATTTTCCCGCTAAACTTCAGGCTTAACTCTTTGACGTCACGCATACATTACTGGCTCCAAGATGGCGGCGTTCAGTTGTCGAATTTTGGGCTACTTTAGAGAAAGATTTCGTAGGGATTTAGCGCTCGTTGGATGCTGAAATTTTGGTGAATAACATATTTTTGTATAAACGTTTTATTGGCGTAAAGAAAATAAATGGCCATTCTGGAGTGAACTTCTCCTTTAATTAAATAATATCATATGTAGTAAAAAGAAAAAGTACATTTTAATTTTACCCCGATATAACGATATTTTCGGTTATTTTACGGCCATATCGTTATATCGGGAGTCTCGATATAACGATACCTCGATATAACGATATAATTTTACTGCTTCCTTGGCATATCATTATATCGGGGTCCCACTGTATTGGCCAATGCGATTTTCTATTGTTACAAGTCGTCCACAATGCATGTCGTCTGTCTGTCGTCTTCATTGAAAGAAGTATTTTTAGCTCGTCACGCAATCTTCCCCGGTAACAAAATGTACAAAAAGATCATGGCGCCTCGCGGCACGTATTTACAAACTTCCAGGGTCTTGTTTTCCATTCTGAACACGGAGAATTCAATTTTAAAGTTTAAAATGAAATGAAGAAGCACCGATCAATTTTTAAGTGGATCTAAAATGGAAAAATCATGTAGTACAGTGTGCTAAAACCGTTCCGGTGAGAAATTTATTCTTTCACCAATGTGTTTTTGACTACAATTCGATCACGACTTAATGCAGCTTCTCAAGACTTCAGAAAGGAAAATGGTTATGTCCAATATTGCTTTGGAATGAAATTTTTAGAAGGATCGGTAAAGCTAGTGAGTGAAAAAGTGACTGCAAAGAGCCGTCGGTCTAAAATTTAATAATGCGATTAATAGAGAAGTTAAGCATGACGTTTACGGCAAACGGCAAACGGCAAAAATAATTCTGATTTTGCTCACTTTTTCTTTAGCACTTAAATAAAGCCAGTCGAAAACTAGGAAAAAAATCCCTTAATCACAGTAAATGCAAACAATTTCCCTAAATTGTACAAACGGCTAAAATCAGACACCAAAAGTTCGATTTTTGCCGTTTGCCGTAAACGTCATGCTTAACCTCTCTAATAATGCAGGATCTCACCACAGGCAGACCAAGCGATGGCCTTGTTAATGATATGCAACAGTCGTTCTCGGTTTGACTCAAACGATCGAATAATGCCCCATAAATCGCTGAATTTTAGATCTTTTGTTCCTAAATTACATTGAACGGTAAGCCAGATAAATAAAGATCACTTGCCTAATGTTGATTGTCTGTTTTTGCGAGCTTTGGTGGGGTTTTGGGACGATTAATTCCTCACTTGCCACTGACGCCCCCTACTAACACCAAGGGGCGCGTCAGTGGCAAGAACGACCGTTGCATATCATTAACAAGGTCATAGCTTGGTCTGCTGTGATCTCACGGCTTCAAAAATGTGCAGAATTTTGAAGCTTTTGAATATATTAGGTGGAACCCCGCTCTACGGACATCCGCTTAATACGGACACCCCGATTTTACGGACAGTTTTGTTTGCCCCGGCGAAAAGCTCATATATGTATATCCTCTAAAATTAACCCGCTTTTAACGGACACCTGTTAACACGGACAATGGACACTTTCCCATGTCTCGAGTGTCGCTTTGATTTTAATTGTGTTCAGTTTACGACCTTTTACACGTAAAGATTTACTACAGTACTTCAGAAAATACAAACAAATATTTTTATTATTAGTTATAGTGATGGAAAGCATAAAAAGCAATGTGAGTGTTAATTTTGTGGAAGGAATTCAGTAGTTTTGCAAGCGATTTTGCGCTATCCCACGGCACCAATTTTATTATTCCCAATTACCGCTTTTCTGCACCAAGATAATACCACTGGTGGTTAAATTAATGCCAGTGACAGTTGTACAGAATGAAAAGTTACCAGAGTGTTTTGAAGTAGTGTTATATTTTGTACAAAGGGTTCGTGCTTTTGCGAGTTGTTTAAATGACACGCAGAGGTGAAGAATTTTTTTTCACCGTCTTCAAGTTTGGTTTGGGATCATTAATCAAGGTTGATAAGCATTTTAAATCATAAATTGGTCTTTCAGCGTCTCTAGTTGTAATAAAAGTTTACTTCAGAAACGAATTATTTGTCTGAATTTAGTACGCATGTGGTTTATTTTTTCCACCCGCACGTTTGTGTTAAATGTCGTAAAAGAGCCGGGAATTTGGGGGTTGGGTGCGCGCTAATAAAAGCCTTCAGAACTGGGAGTCAATGGGTAAATGCATCGCAAATCGCTTCTACGCATACTCCATGGAAAATAGTCGGCATCTCGAAGAGATCTTTGATTTTTTCACGATTTGAGGCTGAAAATGTTCTTAAGGCCTGGTTTAAACGTCACATTTTACATGCGCCGAATCAAACTGCCGAATTAAGTGCTTGTAAAATGCGACGTTTAAAACAATTAAATTCGGCAGATTTGAATTAAATGCGAGTTCAGTCGAATATTCGACCGTTCCAGCTTCGTTGCCGTTCATAGCCGTTCTTTTCGGAAAAACAACGTGAAATTACCAGGTTTTGCGTATGGTGGACAACCTGAACCACGACGGATAATTTTTGGTTTTTATATTTGGAATTGAACGCTCAGCAATTAAATGCGACACAATTAAATGCGACGTTTAAAACCAAATGCCGAATTTTTTAATTCAAGTCGACTCGAATTAGTATTGAATCGATAGCAGGAAACGTATCAAACGGCATTGTTCGCCTTATGTGGTGTATCAAGTTGCTCTTGACATGCTTGCGCGGCCTCTCCTTGTGATCTGGTGCCGCAGACAAATTCCTTATAAGCATTCAGTTAAACTACTGTTACTGAGTTTTGCATTTATTCACATTGCTCATTTTACAAAAACCTAAAACAAATCGGCAAATTAAAGACGTTCTCCGACTCGCAGCCAAGTGTATGTTCTTAGCATGTTCTTAAAATTTGGGTAAATCTCAGCCTTAACGATCTTATAAAAAAGGTTCTTATAAAAAAAGAGTGAAACTCACGAGATCACATGACATCACATGACAGCGATCACATGGCCATTTGACGCCAGCGTTTTCAAAAAGCTCCGTTTTCGGCCGTCCACATTACACCACCTAGCCGGCGTTTTCAAATTTCTCCACTCTGGAGACTGTTTTCAAAAGCTCCTTTTTCGGTGACTGAAAACGCCGTTTTAGTGTGGACGGGTGGCCAAACTGGAGGGAAAGAGATGCGTTTTCAAATTTATCAGGATTAGTGTGGACGGGGCCTCTCGGGGGTGGAAGCAGAATCATTGGACTTTGGATATACATGTATTTGTGTAGGGTTATTTGATGTTCACGACGTTATATCGGATCAAGAGTCACTGTGAAAATATAATTCACGAATCACGGCTGTATTTCATGAGTTTTGCCGATTCACGCTCTGTTTATCGATCAATTTACGGATCGCCCGAACCCCCTTACAGACCCTGTATTCAGAACTCTCTGTTTTAAAAAGGTCTTGAGTATGAATGTTTTATATAGATATTTTTTCTCATGAATATACTAACCGAAATTGCAGTATTAAAAACAACATTGTTATCTTAGCCTTTACGAATTTTATATTAAGGGGTTGTTTTGTTTTGTATTGTTCATATAGGGAGCCCACACTCTTCAAAATGGCGAAACGAACTACAAACATTGTCAAGTATTTTATCATTATTTTGTCAATTGTTGTATGCTTGCAGCTATGTTTTTCTCTTTATACCATTTTCTTCTCCGAGAGATTTATATTTACTACATCAAACTCAAGTGCGTTTTACAAACTGATAGAATTGAAAAGCGAAGAAGAGCTTGAAAATGCAAAGGCACAAACAACAATAACAACACCAACTACAACAACAACAGCACCGCCAAATGCAGATTCGAACGCGGAATCAAATGGGAATGCGTTTGAAAACAAGACAACTCTACTTACTAACAGAACTTGTGCGCAAAATTACAGTCTTCTTATTCTTGTCTCATCTGCTCCAGCTAATTTGCAAAGAAGAAATAACATACGCAAAACGTGGGCCTTCGAAAGAGCCTTTAAACAACGATGGACAACTGTTTTTCTTATCGCTCAAACTCGAATACAAAGCGAATCGAATTCACTGCTAAAGGAAGACGAAGTTTATGGAGACCTCGTGCGAGCTAGCTTCTACGATCATTACTGGAATCAGACCCGCAAGATAAAAATGGGCTTCGAATGGGCAACCAGATATTGCAAGTTCTCGTTTCTTTTAAAGACTGACGACGATGTGTTTGTGAACTCTGTAGAACTTCTTTCTTTCTTGAATAAGCCCACCACTCCAAAGAAAGAGCTTTACCTGGGAAATCATTATCAAAACCCTTTGGTGTATAGGGGTGGCAAATGGAAAGTAACCAAAGAAGAATATAGGGAGTCACACTATCCAGATTTCTGTCCCGGTTTTGGATATGTTCTATCCTACGATGTTGTGACCTTGTTTGTCAAAGCGTTTGTATTTGTACCATACTTCAGACTGGACGATGTCTACGTCGGTATGCTAGCGAACAGAACTGGGATAAAAATTATACACAATGCTGGTTTTGAATTGGATGCACCAAGGCAATGCATTCCAGATGAGGGCACTTTAGTAAGGCATGGATTCCAAAACCAGGGAGATTGCCTATTAGAGATTTTTAATAGAGCCACAAAAGTTATTTTCACCGATTTATCGAAATAGTGTCGCACAGGGTATACACACAGCAATCGTTTTACATTTATTATGAATAGGCCGCTTAACAAGCCAATTCCGTATTAAAACAGTATTAAAAAGTTTTGGCGCGACTGGCTCAGAAAAATGCGAGCGAAGCTGTGATTGGCTAAACTATGGAAAGGAATGGTTTTCTGGTTTTAGCAGCCGTAAGTGGGGGAGGGAGCGTTGCGTGACGAGCCCAAACAACGGCTGCGAAGGAGACTAGGATTTTTAAGAACACGAGAGAAGTGCATAGAGAAGCACGAGGCCCACTTCTTCTCGCACTTCTTTCAACAGTGCACGAGGAACAAGTTTTTTATTTCTTTTATTAAATGCTAAGGAAATACCAGGCGCTCAAATCATGACGTAAGCAGCGTGCATTATAATTCGATGAAGCATGCGCGTGACGTAGACCGCCTGTTTTATGGAACTTTATTATATGGCTACAATAGTACGCGCGCTCTGATTGGCTGATGAGCGGGCAAGATTTTCTTGTAATGACCGGGCATTATGAAAATTTTTCTTCCCTTAGCTTTTTATAACTTTTTAAGGGTCAAACACTTGTAAACGCAGGTCACTTGTTTTGTGAAAATTAAAGTGGTTAAATTTGCCGTAGATCTTGGCGTTACGAAGACAAAAATTGCCTCATTGTCAAAGAAACCGTTTCTTCTGGTTTGGATCGCATGACCTCGAATGACCTCTTGCGCGCGCAAGCGGATATTGAAAAACCTTTCCCTTTTTTCAGCGCTAAAAAGGCCATATCATAAATAACTTATTAACCTCGTCCGTTCGGTCATTACAGAGAAATATCAGACCTCGGCCTTGATGTATTGACCTCGCTATCGCTCGGTCAATACATCAAGGCCTCGGTCTGAGATTTCCCTGTAATGACCTCACTCTCGGTTAATAAGTAGTATATAATGAGTAAACTTATATCACATTTACGAATCTTGTTTTTAAAAGTATTTAAAGTTTTTGCGGATCTAACATTTTAGGACAATTTTCCTCGTAACCTAGGCCCAAGACGAACGCAAAGTATCCTTACCGTATGTTACAGTATTATAACTAGAAATGGAGAAGTCTGATTGTCATAAAAAGTAAGTAGAATTATGATTATTAAAAATATTAGAGATAAAAGTTGGACATAGTTTGTGCTTCTTTTTGTACATAGGGATGCAAATATCCTACAAGTACTGTTCATCAGTGTGGGCAACTCAAACCTCTTAGTGAGGGACCGACCATTAGAATAGCGATAGGGGTGGAGTGGGGGGTGGGGAAAGTGTTCCAAAATGCACCAAATGGCATTAGAGCGTGTCTAGATTTTCAAACATTTTCCCGGTGGAGGATACGGGAATGTTCCTCCCACCCATTTTAATACATCCCAATCACTGCTAACTTTTGGGCCCTCTCACCTCAAAATACATTCGTACGGGCCTGAAAAGTACCTCGGCCTGACCAATCGATGAAACCAATTATCGATGATAATCGATATCAATCGATGTCAATTAAGCGATTGATTTTGGAAATCGATGGCCAATCGATGACTTAAAATTTTGTGACCTTTAACATGATCGATTTTCATCGATTGTCATTGATTTTCATAGATTATCATCGACTTTCATCGATTCTCATCGATCGTTTTTTTATTTGGTTCGATCATTTTCTCTTGGTTCGATTCAATATGGGTGTTTAATATTACATCAACTCAGTGACTCAGCAATTAATACGTCATCCATTCTCGCGATTTAATGCTATGTCTGTCATGCAGTAAAAACGTTATTGAGAAAAAGAGCTTAACACATCGATCTCTGCATTTAAAGGCCAGAGAGGAGAAACCAGCTCAGCTTGCAGATGGCCTAATTGGCCACACTGATTGACAACTTTAAAAGCGTTTCCACGCTCTCCTCCTTTTCTTCTAGCCACAAAGGCCCCGCCATCTTCTACGTTGAAGGGGCAGGCATCGATGGTAGCCCTTTGACAACGCATTTTTAATTATAATGAATGTTACATCTCTTTCTTCCGCCATCGTGCGCTCGCGATCAGTCGTTTCATTATTCCGGCAGGATTGCGTAAATCTATATCCAGATTTCCAGGGGATGCCCACGTACGCTGCGAGATATCGATGATAATCGATAGCAATCGATGGCAATCGATGAAATTAAGGAAATTTCATTTGTGACTATCGATTGGCCATCGGCGTTTTTCACTGGGCGGACGAGTTATTGCTATTAACTCGTTGGTTAACTGGGGTGCTATTAAAAGCTAACCATACTCCTTCCCACGGCATGTATTAATTCGCTTTTTCAGTTCAACCGTGTCACATCACGAGTATTCGAAACTCATTTAGACTGTGACCAGTCTCTTTCTTTTCCTGTATTTCCTAGCGTGTGACGAGAAAATACGCTCCTCGTTTTTTTTTCCCGACTTGCATAATTTTAACTTTTCCGGTGTTCACGGCTCAAAAGGAGCCTGGGATACCTTATTGTATGTGGATGATTCCCACGAATCTTTGGCCTCCAAGGAAAGCGAAGAAAATGGAGAAGTTTCGCTGTCGCTAGCGCTGGTGCTGTTACACGAATCACATCTAACATCCGCCGACCCGGCATAATATCCCGATTTCCGAGAGAATGTTGGTTTTCTCCCGAAACAGGCATTCTTACGAGTTGTCAACCCCCCGTCTATCGTCTACAGTATAATACATTCAACGTTTAACAAAATCTGATCAGGTGAGGGATATTTGAGTTTATTTTTACTTCTAATCCATGATATAAAATTGTGTTAATTACCGACCAGTTTGTCAGTTCGTCAACTACCCCGAGCCGAGTTTTGTGAGAAGACTCATCTGTTAGAAAAGTAGACGGGAGTAGTAGGAATAGTGATTTCCAGCCCGAAAGATGCGCGCGTCTTAATATTGCGGAAATAGATGACGCATGCTGTCCGAGTTGAAGTTATGTCAAACATGTCCGTCTTGAGAAGGCTATCGATTCGACTATCTTCTCGATTGCACAAATTATGGAGCGGCCGGTTCATGGTTTGATTCAGTGTCCCGGCTTATAAAATATAAATTCAATGTACAAGGTAACATTGTTCAAAAGGCTAGCCACATTTTGCGCCATGTGGAAATTGGAGGCGCCCAACTTGTTGCGACGCCGAGTTTGAATCGTACAGACGGTTAGGGAGCTACGGAAATTTCAATAGGCGTAGAACACTTCGTTGCTGAATTCCGGGCTTAGTTTTAAACCCAAAAATTGTCGAAAAAGGTGGCAAAAACTAACGGAGCAAAATAATAAGTCGCAGCCATTAAATTCCGGCGTCGATACCGCTATGGAAACTAGCGTTTTAACGGAACGGTGAATTGTCGACAAAAGCAAAAGCTAACGTAATTGAATCGAAGCTAGAATATATAACCCATTATTGAGGCCTTATTAATTAAATTCTAAGGAGTAAAAGCGGAAGGCGATGCAGCCCTGAATCTTGGTGACACGGGAATTTCTTAACGTCGAGAAGAGACATGATTGTTGCTGAAATTCGAAAGTGACGCAATAAAGAAATAAACGCTTATTTTAAATGGCAGCGACATGGCTGAAAGTTGCGCTTTTACCAACAATAGCTCAGTAATAATTGGCAAGTAAATACACAGTAGGAATCGCATGAAAGTGACTCGGAGAATTCGAATGCAGAAAATGGCATTTCTGAAAGCTCAGATTTTCACAATTTCCCAGGTAGGTTGACGAATTGTAAAATGCAAGACTAGCCTAGATGCCTAGTCTCTTGTTTGAAAAGACGAGACCAAGACTTCAACTACTTAAACCCTCCACAGTCACACAGTGCGAGCGTTAAGTAATTTTGCAATTTCAAATTAACTTCGCGGCTACTAGTTATCTGGAAACTCGTATTGATTCAACCTCGGTTAGGGCGTTGAAGCCCAAACAGACAGCAAAGAAATTTTCGTGACTTGATTATAAATATATATCTAGCCTGTACGCCTTTGATGAGATGTGGCAACGCCACACAGAAGACTAGCGGAATAAATTTAACACAATTTTCGAAACTAGCTCCCGCATGCCCTAAACATACATATATATTAATTAGTAATGCGAAGTGGGATAAATTTAACACAATTTTCGATACTAGCTCCCGCATGCCCTAAACATAAACTATATTAATTAGTAATGCGAACTGTCTTCTTTTGAAAGAAAAACAAACCTCTCGTACTGTGTGAAAACACTTGAAAATATTTAGCAATTAAAATTTCTTTCAGTAGTTGTTCGAGGTATTAAACCTAGTTCAGCTGCCTATTGGATTGATCACTGGATTGAAAAACACCTCGGGCAATTCGTCTTTCTTCATTGACAGGAACCTTTGAAGGGTTGCAATGTGTGACAATACTTTTAAAGCTGTGTACCGTTCGAAAACATACAAATGGATTATGTAGTTTCAAGGTACCGAATTTGGGGGGTTTGCTAAGTTTTTCAATTCCAAATTACTTGAGCATTTCTCAGCTTGTATCAAATGTTCGCAGTTAAGTCACTTGATCCAAACTCGCTTTAAGGGAACGCTGAAGCATAAAATTTATTCACGAAATATGTATTTATTAAAATGCTTGTGTTCCAGTTAGTTTAGTTAGAACTCAAGGGGTGGGAATACTTGAAGTGATTCACGCAGCCCCCGCATTAACGAGAAGCGTATCATCTTTGGCTGTGTCGCGCGAAGATATTTGAATGCATTTCCTAAACTCGATTTCCTTTTATTGTTCGAACCGCGAACCCCGGCCAAAAAAACCCGAGACTCCAAGACAGAAAAACAAGTGAATCATTTCAAAGGCTTCCGAGATTTCGAGATCGAATCAAAAGTTTCAGAGACCCAAATTTTCTAGGCACCATTCACCATCCAAGTGAGCCCCCAAACCCCACCCCCACCCCAAGGACCACAACTTATTCAGCAATGATTGGACATTTGGTCGTTAACATTACAGTTGCAGCAACTGATAAAAATTTGTAGTACTGACCCATCAAAGTTTAAGAGCTGGAAAGCGCTGGAAACCGTTGCGAGCCTCCTTAATTCCAGTTCAATTAAAATAGTTTGTTATGTAAGATTAAAGTCTATTTTGTATAACTGCTTCGATGTTTTAATCCAAGAAATGATTTTTTCTAGAAATGATAGTTCCCTTTTCGGATTACTAGGATTCCTAATATAAACCTCGTGGGTCATATATTTACCATAATAGCTATCCAGGTTGCACAAAAACGAGCACGGTGGCCCCCAGTTTTTATTGCATTTTTGCAATGCTCATAACATAACTATGAACTGGACCAAGTCTTAAAAAATTTTGATTACTCCATCTTTTTCAGTGGAATCACCTTAAAACTTTCGCTGATGGAAAGAATTAACGCAAAACTAGAAAATGGAAAACCGCTCTTCCCAATTCCTCGTCAACTGCTCCTCTGCACCTTGTTGTATTCGGCTCTGATATCTTTATAGAAAAGCTTCACCTTTATCATGGTCTGTTCTTCAGATGTTTAATAAGATGCCTCCTCTGGATCCCCGCTTGACAGGTTTCTTTCAACGTCTCGTGTCAGTTCCACTTTGATTTAGTTTCTCGATAAGTTTCTGGCTTTCATTCTCGTCATCTGCACTTGGACCTTGAGTGGAACATTTATTCCCCCGCCAACCCTCCAGCGTCCTCTGGGATCGGGGTATAGTGTACGCAGCTGACGGTTTTGTTGGGAAGCGAGCGAGCGGCAAGGTCGCTAGAAACAAACGGCAACGTGGAAGAAGGCGAGTCGTCGCAGTAATCTCCCACGCGTGCTTTCCGACGAAATCGCCAGCTATGCAGACTACTTGGGACACCGTAGGTTGATAAAACCAAATCATAACATGATCTACGAATTACTATAGAGCTATGGTGAAGTAAGATTGATTTTCTATTGTCTATTGAACTTTGCGTTTTGGGATTTTTTTTTGCGATTTTACAGACAGTTTATACTTTCAGTGTATGATCCATGCCGAAAGTCTATACGTGAACAAAAATATAACTAGTTAATTAATCATTTGTGACTGTTACGTAGACAGACTTTTCGTTGCGGTTTCGTTGCATGATTAACTAATTCTGTTTTATCGTACGCGATGCTAAATACCTAAGAGAATTCAACTGAATAAATTCTCTTCATTTCTGGTAAGTAAATATGCGGTAGGTAAAGTCTGAACTCACTCAGCCAAGCACAGGTAACTCGCAAAGAAACCGGCAAAATATTCGTCTATAAGCAGTGATAAGAGAAGCAAAACAAATGCAAGCGAGCCGAAATCCAGATTTTGATCCGAGAAGCTAAACTATTTGTTTTCAGAATCCAATAATGAACATCACAGTTTACTCCACTAACTAAAATAAACAATGTCGGTATAAAATGTACAAACATGAACAGGTTTGATACTAATATTTAATATTTATGGGAAGATCTGAAAACCGACACAACTTCGAATTCGTTCATAAATGAAGTATAATTCTCTCAATATAAAATTAGGCTTATGCTCAGTGCTTACATTTACATTTGTTACCTCGTTATTGAAGAAGGCTTGTAAATCCTGCAGGGCAAAGCTTTCAAACCAGCCCAATAATATCGGACACGAACACGGCGAAGATCGATTTCTTTCTTCACATCGGTGCAGCCTTTAACAGTCTTTTATCCTTCACTTCAGTGAACTTGATCTATGCTCTAGCTCCAGCAGCTTTCTTCACGTCTTTCATTCAGCTTTAAAGGTGAACAGCGTTCAAGGGTACCAAAGATTTGCCGCCTTTTCATGCAATCGCTTCGTTTAAGTTGATATGAAAACTCCAGATCATTTTTTTTATATAAAAACTTTAGATGTGATGGGGTGAAAAATAATAACGAAGAAATATTTTCTGCTGCTCACTTTCTTCATTCACGCACTGAGCAACCGCCAACGATCTGAACAATTTTGACGCCTTT